>CATPAB010000092.1:0-351000 GCA_954870475.1 Euphrasia confusa
AGCTGGCTGCCCGAAAAACAGCGAAACGGCGGTCGCCGTTTGTCCTTCAGTAGGCGCGTACAGCAGCGCGACCTGCTGTTCCGGGCTCGTTTCCGGGTCGTTTTTCCTCATCCGACTACCAATCCGGAGGTCCTAGAACCCCCAGTAATCGAGGAATACGATCCACGAGATCCGGAACCCAATCTTACATCCGATGTATTTTCAACGAAATAGAAATCGAAACGTATGCGGAATAAGGGTTTCGATTCCATACCTTTGTCGCGTGATTCGGAGAAGCCGAATTGTTGAGACCACGAAGCCTTCCGGTGTATGTCTCTATCCCCGACGTTCAGCCGTTGAGTGGGCAACGATCCGCTGAACCTTCCTCTTCTCCGAATTACATATACGACTTTCCCCGTGTTTAAGATATCGTATGTCCACGAATTAACTTTAATTACTAATAATTAAATTAACTCGTTTCTTGTTATCCGAGACTAGTACCACTCATCCTTATTATCATGTGGAACGAATCCACCTGCAGGGTTTACATGATAAACTTTATGAGCTCATCTCGGGGACATCATCAACCCAATAAATGGGACACGGTTTCCTGTCTATAATCTATAGCATGCCGTGTGTACAATTCCGATTCCCAATTTACCGAGAATATTGACTAATCAATTAGTCTCACTCACTAGTAAGTCAAAGAACCGAGAACTGGACACACGCACCTATAATTATATAGGGATTAGGAATTCGTATATCCGTAATATCTGAGGTCTAGTTCGATTACTGCGATTAGTATAAATCGAACGCCCTCCCGTGGTCCTGCTCAATACACCAAGTGTACGAGTGTAACATGATAGTCAAGACCGACTATCTACCAGTCACACTACGACGTACCGATGGATTGTCCCTTTCCATCTAAGTCGTGAGCTACTGTTCGATAGTATACGAGTAACCGACAGTATGATCTTCCGCGTGTCTCCTCACGCCATACTTTCTACAACGTATACATCAAGGACTATTGCATTAAATGCAATCATGCTTGAATCATATCTCGAATTAAGGTATAGATAAGGAGTTCCGTATTTGCACTAAACTAGACATTTAGAATACAACTCCATCAGCGGTGAGTCGCCGGACTCACCGCCAGGGGCTGTTCCGAACAGCCCCAGGGGTGCGATTGCGCACCCCACGCGATCGATTGATCGCGAGCCCCGGCGGGGGCTCGGCTAGGGTTTCGGCCGTGGGTTTTTCCCGCGGCGGTGATTCTCTCGTCGGGCTCCGGCTCGAACGGTGTTCGCGGTTATCTTTCCGGCGACGGGATTTCGGTCGGGTTGTCGGTTTTTGCAAATTTTAATAGCCCGGGATATCGATTTCCAACAATTGGTATCAGAGCGTTTGGTTTCGTGTTCATGTATATGTTCTATTATCGTTCTACCTTGCTGGGATTTCCGGCTATCATGGTTGGATTTAATTATTGTGTTAATTAATTATCATGATTATTCGTTTATTAAACTCTCGGACATGTCGAGATTCGTTTTGTGTGGATGAATGTTTGTAATAGTAAAAATTCGGGGGTTGACCGAATTTAGGATTTATTATTACGTTATATGTTTTCCGGAAAATGTATAGGGTCGATTTCATGTATAGAATCGATACCGGAATTGTAAATTTATTTCTTGTAATTTATTTACGATTGGATCGATGCCGAATCAAAGACCGCCGGAGAAGACGAAGTGACGAGGGGAGGCTAGGCTAGCATCGACCAACCCCATGGTCGATCCATGAGGATCGATCGACCAAAGCCCTAGGCTAGGGCTGTCCGCGGGAGTTCCGGCCACGCCGGCCACCGGTGGTGGTGGCGCGTGGGCCGGGCGGCGACGGCAATGCGCCAAGGGGCGGTCGATTGAGTGGGCGTGGTGTGGGGTCTCCCAACCCACGCTACTCCTACCAAGATCTCACTTTCCTAATTTAATTCGGTTTTTCCTATTTGAGTGTTCTTCCTTTTGAAAACTCTCATGGATTAGGAAAAGAATTAATTGGAAATTAATCTATTTCCTATTTGATTATTTCTATCTTGGAATCTTCATTAAATGGAAATTAATTAATTATGGAAAATAGAAGAGTCCTAATTTATTTTATTTCCTTATTCTATTATAGAAGTCTTCTAGAATATTCAAGTTTTACTTGGATAGGATTCTAGAGATTTAATAGAATTAGATAGGAAAATAAATAAATAAAATATTAATAATATTTAATTTTATTTTTGATATATTCGATTGACTTAATTTTCGAATTAAGTAACTTTTGGATTAATTAAAAATAAATAGATTTAAATATTGGGATTAATATTCTCGTCACATGGAGCATTCAAGAACGAAGACTGAATACTAGAAGATGCGTACGGAGATGGAATAAAGCCATGATAGTCGGAAAATAATTTTCTAGCATTATTTTGACTATGTGATACTATGTGCTTTATTACTTGTATGCATGCTATATGTGTTCATTTTATGCACTAGATAGCGTATCCCTTTATTGTAAAAAGCTAAGTGGGAAAGGGGATGGAAACATTCCCATGGTCTCCATTACTGTTCTCTTGGTGACTCTTATGGACTTTCGAAGTTCATATAGACGAGTCATTGGAGGAGAATTCTTGTAATTCCTTTTACAAGAAACATTGATCAAGTTTATCAAACAATGCCTAATTTGTCTTTCTGAAACTGACTTCAAGTCGACTCATTCTTACCCCGGGGAGTGGAATGGAGCCAAAGCCACTTGGTCATGTTGATGACGCAAATTAGAGACCTTCGTACCATTCTTTGATAGATGGATCGATTGTCTGCTCGGCTCCCTCATTTATGAGAGATAGGGCCGTTCGCATGGTGAATCACTGGTTAGAAACTTCGAGTTTCACTTATGATTCTCCGCGTCTTGGTTTGCGAGAATTCAATGGATCGAGTAAAAGGATGTCAATTGTAAAAGTATTTTGGAACGATTGATGTAGACGGTTTTAGAAGGGAGTAAAGGATCCGTATGTTAACGTAAACGTCCACACTATCGTAGCTTGCGGTGATATGCGACTCCCAAACAAACTTCTGTTGGAGTTGTTGTTTGAAATCGACTACCCGGGACGTGTCCGTTCGATCACTCGAACATCCGAACACGCCCAGTCGACCTCATGTGACAGCTCTACGCTGACGACGAAGCCCCACAGCCGATTCACGCCCAGCCGCCGCGCACGAGGCGCAACCGCGCGAACCGGCTGTTGCCCGCCACAACCAGCGGGCGCTGCCCACCACCAGCGGGCGCTGGAGAGCCCTCAGGCAGCGGGCGCTGCCCGGCTTCCAGCGGGCGCTGCCCGTGACGAACAGCAGCGCGCTGCTGCTGTTCCGGGCTCGTTTCCGGTCCGTTTTTCCTCTTCCGACCACCGTTCCGGAGGTCCTTGACCCCCCAGTAGTCGAGGAACACGTACCACGACTCCCGGAACCCGATCGTTCGTCCGATGTATTTTTAACGAATTTAGAGATCGAAAATTGCGGAAAAAGGATTCGATCTCATACCTTTGTCGCGTGATTCGGAGGAGCCGAATTGTTGAGACCTTAGCGATTGCTAGCGTATGCCTCTTCCCGACTTCAACCGTTGTGTGGGCAACGATCCGTTGGCTCTCCCTTTTCTGCTCTCCCCTTTCTCAAACCAGCGTTATAAATTACTCTCTGAGAATAATTTTATTTGCGTTAACAAATTAATTTTAACAGAGAAAAATCTTAATTACGCTAACGCAATTATTTTCTCTGCTGAAATTAATTGTTGCGGCGTTCTCTAGGTTTAGGAGAGGGCAAGGGGGGGTTTAAATAGAGTTACGCTAGGGACCTCTTAGGTAAATTAATTAGGGGCTAAAATGAAATATTAATTAACTTGGAATACTTAAAAGCAATTCCTTAATTAATCGATTTCAAATTTAATTATTATTAACTCCACTATAAAATAATAATTGAATTCCCGAAATTAATTTAATATTATATCAACAATAATATTTCCGCCGAAATTACATATACGACTTTCCCCGTGTTTAAGATATCGAATGTCCACAAATTAATTTCAATTACTAATAATTAAATTAATTCATTTCTTATTATCCGAAACTAGTACCACTCATCCTTATTATCATGTGGAACAAATCCACCTGCAGGGTTTACATGATAAACTTTATGAGCTCATCTCGGGGACATCATCAACCCAATAAATGGGACATGGTTTCCTGTCTATAATCTATAGCATGCCGTGTGTACAATTCCGATTCCCAATATACCGAGGATCTCGACTAATCAATTAGTCTCACTCATTGGCACATCAAAGAACCGAGCATTGGACACACGCACCTATAATTATATAGGGATTAGGAATTCATATATCCGTAATATCTGAGGTCTAGTTCGATTACTCCGATTAGTATAAATCGAACGCCCTCCCGTGGTCCTGCTCAATACACCAAGTGTACGAGTGTAACATGATAATCAAGACCGACTATCTACCAGTCACACTACGACGTACCGATGGATTGTCCCTGTCCATCTAAGTCGTGAGCTACTGTTCGATAGTATACGAGTAACCGACAGTATGATCTTCCGCGTGTCTCCTCACGCCATACTGTCTACAACGTATACATCAAGGACTATTGCATTAAATGAAATCATGCTTGAATCATATCTTGAATTAAGGTATAGATAAGGAGTTCCGTATTTGCACTAAACTAGACATTTAGAATACAACTCCATCAATCTCCCACTTATACTAAAAGTCTAGTCGCCCTCTCCCAAACATCAGATTCCCATAACCTCATCACGCCTACCCAACGCTTTTGCTGGAAGTGCTTCTGTGAACGGGTTTTACCAGGCAATCCTCTCGATGCTATCTAGGTGACAACTGCATCGTCTTACTAGACGATCTCTCGAATCAGGTGGTACTTGCGCTCTACGTGTTATCTCCCACTGTGGACTCGTGGCATTTCAAGTTTTCCAATACACCGCTATTCAAAATAGCTTTGGGTAAACTAGAAACCACATCTAAGTCCCTTAGGAAGTTCTGGAGCCACACTGACCTTTTAACTGCCTCAGAGGCCGTTATCCTTTCAGTTTCCATGGTAGAGTCCGTAATGCATTGCTGCTTTACATTCTTCCATGTGACTGCTCCACTTCACAGTGAGAACACATAGCCTGACTTCGACTTTCGACTGTCCATGTTTGATTGGAAATTCAATTCTATGTAATCCAAAGGAAACAACTTGACTGCTTTGTAACTCAGAACATAATTCCTGGTCCTCTGCAGAAGCCTAAACATGTTCTTTACATCAGTCGAGTTATCCTTTCCAGGATTACTATGATATCTCACCACCATGCCCACGGCATAGTAGATATCAGTCTCGTGCATAGCATTACATACATTAAGCTTCCCACCATTAAGGTGCAGGGAACTGCTTACTCTTCATCTATCTCCTTTATTGTGTCAAACACAAAACTTTGGATAGATGAATTCCACATCTAAAAGGTGAAGACCTTTCTTGGAATTCTGTATGCTGCAACGAGTAAGAATTGTATTTAAGTATGAGACTCGAGATAAGTTCTATGTTCTTTTCTGGCGATCATTTATTGCTTTGATCCCAAGAACATTCCCGACTTCTCCTAAGTCTCTTACATTGAATTACTCGGACAACCATCCCTTAATGTCCGATAACATCTTTCATATTGTTGCCAATTTAGAAGGATGTCGTCTACATAAAGAATGAGAAAACACCACATCTTTTCTGTCACTTCTTTATTGCACACAGGACCTAAACATGCCTTGATGAATCCATAAAATGGATTTTCTCATAGGTCCGCATGTGTCCAAGATCTTGAAGCTTCCTTCAATCCTAAGATTGATTAAGCTTGCTTACCGAATGCTCTTGGCGCTTTTCGATGAATCCTCTGGCTGTCCCACATAGATGGTCCCGTCAAGACTTCGATTTAGAAATCCGTCTTGACTTCCATCTTCCATGTGAAGACAAAAGAATCCGGATCGACTTTAGCATAGCTACCGGCGAAAAAAGTTTACTCATAATCGATCCCTTTCTTTCTGAGTGCACCCTTTCGCAACAAGCCTAGTCTTAAGGTTCACACCTTCCCGTCAGACCCTCTTTTCATCTTGTACACGCACTTGCAGCAATGGCTTTTACACCTTTGGGCGGTGCTACAAGATCCCAGACATGATTTGAATCCAAAGATTCAATCTCATATTTCATCGTCTTTTGCCAAGACTGAGCATCTTGATCTTTCAGCGTCTCGTCATAGATCTGGGGTTCGGCTTCATGTTCTCCAGGTAACAAGTCCGAAGACTCTCCTATAAACATGAACCTGTCGGGTTGTCTAACAACCCTCCCACTACGACGACGCTCCGGTGTATCTTTAGTGACTAAAGATTATCGTAGTGAACTACTCAGTTAGGCTGGTTCTAAGTCTTAATCAGTCCCTCTAAGCAAATTAAGTATTACTCAACTCTTGGGCTTATGATCTTGCATATATATATTCCATGTCTAAGAACCGAACATTGATGCAATCAACGAACATCTGGCCCTTTGGACTATATTACATATCTCAATTCATTTTCTTAGGGTATCCTATAAACAGCCGAATATCTGTACAAGTTTCCAAAAGAATCAAGTTCAGGATAGACGCCGTTGTTTCCAAGCCATATCCCAAAAACGAATTAGTAACTCCGAATAACTCATTTTCTACTTTCCCATATCTATAAGAGTCCTATTCCTTCTTTACAACACATTATTTTGCCGAGGCATAAATGGTGTAGTCTGTTGGGAGTTAATCCCATTTTCTGATAAATATGCCTTACTCCTCAAAGAGGTCTGCATATATCAGAGCGAATCAACTCTAGTACTTTCTTGGATCTTTTCCCTTTAACCGTAAAGGGTTGCTCGGTCATTAAAACTTCCAAGTATGATTCTAAGGTTGGAAGGTCCTTTCCTTCAACCTAGCTGAGTAGTCTATCAGCTTTCACCCTTTGAATCGTACTCAAGTTAAAATGATCTAGCCTAAGATTCCATAAGTACATTTGATTCATCCTAGAAGGATCTTTACTCTTATTGGGGTTCGACAATGTGTTATTAGCTCCGGTGTATTGCATCGTGGAAGAACACGGATTTAGTATTAAATTGTCTATCAATGTACCAGAATAGATAATATCCCCGTTTCCTACTCTGATAGGTATGAACTATCATAAGAAACGGAATATCCATTCTAAGCCAATTTAGAAATCTGAAATGATAATTCTTTCTAAATACCGGCACATAAAGACAATTTATTAGAACTAGAATCCTACCGTTAAAACATTTAACATCTCCCACTACAATGGTTGTTACCTTAACAGTATTGCCCATGTAGGTTATAACTTCTTCCTTTCTAAGTCTCCGGGTTTCCTGGAACCCCCGCATTTAGGTGCAGACATGATTAGTGGTTTCCGTATCCATACACCAGGTACTGGTAGATAACACCACTAAGCATGTTTCGGTGACTAAAGAGAAGTTAACTTCTAGTTGCTTTGAGAGGACAATTAAAACTCCCAGTATCCAAACTGCTTACAACGGAAGCACTTGCCCCTTGGGCTTGCTTGTCCCATTCCGTGGTCCAGATATATTAGGCCCACTGGGTTTTTTTTGTCTTCTTCTTCCTTTTGCTGCCCGAAAGCCTAGGAAGAGTCAATCTCTCAGCCATAAGTGCTTTGAGGACCCTCAAAGATTCTCTCAGCCGCTAGAAGTTTAATCAGGAGCTCCGCCAATGAATAAGACCTCTTATTCATATTTTAGTTTTGGCGGAACTGCTCAAAACTTCTCGGCAGAGACTGGAGCACAAAATCAACCTGGGTTACCCCATTGATAATTTCTCCCAGAACCTCTATCTCATTAAGATAGCCCATCATTCTAAGAACGTGATCCCTTACGGGTGTTCATTCCGACATGATGGCCGTCATGAGTTGCCTCATTTCACTTTGCCCGGCAGTCCTGTCCTGATAACCAAAACTTCTTGAGGTTAAGCATCATATCATAGGTAATGGTCATGGCATGATCCCGATGTCGCAGCACTTTTGACATGAAAGTCATAATGTTGCTCCGCGTCATCTCATAGCCTTGATCCATTTCCAATGAGCTTCCTTTCCTCAGTAGTGGAAGCATCATTTGGCTCAGCAGGTCAATCGACTTGGAGTACATATTTGTACTCCTCTGCAGTTAGGACAATGTCCAAGTTTCTTCTCTTATCCATACAATCAGGTTCAGTGAGTTTGTTGACTTTTAATGGGAATAATACCATATAAAACAAACAATGAGTTTAATTCGATATCATTTCCCTCAAGTGATATCATTAAAGTACCAATCATTTCCAAAATCCCATCAGACATAGCAAGCCACGTTCTTGTGGACGTTTACCAATCCAAATGATTTTATGATTGGATTTCACTTCGGTCGTACATCATTATAGCAGTGACTCCGATGGGGAGGATACTATAAAGCGTACCTAAGTGTGTACCATTTCTCAGTACTAAGTCCACCGCTCGGGAACCACATGTCCACCGCAAGCCACGTTCTTGTGGACGTTTACGTTGACATGCGGTCCTCCACGACTTTATATAACTGTCGAGCCTCAATTAATCCCAAAGTTCCGTTTCCATCTAGCAAGCCACGTTAGTGTGGACGTTCACTAAACAAACAACTTTATTAATTGAATCCTTCTTATTTAAATGTCATAGAGTCTCAATTAACCCAAAGTACCGTTTCCATTTAGCAAGCCACGATAGTGTGGACGTTTACTAAAACAAACAACTTTGTTAATTAACTCTTACATTTATTAAATTTCACAATTTTATTAATCAAAGCTTGATATCTCGTAAGTGAAACTTGAAGTTTCTAACCAGCGATCAATCATGCAATTGAGCCCTATCTCTCACTAGGTGAGGGAGCCAACCAGACAATCGATCTAGTCATCGAATGACTCGAATGTCTCTAATCTGTGTCATCGACATAACCAAGCGCTTTGGCTCCATTCCACTCCCCGGGGTGAGAATGAGTCGAGTTGAAATTAGTCTTTGAATGACAGATTAGGCATTGCTTTTGAGAAATATAATTGTTCAATTTTATAAGTGGATTTTAAATTCGAATTTTGATCTAGTGATATCCGTGTGTCGACTTTATCCGATAGGGAGGATGACACTAAAGCCAACTCGTAAGTGACACACATCACCATCAAAACAGAGAATGGAGACCGCGGGATTGTTTCCAATCCCTCTCCCACTTAGTATTTTACGAAAGGGATAACATGCACAAATAAATAAAGCATAATAAAAGCACGTTAACATACAAAAAGCATTTAACGTGTCCCCGATTATTATGGCCTTTAAATATCTTCCATGCACGTCTTCTCGGATCTTCGTCTCGTTGCTCGTCTCGGTCTCGATCCACCACCGACTCGTCTAAGTGCCAAGAGACGAACCCCTCCCACTGGAGTATCGTCCCAGGCCTCGACAATCGTTCCGTGGTGTCCGTCGAACCCCCGAAGCATCGCTGCCAAGCCTAGGGCAGCGGGCGCTGTCCTATATCCAGCGCTCGCTGGAGAAGCTCCGGGCAGCGGGCGCTGCCCCAGCTCCAGCGGGCGCTGTTCGTGCACAGATTGCTGCGGGTTCGACTTCTCGACCCTCGTTCGTCCGGCCTTCGATCTCTTCTCGATCCACCAAGCAGCAGTAACATTACATAAGTAAAACTAACTACTTCCGACATCGATCCTATACAGGTTGATCGATCCTATACAATCCGGATTTAACGAAAACGAAAATAGAACCTAAACGACTCAACCCGTCGTTTTAACTATTACAAACATGCAACGATTTCAAAACCAAAAATCTCGACAAGCCCGAGAGTTTAACAAACCACAAACATACAGCACAATCACATGGCCATAACAATCGGGTTCGAACCTGCAAAACAAATCTCGCAAAAATACAACGAATCGACAAAACCGGCTCTGATACCAATTGTTGGAAATCGACTACCCGGGACGTGTCCGTTCGATCACTCGAACATCCGAACACGCCCAGTCGACCTCATGTGACAGCTCTACGCTGACGACGAAGCCCCACAGCCGATTCACGCCCAGCCGCCGCGCACGAGGCGCAACCGCGCGAACCGGCTGTTGCCCGCCACAACCAGCGGGCGCTGCCCACCACCAGCGGCCGCTGTTCACGTTCAGCGGCCGCTGCTCAGCCACCAGCGGGCGCTGGAGGGCCCTCAGGCAGCGGGCGCTGCCCGGCTTCCAGCGGGCGCTGCCCGTGACGAACAGTTGCGCGCTGCTGCTGTTCCGGGCTCGTTTCCGGTCCGTTTTTCCTCTTCCGACCACCATTCCGGAGGTCCTTGACCCCCCAGTAGTCGAGGAACACGTACCACGACTCCCGGAACCCGATCGTTCGTCCGATGTATTTTTAACGAATTTAGAGATCGAAAATTGCGGAAAAAGGATTCGATCTCATACCTTTGTCGCGTGATTCGGAGGAGCCGAATTGTTGAGACCTTAGCGATTGCTAGCGTATGCCTCTTCCCGATTCCAACCGTTGTGTGGGCAACGATCCGTTGGGTCTCCCTTTTCTGCTCTCCCCTTTCTCAAACCAGCGTTATAAATTACTCTCTGAGAATAATTTTATTTGCGTTAACAAATTAATTTTAACAGAGAAAAATCTTAATTGCGCTAACGCAATTATTTCCTCTGCTGAAATTAATTGTTGCGGCGTTCTCTAGGTTTAGGAGAGGGCAAGGGGGGTTTAAATAGAGTTACGCTAGAGACCTCTTAGGTAAATTAATTAGGGGCTAAAATGAAATATTAATTAACTTGGAATACTTAAAAGCAATTCCTTAATTAATCGATTTCAAATTTAATTATTATTAACTCCACTATAAAATAATAATTGAATTCCTGAAATTAATTTAATATTATATCAACAATAATATTTCCGCCGAAATTACATATACGACTTTCCCCGTGTTTAAGATATCGAATGTCCACAAATTAATTTCAATTACTAATAATTAAATTAATTCATTTCTTATTATCCGAGACTAGTACCACTCATCCTTATTATCATGTGGAACAAATCCACCTGCAGGGTTTACATGATAAACTTTATGAGCTCATCTCGGGGACATCATCAACCCAATAAATGGGACACGGTTTCCTGTCTATAATCTACAGCATGCCGTGTGTACAATTCCGATTCCCAATATACCGAGGATCTCGACTAATCAATTAGTCTCACTCATTGGCACATCAAAGAACCGAGCATTGGACACACGCACCTATAATTATATAGGGATTAGGAATTCATATATCCGTAATATCTGAGGTCTAGTTCGATTACTCCGATTAGTATAAATCGAACGCCCTCCCGTGGTCCTGCTCAATACACCAAGTGTACGAGTGTAACATGATAGTCAAGACCGACTATCTACCAGTCACACTACGACGTACCGATGGATTGTCCCTGTCCATCTAAGTCGTGAGCTACTGTTCGATAGTATACGAGTAACCGACATTATAATCTTCCGCGTGTCTCCTCACGCCATACTGTCTACAACGTATACATCAAGGACTATTGCATTAAATGCAATCATGCTTGAATCATATCTTGAATTAAGGTATAGATAAGGAGTTCCGTATTTGCACTAAACTAGACATTTAGAATACAACTCCATCAGTTGTGTACTTAATGTCTAGATTTAAGTAACGGAAACTCACGATCCATTGCCATTAATCTATTTAACTAAATGAACAATTATTTGCGTTTAATTATTTATAATTAAATATATGCAAATTATAGTCCTGGATTATATACGTTGTAGTTAGTATGGTGTGCGACGTCACACAGAAGATCATACTATCGGTTACTCGTATTTAATCGAACAGTTGCTCACGACCTAGATGGACACGGACCAATCCATCGGTATAGTCGTTGTGTGAGAGAGAAAATAATCTGTCTTGATTAGTTTATCACACTTGTACACTTGGTGTATTGAGCGGATCGTTGAGATTCATCGATTAGGATTGCCGGCGATAATCGATTCGGAGCTCAGTGTATTTTATTCTTAATCCCCGATATTATTACGGGTGTGTATATTTAATATAAGTGACTTTGATTTACCAAAGGAATTAACCGATTTAATTATTGGGTTAATTACCGGTTATGTTGGGTCACTATATTTTATATATGACATGCCGTGAATACTTGACGGGAAAGTGTATCCCGTAAGGGTTGATAATATCCCCGAGATGAGTTCATAAGGAATTATTATGTAAACCCTGCAGGTGGATTCGTTCCGCATAATAATTAAGGTTGAATGGTACTAGTCTCGGAAATAAGAGATGAATAAATTAATTAGCAATAAATTAATTTTATTCATGGATATTTATATCTTAAATACACGGAATAAATAATACTACCGAAGAAATATTATTTGATATAATATGGTTTAATATTGGGAGTGCAATTAATTTTATATAGTGGAAAATAGAATTAATTAATATTGATAAGGATTAATGGACTTGAGCATTGGGCTCAATTTAATCTTCAATATTGGAAGCCCAATATTCCACCTCCTTAAGATCCCCTACGTAGCCTATAAAAGCACTACATGGTCTTCTCTATTCTCATAACTTGAAGATCACAATTCTAGAGAGAGAAAGTAGAGAGGAGGATCCATGGAGTTCGGTAGATCGTCGCCCACACGACGTCCGGGCTAGTGCAAGGAATACGTGGGAAGATCTCAAGGTTATCATAAGATCTCGTTTCTCCGCACAACGAATCGAAAGGTGAATTAAATATTTCCGCTATTTAATTCTTATTGAAATCAATTATCGGAAAAACAAGATCCAAGAGTCGAACCCGGATTAGACGAACGATCACGCGGTGGTGGCGAAGCCACCGGACCGCGGGATCGCCCGCTAGGGTTTGGCGGCGCGCGGAGGAAAGGAACCCTCGGCTGGGCCGAGGGCTCGCGATCGATCACGGGGATCGATCGCCGGGGACGCGGGCTGGTGCCGCACCCCACCCGCCGTGAAGGCGGAGCTCCTCCAGGTGGCGGCGAGTCGCCGGACTCGCCGCGGGGGGGCTGCTGGGCAGCCCCATCGATCGCGAAGATCGAACGCGATCTTCGATCGCGTGAACCCCGTCTTGCGGGGGTTCGGCTGGGGGCGGGCTGCGTGCCTTCGGGTGCGTGGTCTCCAAAGGCCGGACTCCGGCGGATGAGTCGGCGTTCATGTGATATCCGGCGAAGGTTTTTGATCGGAGTTGTCATGTTCCGCAATTCCGACAACTCCGGGATATCGAATTCCAACAATTGGTATCAGAGCGTACGGTTACGTTTTTCGTTAATTGTTTCGATAATCGATTATCGTTGTTTATAGCCATAGATTAATTTAACTGTATTAAATTATTGTGCTATATATATTGTTCTACGTCTATGTTTTTCTCTCTCGTATGAATTGTGTTGGATGGAAAAATAAATTATTAAAATCGAGGGTTTTTCGGAATAATCGAACCGGTATTAATCGACCGTGGGCTCGGAAAAGGGCTGCGTGTGTTGCTGTACGTGATCAAGGGCATGGCTGGGCTTGCCGGCGTGTGCCACCAGTGGTGGTGGTTCGCCGGCAGCCGGAAGCTACGCTCGGCAGTCGCGTTGGCGCAACACGGACGAAACCTTTTTTGCACGAGCTGCCGGGCTCGGAGCGGGCTGCTGGGCGTGACATGAACACAGCTGGGCATGTCGGCGTGTGCCACCAGTGGTGGTGGTTCGCCGGCAGCCGGCGGTTGTGCTCGGCGGTCGCGTGAACGCGGGACGTGGGTCGCGGCTTCGCTGCGATCTCGGTCTGCGTGAGGCAGCGGCTGGGCGTGTTGCTGAAGCATAGTCGTGGGCGTGGAGTCGGCTGCTCTGGCAAAGGTACACGCGGGCGTCGGCAAGACAATCGGTCGAAGATGCAGCTTCTGGGTATTTTTCCCGCTACTGTATATCATGCAATTTGCGTTTGCATATGGATTGTATGAATTAATTCACAATGCTTGGTCAATGGTCCTACATGCATGATGATGCATGACATGTCGTGGCATATGCATGAGATTAATGGTTTGTATGCTTTTGCATGCATGGAGCCAATTAATTGATACGCATGGAAGTGGTTTCGATGGGTTCGATTGTGTCGACCGGCAATTCGATTTTCGGTTCGTTCCGGTAAATCCGATCTTTCCGGAAATAATTTAATCTTTCTAATTTTATTTAATTTAATTTTGGAATTAATTCAAGTTCTATTTGGATTAGATTTCTTAATTATGGAATTAAATAATGGAATTAGATGGAGAGTTAAATTAGGAAAGAAAATCATAGTTTCTCTAGATATCCTATACCTACTTGGATTAGAAGTCTTAAGAAGAATCAAAATTCGATTTTGATTAGGATTCTTGAGATCTAATTTAAATAGGATTGAGAAATTATTAAAATATTGATTTTATTTAATTCAAGTATTTTATTTAAAATCATTAGATTAATTCAAAATTTATTTTGAATTGGAAAATCTTGGATTTTATTTAGAATAGAATTAAATATGGAGATCAATGGATTTTAATAAAATTGATTTTATTTGATTTAAGTATTTTATTTAAAATCATTAGATTAATTCAAAATTTATTTTGGATTGGAAAATCTTGAATTTATTTAGAATAGAATTAAATATGGAAATCAATGGATTTTAATAATATTGATTTTATTTAATTTAAGTATTTTATTTAAAATCATTAGATTAATTCAAAATTTATTTTGGATTGGAAAATCTTGGATTTTATTTAAAATAGAATTAAATATGGAAATCAATGGAATTGATTTTATTTAATTGGAGTAAAATTAAATATGAGAATCAAAGAATTTTTCCGTCGCTCGGCAAAGTATTCAAGACGTAGAATGAAGACTCAAGGCAAGCATGCAAGAATTCATCAAGGTACGAATAGTCGAGAAATAATTTTACTTGAGCAATTATTTGATTATTTGTGTACGTACTTGCATGAAATGTGTGTTTGTGATTATGCTTATTTGTATTTAATTATGCATTAGATAGCGTATCCCTTTATTATAAAAAGCTAAGTGGGAGAGGGAATGGAAACATTGCCATGGTCTCCATTGCTGTTCTCTTGATGACTTTTATGGACTTTTGAAGTTCGTATAGATAAGCCATTGGAGGAGAATTCTTGTAATTCCTTTTACAAGATACATTGATTAAGTTTATCAAACAATGCCTAATTTGTCTTTCCAAAACTGATTTCAAGTCGACTCATTCTCACCCCGGGGAGTGGAATGGAGCCAAAGCCACTTGGTCATGTCGAGGACACAAATTAGAGACTTTCGTGTCATTTTATGACTAGATCGATTGTCTGCTCGGCTCCCTCATTCTATGAGAGATAGGGTTGTTCGCATGGTGAATCACTGGTAAGAAACTTCGAGTTTCACTTATGATTCTCCGCGTCTTGATTTACAAGATTGAATGATTCAAGTAATTGGGTGTCAATTGTAAAAGTCTTTTGGTGTAGTAAACGTCCACACTATCGTGGCTTGCTACATTGAATGGGATTTTGGAACGATTGATGTAGACAGTTATAGAAGGGAGTAAAGGAGCGTATGTTAACGTAAACGTCCACACTATCGTGGCTTGCGGTGAATATGCGTATCCCAAACAATCTTCTTAGATACTGAGTAATGGTTTACACTTAGGTACGCTTCTTAGTATTCTTCCCATCGAAGTAACGCTAATGATGATGTACGACCGAAGCAAATCTAATTGCTAAATCATTTGGATAGGTAAACGTCCACACTATCGTGGCTTGCCATATCTGATGAGATTTTAGATGTGATTAGTGGTTTAATGATATTATTTGAGGGAGATAATATCGGAGATTAAATAGATTGTTTGTTGTTATATGTGCTCATAGATTAGGATATGGCTTTGAACCCACTTTCTGTGATACGTAAGGATTTTAAACTCACTGGTCCCTGAATGTAATGATTGGAATAGAGATCTAGACATTACCCAAACTGTTAAAGAGTGCAAGGTTGTACTCAGTGAGCTTTGTCCTCCCGAGCCTATTGACATAGGCGGCTAGACAAGAAGCGATGAGGATACTCATAAAGGCCAGTCCTTCGAGGAAACGCTTAAACACGTTTTTGAGATGATTGCCCTTTTAGACGAGTTGAGACGGAAATCGCAAGCTCTTGTAGCCAAAGCCAAAGGTTTCGAACCTAAGGGAAAAATCGGGGGAAAGGAAAAGCAAGCAAAGAATCCCAGCGGTCCTAAGTTGCTTAGACCACGAGATGGGACGAGAAAGCCATGAGGCAAGTATTCTCGATGCAAACAGTCTGGGTACTGGAAGTCTGATTATCCTCTCAAAGAAGATACGAAATTTTCTTTAGTCGTAAAACATAGTCAGTGGTATTATCTACCAAGAACCTGGTGTGTAGATATGGAACCACTGACGGTATGTGCATTCTAAATGCAAGGGTTCCAGGAAACCCGACGACTTAGAAAAGAAGAAATCGTAGTCTACATGGGCAATGCTGTAGAGGAGACAGCAGTTGCAGTGGAGGACATTTATAGGATTTCATTTTGGGTTATTGCTTTTATGTACCTTTCATATTAGAAAGAACTTTGTTCTGGATTTCTAATGAATGGATATTTTATTTCTTTTAATCATTTGATGGTTATAAGAAGAAATAATGATATTATCTATTTTGGTACATTAGCTAGCAATATATAAATGATGAATCCAGAGTCCACCACGATGCAACGAACCGTTTTACATAACTCGTTTTACTAATAAGAGATTTCTTTATTAAATCATTTATACTTGTGGATTCTTATGCTAAGTCATATTTATTCAAATGAGAAGTTCAAAGGTCGAAAATTGATTGTAAGATCAATTAAGTTGAAGGAGTGGACCTTCCGACCTAAGAATCTAATTTGGAAGATAATACGACTAAGCAATCCTTTATGGATATAAGATATAAGATCCGGACAAGTATTAGAATTGATTGACTCTGATTTATGATCAGAGCTTGGGATTGGATCCCAAGTGACTACACCATACAGTCCTCTGTAGGATTGGTGTGTCGGAAATAAGAAATGGAACTCTTATAGAAATAGTAAAAGCACGAGTTAAACGGAACTACCTATGTTCTATGGATATGTCTTGGAAACAACGGCGCATTAAAATGCGGTTGTAGAATATCCAGGAAGAACAAAAGATGTGTGTTCGATAGTACTATGAACCAGAAGGACGTTATAAGTTCTAACGCCCGGTTCTTAGAGGAAGACTATTAGATGAACCACAAGCCCAAAGTGACATGATACTTCTGAAAAGAGAGAAAACGATTAAGACTTAGAACCAGCCAAACCGAGTAGCGGTACACCACTAACTGCACCTACTGTTATTACTGTTTATACACCGGAATGCCATTGTAGTGGGAGGTTGTTTGACAACCGAAGATATTCATAAGACTAGGTGAGTCTTCGGACTCTGGACCTAGTATACATGAAATCGATCCCTTGATCTACATGAAGGCAGTACTAGATCTAAATGTGCCTTCTTAAGAGAACAATAAGGATTATTGTTAAGAGGCGAGATCATTTAGAGTACAAGCTTAGTTGATCCATTTATGGATTGTAACAAAGCTAGAGTTCGTGGAACTTGCGCATTGATGAGATAGTCCATTTGATGGATTCATCAAAAGGCATTGACGAATCGTGTGTATGGGAAACGTGATGGAAATAAGGTGGTGTTTCTCGGAGGTTTTATGTAGATAACATTTTATCATTGGTAACAATGTAAAGATGTTGTCAGACATAAAATGAGGGTTGTCTAGAAAAATCGATATATGAGATAAAGAAGAAGTTAGAGCATGTTCTTAAGATCTAGGATCTCAAGAAAAGAACATTGTACTTCTCTAGATATCTTGTACGATTATGGTTCGTTTTAACATGCAAGATTCCGAGAAAGGTTCGTTACCTTTCAGACACGGAATGCATCTATCTAAGGACATGTGTTTTGGGAACACAAAAGGAGATAGAAGCAATGAAAGCAGTTTCCTACGCTTTGAGTGTGGAAAGCTTAATAAATGCAATGTTAAAAACGAGAACCTGATATCGGCTATGCGGTTAGCATAGTGGGAGGATATCAAGGTAATCCTGGAAAGGAATATTCGACTGCTGTAAAAGTACTTTCGAAGTACTGTTCTAGACTACAAAGCAGACGAGCATTTCCTTTGGATTACATTCTCTTAGATTTCTAATCGAATAAGGACCAGTGTAAGTCGATATCAGGCTATGTGTTTCACTATTGAAGGAGAAGAAGTTTTAAACATGGAAGAGTGATAAGCACGATGCTTTTCGGACTCTGCCATGGGTAACCAAATAGCGGCCTCAGAGGCAGCGGAAGTTTTGTTATAACTCCGGGATAATCTCTGGGACTTAGATGTGATTCTTAATTTGCCAAAGGCTATGTAAATAGCGGTGCGATGGCAAATGGTAAGAAATCACAAGTCCATAAGTGTAAGATAACACATAGTGCAAGTACCACCTGATACGAGTCATCGTCGAGGGAGACGACGCTGTAGTCACCAAGATAACTTCAGAGCGGCAACCTAGAGTGCTCATTCACATAGTACTTCTTGGAAGTACAACTTAAGCACGTGATGAGTATGGGAGTCGGGAGTTTGGAGGAAATGACTAGACCTTAGTACAAGTGGGAGATTGTTGGAGTTGTGTACTTAATGTCTAGATTTAAGTAACGGAAACTCACGATCCATTGCCATTAATCTATTTAACTAAATGAACAATTATTTGCGTTTAATTATTTATAATTAAATATATGCAAATTATAGTCCTGGATTATATACGTTGTAGTTAGTATGGTGTGCGACGTCACACAGAAGATCATACTATCGGTTACTCGTATTTAATCGAACAGTTGCTCACGACCTAGATGGACACGGACCAATCCATCGGTATAGTCGTTGTGTGAGAGAGAAAATAATCTGTCTTGATTATTTTATCACACTTGTACACTTGGTGTATTGAGCGGATCGTTGAGATTCATCGATTAGGATTGCCGGCGATAATCGATTCGAGTCTCAGTGTATTTTATTCTTAATCCCCGATATTATTACGGGTGTGTATATTTAATATAAGTGACTTTGATTTACCAAAGGAATTAACCGATTTAATTATTGGGTTAATTACCGGTTAAGTTGGGTCACTATATTTTATATATGACATGTCGTGAATACTTGACGGGAAAGTGTATCCCGTAAGGGTTGATAATATCCCCGAGATGAGTTCATAAGGAATTATTATGTAAACCCTGCAGGTGGATTCGTTCCGCATAATAATTAAGGTTGAATGGTACTAGTCTCTGAAATAAGAGATGAATAAATTAATTAGCAATAAATTAATTTTATTCATAGATATTTATATCTTAAATACACGGAATAAATAATACTACCGGAGAAATATTATTTGATATAATATGGTTTAATATTGGGAGTGCAATTAATTTTATATAGTGGAAAATAGAATTAATTAATATTGATAAGGATTAATGGACTTGAGCATTGGGCTCAATTTAATCTTCAATATTGAAAGCCCAATATTCCACCTCCTTAAGATCCCCTACGTAGCCTATAAAAGCACTACATGGTCTTCTCTATTCTCATAACTTGAAGATCACAATTCTAGAGAGAGAAAGTAGAGAGGAGGATCCATGGAGTTCGGTAGATCGTCGCCCACACGACGTTCGGGCTAGTGCAAGGAATACGTGGGAAGATCTCAAGGTCATCATAAGATCTCGTTTCTCCGCACAACGAATCGAAAGGTGAATTAAATATTTCCGCTATTTAATTCTTATTGAAATCAATTATCGGAAAAACAAGATCCAAGAGTCGAACCCGGATTAGACGAACGATCACGCGGTGGTGGCGAAGCCACCGGACCGCGGGATCGCCCGCTAGGGTTTGGCGGCGCGCGGAGGAAAGGAACCCTCGGCTGGGCCGAGGGCTCGCGATCGATCACGGGGATCGATCGCCGGGGACACGGGCTGGTGCCGCACCCCACCCGCCGTGAAGGCGGAGCTCCTCCAGGCGGCGGCGAGTCGCCGGACTCGCCGCGGGGGGGGGGGGGGGGGGGGGGCTGCTGGGCAGCCCCATCGATCGCGAAGATCGAACGCGATCTTTGATCGCGTGAACCCTGTCTTGCGGGGGTTCGGCTGGGGGCGGGCTGCGTGCCTTCGGGTGCGTGGTCTCCAAAGGCCGGACTCCGGCGGATGAGTCGGCGTTCATGTGATCTCCGGCGAAGGTTTTTGATCGGAGTTGTCATGTTCCGCAATTCCGGCAACTCCGGGATATCGAATTCCAACAACTTCTTGGTACTGAGTAATGGTTTACACTTAGGTACGCTTCATAGTATTCTTCCCATCGAAGTAACGCTATTGATGATGTACGACCAAAGCAAATCTAATTGCAAAATCATTTGGGTGGGTAAACGTCCACACTATCGTGGCTTGCCTTACCTGATGGGATTTTAGACGTAATTAGTAATTTAATGATATTATTCAAGGGAGATAATATCGGATATTAAATTAATTGTTTGTTTATATGTGCTTATAGGTTTAGAGAATTGCTATGAATCCACTTTCGTTGACACTTGAGGAATTCAACGCACTGGTTCCATACTGTGTTGAATGGAAAGAAGAGTTAGACATTACTCAGACTGTAAAGGAGTACAAAGACGTACTCAGTGAAACTTGTCCTCCTAGACCTACCATTAACTCAACTGATGAGGAAATAGTTGACTTTGAAAAGTGGGATAGTTCTCATGCATTAGCCGCTAATCATGATGTCATGCTTAAACTCAAGTTGATGTTTGGACATGATGTAAAGGCTAGAAAAGAGGCGATGAGGATACTCATAAAGATCAGTTGCTTCGAGGAAACGCTTGAACACGTTTTTGAGATGATGGATCTTTTAGACGAGTTGAGACAATCGCAAGCTCTTATAGCCAAGGCCAAAGGTTTCGGACCTAAGGGCATACATAAGGAAAAGGAGAAGAAGACAAGGGGATCCAGTAGTCCTAAGGGACTTGGACCAAAGGGCGGGATAAAGAAGCCTTCTGGCGAATATCCCCAAGGGAAGCAGTCTGAGTACTGGGGGTCTATATCTTATCCTCTCAAAGGTACGAATTTTTCTTTAGTCGTAAAACATAGTCAGCGGTATTATCTACCAGAATTCTGGTGTGTAGATATGGAACCACTGACGGTATGTGCATTTTAAAATGAAGGGGTTCCAGAAAACCCGGCGACTTAGAGAAGAAGAGTTCGAGTCCACATGGGCGAAGCTGTTGAGGAAGCAGCGGTTGCAGTGGAAGACATTTATCTAATTTGATAATTATAGGATTTCATTTCAAGTTTATTGCTTTATGTACCTTTTATTTTAGAAAGAACTTTTGTTCTGGTTTTCTATTATTAATGGATATTTTATTTCTTTAATTATTTGATGGTTTGGATAAGAAATAATGGTGATATCCATTCTGGTACATTAGATAGCAATATATGAATGATGAATCCTGAGTCTACTACGATGCAACGAACCGATATGTATAACTTGTTTTACTTATTAGATATATTTCTTTATTAATCATTATACTTGTGAATTCTTGTACTTAGTAATATTTATTCAAATAAGGTTCAAAGGTCGAAATTGATTTGATCAATTATAGTTGAAGGAATGGACCTTCCGACCTAAGAACTTAATTTGGAAGATAATACAACTAAGTGGACCTTAAAGGGTGGAGTTCGGACAAGTATTAAGAATGATCAAAGATGATATATGCAGACATATGTGTAATTAGAAAGGCATGAGTAGTTCCTTTTAGGAATACTTGAAGATGGAGTATAATACTTGATGTGCCATAAAAGCAAAGTGTTTTGACTAGTCAATTATCACAAAGCTGTTATGGGGATCCTTCGAAGTATATCCATTAGAAGCTTGCGACTTGTTCGCGGAGGCTACCACCTGTCTAAAGAACACATAGCATAAATCATAGATTGGGATTAAGTCTCAAAGGACTGCACCATGCACTCACGTGTAGAAATGGTGTGTCAGGAATAAGAAATGAGATTCTAATAGTAAAAAGGGCAAGTTTATTCGGAACCACCTATGTTCTATGAATATTTCTGGATACAACGGCACATTCAATGTGGTTGTAGGATATCCTAGAAGAACAAGTAATTGTATGTTCAATAGTACTATGAACCAGAAGGACGTCAACGCCCGGTTCTTAGAGGAAGACTATTAGATGAACTACAATGCCCTAACTGACAAAGGTACTTTAAAATGAGGAAAAGGAAAGACTGAGAGTCAGCCTAACCGAGTAGTAGTACACCACTAACTGCACCCAATGTTATTACTGTTATACACCGGAACGCCATTGCAGTGGGAGGTTGTTAAGAAACCGGAGATGTTCATAATACTGGAGGAGTTTTGAACTCTGGATCTAGTAGACATGAAATCGATCCCTATCTCTGCATAAGGGGCAATACTAATCTAAATGTGCCTACTTGGATAGCAATGAGTATTATTATTAAGAGGCAAGATCATTTAGAAGTACAAGCTTAGTGAATCCATTTATGGATTATCACAAAGCTGTAAATTGTGGAACTTGCGAACTAATGAGATAGTCCATTAGATGGATTCATCAAAGGGCATAGACAAGGAAAGGTGTAATGGAAACAAGGTGGTGTTGATGGAGTTGTATTCTAAATGTCTAGTTTAGTGCAAATATGGAACTCCTTATCTATACCTTAATTCAAGATATGATTCAAGCATGATTGCATTTAATGCAATAGTCCTTGATGTATACGTTGTAGACAGTATGGCGTGAGGAGACACGCGGAAGATCATACTGTCGGTTACTCGTATACTATCGAACAGTAGCTCACGACTTAGATGGACAGGGACAATCCATCGGTACGTCGTAGTGTGACTGGTAGATAGTCGGTCTTGACTATCATGTTACACTCGTACACTTGGTGTATTGAGCAGGACCACGGGAGGGCGTTCGATTTATACTAATCGAAGTAATCGAACTCGACCTCAGATATTACGGATATACGAATTCTTAATCCCTATATAATTATAGGTGCGTGTGTCCAATTCTCGGTTCTTTAATATGCCAATGAGTGAGACTAATTGATTAGTCGATATTCTTGGTAAATTGGGAATCGTAATTGTACACACGGCATGCTGTAGATTATAGACAGGAAACCGTGTCCCGTTTATCGGGTTGATGATGTCCCCGAGATGAGCTCATAAAGTTTATCATGTAAACCCTGCAGGTGGATTTGTTCCACATGATAATAAGGATGAGTGGTACTAGTCTCGGATAATAAGAAACGAATTAATTTAATTATTAGTAATTGAAATTGATTCGTGGACATTCGATATCTTAAACACGGGGAAAGTCGTATATGTAATTTCGGCGGAAATATTATTGGTAAAATAATATATATTAATTAATTGGGAATTCAATTATAATTTTATAGTGGAATTAATTATAATTAAAATTGGATTTAATTAAAGGTTTTCTTTTAAGGACACCGGTTTAATTAAATTATAATTTAGCCTAATTAATTAATTGTCCTAAGGTCCCTAGTGTGGCCTATATAAACCCCTCCATCTCTCTTCTCCTAACCTAAGTTTCGCCGCAATAATTAATTCTGTGGAGAAAAATAATTGTAAGCGCAATTATTTTTTTTCTCTACTTAATTAATTTAGTTTGCGCAATAACTTTTCTGTAGAAAATAATTTGCTAGCGCAAATATATTTCTGGAGACAGAAAAACATCTCACGGTGGGTTTGAGAGAGAAGAAGAGAAGATTCCGGTGGATCGTTGCCCACACAACGTCCGGCGTCGAGGGCTAGGATACACACTAGAAGATCTCAGGGTGTTCGCCTATTCGGCTTCTCCGAATCACGCATCAAAGGTAAAAGAAATCGAAACCCTATTTCCGCTTTTATTCGATTTCTTTTTCGTTAAAAATACATCGGACGAACGATCGGGTTCCGGGAGTCGTGGTACGTGTTCCTCGACTACTGGGGGGTCAAGGACCTCCGGAACGGTGGTTGGAAGAGGAAAAACGGACCGGAAACGAGCCCGAAACAGCAACGTCGCGTTGCTGTTCGCGGACAAATGGCGGTCGCCAGAGGGCAAACGGCGGTCGCCGTTTGCAGTTCCTCCAGCGACCGCTGGTCTGCATTCGGCGGTCGCCGTTTGAGTGCAGACCAGCCCCGGTTCGCGCGGTTGTCCTTCGGGGCGATGGCTGGGCGTGAATCGGATCATGGGCTGTCGTGTGAACGAAGTAACGGACATGGAGGTCGACTGGGCATGTCCGGATGTTCGAGTAGTCGAACGGACTCGTCCCGGGTAGTCGATTTCCAACAATTGGTACCAGAGCCGGTTTTGTCGATTCGTTGTATTTTTGCGAGATTTGTTTTGCAGGTTCGAACCCGATTGTTATGGCCATGTGATTGTGATGTATGTTTGTGTTTTGTTAAACTCTCGGGCTTGTCGAGATTTTTGTTTTTAATCGTTGCTTGCTTGTAATAGTTAAAACGACGGGTTGAGTCGTTTAGGTTTTCTATTTCGTTTTTTCGTTTATCCGGATGTATAGGATCGATCAATATGTATAGGATCGATGCCGGAAGTAGTTAGCTTTACTATGTAATGTTGCTGCTACTTGGTGGATCGAGAGGAGATCGAAGGACGGACGAACGAGGGTCGAGAAGTCGAACCCGCGAGCTGCTGAAGGGCAAACGGCGGTCGCCGTTTCTTAAACGGCGGTCGCCGTTTCGCTAGATCTTGGGCAGCAGCGGCGCGGGGTTAGACGGACACCACAGATCGCTCGTAAAGGCCTGGGACGATACTCCAGTGGGAGGGGTTCCTCTCTTAGCACTTAGACGAGTCGGTGGTGGATCGAGACCGAGACGAGCAACGAGACGAAGATCCGAGAAGACGTGCATGGAAGATATTTAAAGGCCATAATAATCGGGGCCACGTTAAATGCTTTTTGTGTGTTTACGTGCTTGTTATTATGCTTTATTTATTTTATGCATTTTATCCCTTTCGTAAAATACTAAGTGGGAGAGGGATTGGAAACAATCCCGCGGTCTCCATTCTCTGTTTTGATAGTGATGTGTGTCACTTACGAGTTGGCTTTAGTGTCATCCTCCTTATCGGATAAAGTCGACATACGGATATCACTGGATCAAAATTCGAATTTAAAATCCACTTATAAAAATTGAATAATTATATTTCTCAAAAGCAATGCCTAATCTGTCATTCAAAGACTAATTTCAACTCAACTCATTCTCACCCCGGGGAGTGGAATGGAGCCAAAGCGCTTGGTTATGTCGATGACACAGATTAGAGACATTCGTGTCATTCGATGACTAGATCGATTGTCTGGTTGGCTCCCTCACCTAGTGAGAGATAGGGCTCAATTGCATGATTAATCGCTGGTTAGAAACTTCGAGTTTCACTTACGAGATATCAAGCTTTGATTAATAAAATTGTGAAATTTAATAAATGTAAGAGTTAATTAACAAAGTTGTTTGTTTTAGTAAACGTCCACACTATCGTGGCTTGCTAAATGGAAATGGTACTTTGGGTTAATTGAGACTCTATGACATTTAAATAAGTAGGATTCAATTAATAAAGTTGTTTGTTTAGTAAACGTTCACACTAACGTGGCTTGCTAGATGGAAACGGAACTTTAGGATTAATTGAGGCTCGACAGTTATAGAAAGTCGTGGAGGACCGCATGTCAACGTAAACGTCCACATGAACGTGGCTTGCGGTGGACATGTAGTTCCCGAGCGGTGGACTTAGTACTGAGAAATGGTATACACTTAGGTACGCTTTATAGTATCCTCCCCATCGGAGTCACTGCTATGATGATGTACGACTGAAGTGAAATCCAATCATAAAATCATTTGGACTGGTAAACGTCCACAAGAACGTGGCTTGCTATGTCTGATGGGATTTTGGAAATGATTGGTAGTTTAATGATATCACTTGAGGGAAATGATATCGAATTAAACTCATTATTTGTTTCATATGGTATTATTCCCATTAAAAGTCAACAAACTCACTGAACCTGATTGTATGGATAAGAGAAGAAACTTAGACATTGTCCTAACTGCAGAGGAGTGCATGATGGAGTAGTATACTTAATGTCTAGATTTGAGTATTCTGAACTCTGTATGCACTTTCATTTACCTATCTATTACAGACATTCATTTGCTTTTAATTATTGTTAATTAAATACATGCAAATTATAGTCCTGGATTTTATACGTTGTAGTTAGTATGGTGTTGCATGGGCACACAGAAGATCATACTATCGGTTACTCGTATTTAATCGAACAGTTGCTCACGACCTAGATGGACACGGACCAATCCATCGGTATAGTCGTTGTGTGAGAGAGAAAATAATTTATCTTAATTATTTTATCACAGTTGTACACTTGGTGTATTGAGCGGATCGATTGAGACTCATCAATTAGGATTGCTCGGCGATAATTGATTTGAGACTCGGAGTATTTTATTCTTAATCCCTGAAACAATTGCGGGTGTGTATATTTAATATAAGTGACTTTGATTTTCCAAAGGAATTAACCGATTTAATTATTGGGTTAATTACCAGTTAAGTTGGGTCACTATATTTTATATATGGCATGCCGTGAATTCTTGAAGGGGCAGTGTATCCCGGAAGGGTTGATAATATCCCCGAGATGAGCTCATAAGGATTTATTATGTAAACCTCGCGAGTGGATTTGTTCCGCATAATAAATAAGGTTGAGTGGTACTATTCTCGGATATAAGAGATGAATAAATTTATTAAGCAATAAATAAATTTTATTCATGGATATTTAAATCTTAAATACACGGAATAAATAATACTAAGTTGGAGAAATATTATTTGGTATAATATGGATAAATATTGGGAGTGCAATTTTATTTATATAGTGGAAAATAAATAAAATTAATATTGATAAGAATTAATAGATTTGGGTTGGACCCAATTTAATTTTCAATATTAGAAGCCCAATATTTAATCTCCTTTTGATCCCCTACGTAGCCTATAAAAGCACTACATGGTCTTCACTTTTCACAACCTAAGATACGCCAATCACAAAGTCTTGAAGAGTGAAGAGGATCCATAGAGTTCGATAGCTCGTCGCCCACCCGACGTTCGAACGGAGTGCAAGGAATACGCGGGAAGATCACGAGGTCATCGATTTCGTTTCTCCGAACAACGAATCGTAGGTACAATTCTCACCCCCTTGATAATTGTTCGATTTGTTTTTATCGAGAATACCATAGAACAAAGATCCGAGGATCGAACCCCGGAGCGAGGGTCGAGCCGGGCGGTGGTGGTTGGACCACCGGACCGCCGGCGGCTCGTGGATCCCTCATGGGGATCGAACGCGTGAACCCTCGGCTGGACGCCGAGGGTCGATCGAGCCCTACGGGGCTGATCGCTAGGGCTACGGGGCGTGACCCGTAGCAGCTCGTAGCGAGCTGCGGGTTTCCCCGCAGCGGCTCGCTGGACGCGAGCCCTAGCCGCGTAGCAGCGGATCAACGGATCCGCTGCGGGGTTGCTCGTAGCAACCCAGCGATCGCCCGTAGCGATCGCGAGTCCCCTCGCGGGGACTCGGCTGGGCGTCCGCGTGCCTCGTGCGCGCGACGCGTTCGGTCGGGTCCCGGTTCGCGTGGGCTCGTGGTTTCTCCGGCGATTGAGTTTCGATTGTATGAACCTCGGCTCGCGGGGGTTTGGGTGGGGGCAGATTACGTGCCTTCGGGTGCGTGGTCTCCAAAGCCCGGACTTCGGCGGATGAGTCGGTGTTCGTATGATCTCCGGCGAAGGGTTCGTTCGGGTTATCGGTTCCGCAATTTTGATAACCCGGGATAACGAATTCCAACAATTGGTATCAGAGCGTGGTTTACGTTCGCGGTATTTTCGATAAAATTGTTCTACCTTGCAGGGTTCCGACTATTATGGCTTAATTTATTATTCGTTTAATTTATTTTGTCCGGCGATTGAGTTTCGATTGTATGAACCTCGGCTCGCGGGGGTTTGGGTGGGGGCGGATTACGTGCCTTCGGGTGCGTGGTCTCCAAAGCCCGGACTTCGGCGGATGTGTCGGTGTTCGTATGATCTCCGGCGAAGGGTTCGTTCGGGTTATCGGTTCCGCAATTTTGATAACCCGGGATAACGAATTCCAACAATTGGTATCAGAGCGTGGTTTACGTTCGCGGTATTTTCGATAAAATTGTTCTACCTTGCAGGGTTCCGACTATTATGGCTTAATTTATTATTCGTTTAATTTATTTTGTCATGATTGTTGGTTTTATTAAACTCTCGGACATGTCGAGATTCGTTTTTTGTGGTGAATGCTTGTAATAGTAAAAATTCGGGGGTTGACCGAATTTAGGATTTATTATTATGTTCATTGTTTTTCCGGAAAATGTATAGGGTCGATTTCGTGTATAGAATCGATACCGGAATTGTAATTTAGATTTTTGTAAATTTATTTTGCGATTGGATCGACGAATCGAAGACCGCCGGAGAAGACGAACGGACGAGAGGGATTAGGGCTTGGATCGATCAATCCCCATGATCGATCCATGAGGATCGATCGATCGCATGGGAGGGCGCCAAACTCGCGCCTCCTGGCGGCGATGTCACCGGCGGTGGTGGCTCGCCGGCTGGGTGGTGGCGGCGGTTGTCCTCGGCCGGCGGTTGGCGGTCCGGGTGGGGGTGGCGTGGGGTCTCCCAACCCGCGCTACTCCTACCGGAAATATACTTTCCTATTTTATTTGTTATTTCCTATTTGATTATTCCTACTCATGGGAATATTCATGGATTAGGAATAAAATAAATTTGGAAAAGTATAATAGTCCTAATTATTTTATTTCTTTATTTCATTATGGATATCATCTACAATATTCCAAGAATATCTTGGATAGATTATTCTAGAGATTTAATGAAGTGGAAAAAGAAAATAAAATAAATAAAATATTAATAATATTTAATTTTATTTTTGATATATTCAATTGACTTAATTTTCGAATTAAGTAACTTTTGGATTAATTGAAAATAAATAGATTTAAATATTGGAAATTAATATTCTCGTCACATGGAGCATTCAAGAAACGAAGACTGAAGACTAGAAGATGCGTACGGGGATGTGATGAAGCCATAATAGTCGGAAAATAATATTCTAGTATTATTTTGACTATGTGATAATACTATGTGCTTTATTACATGTATGCATGCTATATGTGTTTATTTTATGCACTAGATAGCGTATCCCTTTATTGTAAAAAGCTAAGTGGGAGAGGGTATGGATGTAGGAAATCGAGTACCCGGGATGCGTCCGTTCGACTACTCGAACATCCGGACGTCCCCAATCGACTTCTGGAAGTCACCCTCGGACAGCCATGGCCGCCCACCCAAGAGATCGCGCGTCCGCCGCGGCCGAAGCCGCGGCTCGCGATCTGCCCGGAGCAGGCGGCCGCTTGCTCACCAAGCGAGCGCTCGCGCAGCAAGGCAAGCGAGCGCTTGCTGCCCAGGCGAGCGCCTGCTGCCTGTCGCGAGCGGGCGCTTGCCCCTCAGGCGGGCGCCTGCCTGCTGCGAACAGCGACCCGATTCGCCCGTTCCGGCTTTTCCGACGCGATTTTCTCGATCCGACTGCCACGCCGGAGGTCAGGAACCTCCCAGCAGTCCGAGAATATCACATCCAAGCCACGGGACCCGATCTACGTTCAAAGTATGATGAACGAGATAAAACCGAGATCGAATAATTGCGGAAAAAGGAATTCGATCTCATACCTTTTCGGTCGATGGTTGAGTCCTTAGAGCTTCTAACGTATGACTCTTCCCGACTCCAGCCGTTGTGTGGGCAACGATCCACTGGAATTCCTTGTCCGCTCTCTCCTTTCTCAAACCAGCGCAATGTTTTTAATTATTCTCTCTGAGAGAAAAATTATATTTGCGTTAATTATTTTATTTTAACAGAGAAACTTTTTAATTGCGCTAACAATTATTTTTCTCTGCTGAAATAAAATGTTGCGGCGAACTGTAGGTCTTAGGAGAGGGCAAGGGGGGTTTATATAGAGTTACGTTAGGGACCTAAGGATAAATTAATTAAGGGCTAAAATGTAATATTAATTAACTCGGAGTCTTTAAAAAGAAATCCTTAATTAATTACACTTTTAATTATTATTAATTCCACTAAATAATAATAATTGAATTCCCGAAATTAATTTAATATTATTCAACAATAATAATTCCGCCGAAATTACATATACGACTTTCCCCGTGTTTAAGATATCGAACGTCCACGAATTTATTTAATTACTAATAATTAAATTAATTCGTTTCTTATTATCCGAGACTAGTACCACTCATCCTTATTATCATGTGGAACGAATCCACCTGCAGGGTTTACATGATAAACTTTATGAGCTCATCTCGGGGACGTCATCAACCCGATAAACGGGACACGGTTTCCTGTCTATAATCTATAGCATGTCGTGCGTACAATTACGATCCCCAATTTACCGAGAATCTCGACTAATCATTTAGCCTCACTCATTGGCATATTAAAGAACCGATAATTGGACACACGCACCTATAATTATATAGGGATTAAGAATTCGTATATCCGTAATTTCTGAGGTCTAGTTCGATTACTGCGATTAGTATAAATCGAACGCCCTCCCGTGGTCCTGCTCAATACACCAAGTGTACGAGTGTAACATGATAGTCAAGACCGACTATCTACCAGTCACACTACGACGTACCGATGGATTGTCCCTGTCCATCTAAGTCGTGAGCTACTGTTCGATAGTATACGAGTAACCGACAGCATGATCTTCCGCGTGTCTCCTCACGCCATACTGTCTACAACGTATACATCAAGGACTATTGCATTAAATGCAATTATGCTTGAATCATATATCGAATTAAGGTATAGATAAGGAGTTCCGTATTTGCACTAAACTAGACATTTAGAATACAACTCCATCAATCTCCCACTTATACTAAAAGTCTAGTCGCCCTCTACCAAACATCAGATTCCCATAACCTTATCACGCCTACCCAACGCTTCCGCTGGAAGAGCTTCTGTGAATGGTTTTACCAGGCAATCCTCTCGATGCTATCTAGGTGACAACTGCATCGTCTTACTATACGATCTCTCGAATCAGGTGGTACTTGCGCTCTACATGTTATCTCCCACTGTGGACTCGTGGCATTTCAAGTTTTCCAATACCGCTATTCAAAATAGCTTTGGGTGAACTAGAAACCACATCTAAGTCCCTTAGGAAGTCCTGGAGCTACACTGACCTTTTAACTGCCTCAGAGGCCGTTATCCTTTCAGTTTCCATGGTAGAGTCCGTAATGCATCGCTGCTTTACATTCTTCCATGTGACTGCTCCACTTCACAGTGAGAACACATAGCCTGACTTCGACTTTCGACTGTCCCTGTTTGATTTGGAAATCCAATTCTATGTAATCCAAAGGAAACAACTTGACTGCTTTGTAACTCAGAACATAATTCCTGGTCCTCTGCAGGAGCCTAAACATGTTCTTTACATCAATCGAGTGATCCTTTCCAGGATTACTATGATATCTCACCACCATGCCCACGGCATAGTAGATATCAGTCTCGTGCATAGCATTACATACATTAAGCTTCCCACCATTAAGGTGTAGGGAACTGCTTAATCTTCATCTATCTCCTTTATTGTGTCGGACACAAAACTTTAGATAGATGAATTCCACATCTAAAAGGTGAAGACCTTTCTTGGAATTTTGTATGCTGCAACGAGTAAGAATTGTATTTATGTATGAGGCTCGAGATAAGTTCTATGTCCTTTTCTGGCGATCATTTATAACTTTGATCCCAAGAACATTCCCGACTTCTCCTAAGTCTCTTACATTGAATTACTCGGACAACCATCCCTTTATGTCCGATAACATCCTTCATATTGTTGCCAATTTAGAGGGATGTCGTCTACATAAATAATGAGAAAACACCACATCTTTTCTGTCACATCTTTATTACACACAGGACCTAAACATGCCTTGAATGAATCCATTAAATGGATTTTCTCATAGGTCCGCATGTGTCCAAGATCTTGAAGCTTCCTTCAATCCTAAGATTGATTAAGCTTGCTTACCGAATGCTCTTGGCTCTTTTCGATGAATCTCTCTGGCTGTCCCACACAGATGGCCTCGTCAAGACTTCGATTTAGGAAATCTGTCTTGACTTCCATCTTCCATGTGAAGACAAAAGAATCCTGATCGACTTTTGCCAAGACTGAGCATCTTGATCTTTCAGCGTCTCGTCATAGATCCAGGGTTCGGCTTCATGTTCTCCAGGTAACAAGTCCGAAGACTCACCTATAAACATGAACCTGTTGTGTAACAACCCAAAATTTTATTAAAATTACCTTGAATTCACCTAAATAAATATACAAATTTATAAACTAATTTAATAAATTAAAATTACAAAATAGAATATATTTTAATTAATCGTTAAATTTGATAAATAATATAATAATAATTATATAATTAATATTTTGATTTAAACCAATATAATTAATATAATTTAAAATTTAATTATTAAAAGATTTCTTTACGAGCAAGACATACTAATAATTTTCCCTACCAAAAATTAAAATAAAACCCTAGTCTTGTTCTCCCTTTTAATCGTGCCTATAAATACTCTTCTACTATTCTACCTTCAAGACAATAATTCTTACGGGAACCTCCCCCTTTTTCTACTGTCGCCCTGCCTATTTACTTACTCCTAAAATCAACCTTTGGTAAAACTCTCTCCATCTCTAAATCTTAATCCCTATATATCAAACCCGAAGAGTTCCGTTCAGCCCGTAGATCGAAGACCCGACGAACCGATTGCCGAAGTAATCATGTCCCTAAACTTCAACTCTGGATAATCAATCTTTGCCCTGTTCAAACCCAAAACCATAATAGAAATCCCTTTCAGCTTTTATATTAGCCAAAAGCCGAACCCGAACCTTCAAACCAATTCGAGATACACCACCTCCCGTCAGTCGAAACCCATGACGAATGCTTGAGCCTCCCGAGGTCCCATGGACGAGGAAGACCGCCCCTGAAGTTCACTCGTTGCAGCTCTTTCTCGATGAATATTCTCCAGAAATTGGATCGATCCTAAGGCCCAGCTACGTTGCCGCCTCGGATGAAATCATGTCGGTGCTTTGTCGACTCAGTTCCGCTCAATAGATCGAGCAACTTTGCTGTTTGTTATTGAAGCACACAACCACTGCCGAAGACTCCCTGATCTTACCGGACGTCGTAAGAGTTCCGTCCCAAATTTCTTACTCTCGCTTAAGCTTTACTAAGAAAGGAGAAAAAGGAATTCCTACCTCTCACCTACGACTACAGTAAGTAAATCTATTAAATAAAGATAATATTGCAATAAGGTCCCTAAACTTTGACTTATTATGGGCCACTACACTTTAAACTACATAATAATATTATTTAATCCATTGAAGTTTCAGAAATTATAATTCCCACCTATGAAGATTTGGAAGTTCCTAGTTCAGCCTCGTGAAGTCTTAGACGTTCGTTAGATTTTCACTTTCATGCCACGACAAAACGAGGTAGGTACAATGTTGAAGGGTTGCTTTATTTATTTACGTGTTTCACTATGTGTATTTTCTCTGTGCGCATTATGTGAATTTATATGCATCCATTTACACATTCGTTGTAGTCGGAGACCGATAAAAAGGTCGACGTACTTACAATGCAGTCATTTCATCGTTGTAACCTGAGACCGAGGAAAAGGGTCGAAGGGGACCAGCGCAGTGCATTCATTTCATCGTTGTAACCTAAGACCCCGGAAAAGGGTCGAAGGGGAGACGCAGTAGTTGGGCAATCGATTTATAAAATTAAGAATACATTTTCGTTGTAACCGGAGACCAGGGAAAAGGGTCAAAGGGGACCAGCGCAGTGATTGGCCCAACTTGCAGTGCATTCATGTTCATTCAGTAAACGCATTGCTATTCATTCATGTCATGTTCATGTAGATTATGCATATATTTGATTCATGTATTTAAATGAGGTAATTGTCCTACTGAGCGTGTTGAGCTCACACCTTCAGCGACCCCCTTTTCAGGTACCAATGAGGATGCCGAGCGAGTAGGGTGACGAGGGATGAATGTTAATTACCTATTTTCAGTTAATTCAATTCCATTATAATTTTTATTTAGTTAAACAAGTTTTCACATTCAAAAATTGGCTTTGGGATATTTAGTTTGCTTTTAAATAAATTTATATGTTCTTTATTAAATATTTTCAATTATTTTGATATTCCAATTCATGTTGAAAATGAGTTTTTTTTAAGTAAATTTTGGTAGCGCCCGCACTTTATTAAGTGTTATTTTCAAAAGTTAACACCTTCCGCTGTTTCAAAAATACGGGTCGTTACAGTTGGTATCAGAGCATTACGATTTTCGGTTGGTTAAAAAAAAAAAAAAACTTTTATATCCATCCTCGTCATGCCTCGCTGGTTTCCCTCAAGGTACGCAGTAGTTAAAGCATTTACATGCTCTTGTTCATTTTATGTTATATTTCATATTTATTTTCACTTCATGATATATTATGTCTTCAAGTTTACTTTATGTTAAGTTAAATATTCATATTTACTTGATTTTATGCGTAATGTGCTTACGTGATAATATTCTAGATTGTTAGACTTTAGATTAGGTGGCTGAAAACTTACACGGTAGTATTACCGAAATAACTCTAAATTTTTTAAGTTATCGAATTTCGAGGACGAAATTAAAATTAAGGAGTGTAGATTGTAACAACCCAAAATTTTATTAAAATTACCTTGAATTCACCTAAATAAATATACAAATTTATAAACTAATTTAATAAATTAAAATTACAAAATAGAATATATTTTAATTAATCGTTAAATTTGATAAATAATATAATAATAATTATATAATTAATATTTTGATTTAAACCAATATAATTAATATAATTTAAAATTTAATTATTAAAAGATTTCTTTACGAGCAAGACATACTAATAATTTTCCCTACCAAAAATTAAAATAAAACCCTAGTCTTGTTCTCCCTTTTAATCGTGCCTATAAATACTCTTCTACTATTCTACCTTCAAGACAATAATTCTTACGGGAACCTCCCCCTTTTTCTACTGTCGCCCTGCCTATTTACTTACTCCTAAAATCAACCTTTGGTAAAACTCTCTCCATCTCTAAATCTTAATCCCTATATATCAAACCCGAAGAGTTCCGTTCAGCCCGTAGATCGAAGACCCGACGAACCGATTGCCGAAGTAATCATGTCCCTAAACTTCAACTCTGGATAATCAATCTTTGCCCTGTTCAAACCCAAAACCATAATAGAAATCCCTTTCAGCTTTTATATTAGCCAAAAGCCGAACCCGAACCTTCAAACCAATTCGAGATACACCACCTCCCGTCAGTCGAAACCCATGACGAATGCTTGAGCCTCCCGAGGTCCCATGGACGAGGAAGACCGCCCCTGAAGTTCACTCGTTGCAGCTCTTTCTCGATGAATATTCTCCAGAAATCGGATCGATCCTAAGGCCCAGCTACGTTGCCGCCTCGGATGAAATCATGTCGGTGCTTTGTCGACTCAGTTCCGCTCAATAGATCGAGCAACTTTGCTGTTTGTTATTGAAGCACACAACCACTGCCGAAGACTCCCTGATCTTACCGGACGTCGTAAGAGTTCCGTCCCAAATTTCTTACTCTCGCTTAAGCTTTACTAAGAAAGGAGAAAAAGGAATTCCTACCTCTCACCTACGACTACAGTAAGTAAATCTATTAAATAAAGATAATATTGCAATAAGGTCCCTAAACTTTGACTTATTATGGGCCACTACACTTTAAACTACATAATAATATTATTTAATCCATTGAAGTTTCAGAAATTATAATTCCCACCTATGAAGATTTGGAAGTTCCTAGTTCAGCCTCGTGAAGTCTTAGACGTTCGTTAGATTTTCACTTTCATGCCACGACAAAACGAGGTAGGTACAATGTTGAAGGGTTGCTTTATTTATTTACGTGTTTCACTATGTGTATTTTCTCTGTGCGCATTATGTGAATTTATATGCATCCATTTACACATTCGTTGTAGTCGGAGACCGATAAAAAGGTCGACGTACTTACAATGCAGTCATTTCATCGTTGTAACCTGAGACCGAGGAAAAGGGTCGAAGGGGACCAGCGCAGTGCATTCATTTCATCGTTGTAACCTAAGACCCCGGAAAAGGGTCGAAGGGGAGACGCAGTAGTTGGGCAATCGATTTATAAAATTAAGAATACATTTTCGTTGTAACCGGAGACCAGGGAAAAGGGTCAAAGGGGACCAGCGCAGTGATTGGCCCAACTTGCAGTGCATTCATGTTCATTCCGTAAACGCATTGCTATTCATTCATGTCATGTTCATGTAGATTATGCATATATTTGATTCATGTATTTAAATGAGGTAATTGTCCTACTGAGCGTGTTGAGCTCACACCTTCAGCGACCCCCTTTTCAGGTACCAATGAGGATGCCGAGCGAGTAGGGTGACGAGGGATGAATGTTAATTACCTATTTTCAGTTAATTCAAATCCATTATAATTTTTATTTAGTTAAACAAGTTTTCACATTCAGAAATTGGCTTTGGGATATTTAGTTTGCTTTTAAATAAATTTATATGTTCTTTATTAAATATTTTCAATTATTTTGATATTCCAATTCATGTTGAAAATGAGTTTTTTTTAAGTAAATTTTGGTAGCGCCCGCACTTTATTAAGTGTTATTTTCAAAAGTTAACACCTTCCGCTGTTTCAAAAATACGGGTCGTTACATGTTGGGTTGTCTAACAACCCTCCCACTACGACGACGCTCCGGTGTATCTTTAGTGACTAAAGATTATAGTAGTGAACTACTCAGTTAGGCTGGTTCTAAGTCTTGATCAGTCCCTCTAAGCACATTAAGTATTACTCTACTCTTGGGCTTGTGATCTTGCATATATAGTCCATGTCTAAGAACCGAACGTTGATGCAATCAATGAACATCTGGTCCTTTAGACTATATTACATATCTCAATTCGTTTTCTTAGGGTATCCTATAAACAGCCGAATATCTTGTACAAGTTTCCAAAGGAATCAAGTTTAGGATAAACGCCGCTGTTTCCAAGGAATGTCCCAAAATCGAATTAGGTAACTCCGAATAACTCATTGTCTACTTTCCCATATCTATAAGAGTCCTATTCCTTCTTTACAACACATTATTATGCCGAGGCATAAATGGTGTAGTCTGTCGGGAGTTAATCCCATTTTCTGATAAGTATGCCTTACTCCTCAAAGAGGTCTGCATATATCAGAGCGAATCAACTCTAGTACTTTCTTGGATCTTTTCCCTTTAACCGTAAAGGGTTGCTTGGTCATTAAAACTTCCAAGTATGATTCGAAGGTTGGAAAGTCCTTTCCTTCAACATAGCTGAGTAGTCCATCAGCTTTCACCCTTTGAATCGTACTCAAGTTAAAATGATCTATCCTAAGATTCCATAAGTACATTTGATTCATCCTAGAAGGATCTTTACTCTTATTGGGTTTTGACAATGTGTTATTAGCTCCGGTGTGTTGCATCGTGGAAGAACACGGATTTAGTATTAAATTGTCTATCAATGTAACAGAATAGATAATATCCCCGTTTCCTACTCTGATAGGTATGAAACCATCCAAAGAAACGGAATATCCATTCTAAGCCAATTTAGAAATCCGAAATGAAATTTCTTTCTAAATGCCGGCACATAAAGACAATTTATTAGAACTAAAATCCTACCGTTAAAACCATTTAACATCTCCCACTGCAACGGTTGTTACCTTAACAGTATTGCCCATGTAGGTTATGACTTCTTCCTTTCTAAGTCTCCGGGTTTCCTGGAACCCTTGCATTTAGGTGCAGACATGATAAGTGGTTCCCGTATCCACACACCAGGTACTGGCAGATACTACCACTAAACATGTTTCGGTGACTAAGGAAGAGTCAACTTCTTGTTGCTTTAGAAGAAAATTAAAAACTACCAGTATCCAGACTGCTTACAACGGAAGCACTTGCCCCTTGGGCTTGCTTGTCCCATTCCGTTGTCCAGATATATTAGGCCCACTGGGTTTCCGTATTTGCTTCTTCTTCCTTTTGCCGCCCGGAGGCCTAGGAAGAGCCAATTTCTCAACCACAAGTGCTTGAGAGCCCTTAGAGATTCCCTCAGCCGCTTGAAGTTCAATCAGGAGTTCCGCCAATGAGTAAGACCCCTTATTCATGTTATAGTTCAGGCGGAACTGCTCAAAACTTCTCGGCAGAGACTGGAGCACAATATCGACTTGGGTTACCCCATCGATAACTGATCCTAGAATCTCTATCTCATTCAGATAGCACATCATCCTAAGAACGTGATCCCTCACGGGTGTTCCTTCGGATGCGATGGCCGTCATGAGTTGCCTCATTGCATTTTGCCCGGCTGTCCTGTCCTGATAACCAAAAAGCTTCTTGAGGTTTAAGCATCATATCATAGGTAATGGTCATGGCTTGATCCCGATGTTGCAGTACATTTGACATGAAAAGCCATAATGTAGCTCCGCGTCATCTCAGAGCCTTGATCCATTTCCATGAGCTTCCTTTCCTCAGGAGTGGAAGCTTCATTTGGTTCAGCAGGTCAATTGACTTGGAGTACATAATTGTACTCCTCTGCAGTTAGGACAATGTCCAAGTTTCTCCTTTAATCCATACAAAACAGGTTCAGTGAGTTTGTTGACTTTTAATGGGAATAATACCATATAAAACAAACAATGAGTTTAATTCGATATCATTTCCCTCAAATAATATCATTAAACTACCAATCATTTCCAAAATCCCATCAGACTAGCATGCCACGTTCTTGTGGACGTATACTAATCCAAACGATTTTTATAATTGGATTTTTACTTCGGTCATACATCATTATAGCAGTGACTCCGATGGGGAGGATACTATAAAGCGTACCTAAGTGTATACCATTTCTCAGTACTAAGTCCACCGCTCGGGAACTACATGCCCACCGCAAGCCACGTTCTTGTGGACGTTTACGTTGACATGCGGTCCTCCACGACTTTCTATAACTGTCGAGCCTCAATTAATCCCAAAGTTCCGTTCCCATTTAGCAAGCCACGTTCTTGTGGACGTTTACTAAAACAAACAACTTTATTAATTGAATCTCACTTATTTAAATGTCATAGAATCTTAATTAACCCAAAGTACCGTTTCCATTCAGCAAGCCACGATAGTGTGGACGTTTACTAAAACAAACAACTTTGTTAATTGATTCTTACATTTATTAAATTTCACAATTTATTAATCAAAGCTTGATATCTCGTAAGTGAAACTCGAAGTTTCTAACCAGCGATCAATCATGCAATTGAGCCCTATCTCTCACTAGGTGAGGGAGCCAACCAGACAATCGATCTAGTCATCGAATGACTCGAATGTCTCTAATCTGTGTCATCGACATAAGCAAGCGCTTTGGCTCCATTCCACTCCCCGGGGTGAGAATGAGTCGAGTTGAACTTAGTCTTTGAAAGACAGATTAGGCACTTGCTTTTGAAAAATATAATTGTTTAATTCTATAAGTGGAATTTTAATTCGAATTTTGATCAAGTGATGTCCGTGTACCGACTTTATCCGATAGGGAGGATGACACTAAAGCCAACTCGTAAGTCGATACACAACACTTTCAAAACAGAGAATGGAGACCGCGGGATTGTTTCCAATCCCTCTCCCACTTAGTATTTTACGATTGAGGGATAACATGCATAAAATAATTAAGCATAATAAAAGCACGTAAAACACGTAAAAGTCATTTAACGTGGCCCCGATTATTATGGCCTTAAGTATTCTCCAATGCACGTCTCTTGGAACTTCATCTCGTTGCTCGTCTCGATCTCGGTCCACCACCGACTCGCTCGAGGGTCAAGAGACGAACTCCTCCCACTGGAGCCTCGTCTCGAGCCTCGTTGAGTCGTCCGTGGGGTCGAACGAACCCCAGCCCCGCTGCTGCCCGTCGCGAACACCGGGTGTGTTCGATGGCTGCCCGTTGCCGGTTCGCCCTCCTCGATCCTCGTTTCTCCGGATTTTGGTCTCGTCTCGATCCACCAAAATTAGTAAGAAAAATTACAAGAATAAATCTACTAAATCCGGCATCGATCCTATACAAGGTGATCGACCCTATACATGCCCGGAAACGACGAAATAAATAAATAAACCTAACGACTCAACCCGTCGTTTTTATCTATTACAAACAAGCAACTTTCCAAAAATAAAACGATCTCGACAAGCCCGAGAGTTTAATCAAAACCACATACATACAGCACAAAATATCAAAAATAAATTGGCCATAATAATCGGGTTCAACCTGCAAAACCAATCTCGCAAAACATACTAAGAACGAACAAAACCGGCTCTGATACCATTTGTAGGAAATCGAGTACCCGGGATGTGTCCGTTCGACTACTCGAACATCCGGACGTCCCCAATCGACTTCTGGAAGTCACCCTCGGACAGCCATGGCCGCCCACCCAAGAGATCGCGCGTCCGCCGCGGCCGAAGCCGCGGCTCGCGATCTGCCCGGAGCAGGCGGCCGCTTGCTCACCAAGCGAGCGCTCGCGCAGCAAGGCAAGCGAGCGCTTGCTGCCCAGGCGAGCGCCTGCTGCCTGTCGCGAGCGGGCGCTTGCCCCTCAGGCGGGCGCCTGCCTGCTGCGAACAGCGACCCGATTCGCCCGTTCCGGCTTTTCCGACGCGATTTTCTCGATCCGACTGCCACGCCGGAGGTCAGAAACCTCCCAGCAGTCCGAGAATATCACATCCAAGCCACGGGACCCGATCTACGTTCAAAGTATGATCAACGAGATAAAACCGAGATCGAATAATTACGGAAAAAGGAATTCGATCTCATACCTTTTCGGTCGATGGTTGAGACCTTAGAGCTTCTAACGTATGACTCTTCCCGACTCCAGCCGTTGTGTGGGCAACGATCCGCTGGAATTCCTTGTCCGCTCTCTCCTTTCTCAAACCAGCGCAATGTTTTTAATTATTCTCTCTGAGAGAAAAATTATATTTGCGTTAACTATTTTATTTTAACAGATAAACTTTTTAATTGCGCTAACAATTATTTTTCTCTGCTGAAATAAAATGTTGCGGCGAACTGTAGGTTTTAGGAGAGGGCAAGGGGGGTTTATATAGAGTTACGTTAGGGACCTAAGGATAAATTAATTAAGGGCTAAAATGTAATATTAATTAACTCGGAGTCTTTAAAAAGAAATCCTTAATTAATTACACTTTTAATTATTATTAATTCCACTAAATAATAATAATTGAATTCCCAAAATTAATTTAATATTATTCAACAATAATAATTCCGCCGAAATTACATATACGACTTTCCCCGTGTTTAAGATATCGAACGTCCACGAATTTATTTAATTACTAATAATTAAATTAATTAGTTTCTTATTATCCGAGACTAGTACCACTCATCCTTATTATCATGTGGAACGAATCCACCTGCAGGGTTTACATGATAAACTTTATGAGCTCATCTCGGGGACGTCATCAACCCGATAAACGGGACACGGTTTCCTGTCTATAATCTATAGCATGTCGTGCGTACAATTACGATCCCCAATTTACCGAGAATCTCGACTAATCATTTAGCCTCACTCATTGGCATATTAAAGAACCGATAATTGGACACACGCACCTATAATTATATAGGGATTAAGAATTCGTATATCCGTAATTTCTGAGGTCTAGTTCGATTACTGCGATTAGTATAAATCGAACGCCCTCCCGTGGTCCTGCTCAATACACCAAGTGTACGAGTGTAACATGATAGTCAAGACCGACTATCTACCAGTCACACTACGACGTACCGATGGATTGTCCCTGTCCATCTAAGTCGTGAGCTACTGTTCGATAGTATACGAGTAACCGACAGCATGATCTTCCGCGTGTCTCCTCACGCCATACTGTCTACGACGTATACATCAAGGACTATTGCATTAAATGCAATTATGCTTGAATCATATATCGAATTAAGGTATAGATAAGGAGTTCCGTATTTGCACTAAACTAGACATTTAGAATACATTGATTATATAGATAAGTCATTAGAGGAGAGTTCTTGTAATTCCTCTTACGAGAAACATTGATTAAGTTATCAAACAATGCCTAATTTGTCTTTCCAAAGCTAATTTCAAGTCGACTCATTCTCACCCCGGGGAGTGGAATGGAGCCAGAGCCACTTGGTCATGTAGAGGACACAAATTAGAGACTTTCGTACCATTCTTTAATAGATGGGTCGTTTGTCTGCTCGGCTCCCTCATTTATGAGAGATAGGGTTGTTCGCATGGTGAATCACTGGTTAGAAACTTCGAGTTTCACTTATGATTCTCCACGTCTTGATTTACAAGATTCAATGGATCAAGTAATTGGGAGTCAATTATAAAAGTCTCTTAGTGTAGTAAACGTCCACACCACGTGGCTTGCTATGCTGACGGACTTTGGATTAATTGATGTAGACAGTTGTAAGTAATTATGAAGAGTTGTGAAGTTATCGTAAACGTCCACACCACGTGGCTTGCGGTGATGTAGCGATTCCGAGTAATTTACTTTGGTACTGAGTAATGGTTTACACTTAGATACGCGTTATAGTATTCCTCCCCACGAGGTCACGCTATAATTGATGTATGACCAAAGAAAATCTAATTGCTAAATCATTTGGGTGGGTAAACGTCCACACCACGTGGCTTGCCTTACCTGATGGGATTTTAGATGTGATTAGTGATTTAATGATATTATTTAAGGGAGATAATATCGGATATTAAATTGTTTGTTTGTTTTATGTGCTTATAGGTTAAGAATGACTGTGACCCCACTTTGTGATATACTTAAGGATGAAAACTCACCGGTTCCATATGGTGATGATTGGGAACGAAATCTGGACATTGTCCAGACTGTTGAGCTTTCCGAATCCACTGTTGTCCCAACTGATGAGGACATTCGAAATGACCTCAGAATGATGTTGAGACATAGCGTGGAAGCCGGACAAGAGGTGATTAACATACTCACAGAATTCTCTCTCAATGAGTCCCTTAAAAAGGAATCAACGAGAGCGGAGTTTGTGCGTAAGTTAAGAGAATCACAAGCTTTTGTGGCAAGGCTAGAGGAAAAGCGTGCAAAGAAACCCAGTGGCTCAAAGCCACGGATTGGGAAAGGCAAGCCTTCTGGCAAGTGCTTTCGATGCAAGCAGTTTGGGCACTGGAGGTCTGATTGTCCTCTCATCAAAGGTACGAAATTTTCCTTAGTCACTGAAACATTGTCAGCGGTGATATCTACCAGCACCTGGTGTGTAGATACGGGTGCCACTGACCATGTCTGCAATTCATTGCAGGGGTTCCAGGAAACCCGGAGACTTAGAGAGGGAGAGATCGTGGTCTACATGGGCAATGCCGCGAAGGTGGCGGCTGTTGCAGTGGGAGACGTTCACTTACGCTTTAGTAGTGATAGGGTTTTAGTTTTACAAAATTGTCTTTATGTACCGAATTTTAGAAAGAATTTAATTTCAGTTTCTAAGTTAATTCTGAATGGATATTCTGTTTCTTTTGATCACTCTGTGGTCATAAGAAGAAATAGTGAGATTGTCTGTTCTGGTACATTGGTGGACGATTTGTATATTCTGAATCCTGAGTCTAACACGGTGCAACTAACCGAGAGTAATAACACATCTACGAACACCAATAAGAGAAAGGAACCTTCTAAAATGAATCAATTATACTTGTGGCATCTAAGGCTAGGTCATATTAATTCGAATAGAATTCAAAGGTTGAAAGCTGATGGTCTCATTAGCGGCATAGAAGGAGAGGACCTTCCAACCTGCGAATCCTGTTTGGAGGGTAAAATGACCAAGCGTTCTTTTTCTGGTAAAGGACGTAGAGCTGAACAAGTATTGGATTTGATTCACTCTGATGTATGCGGACCTATGTCTACTCAGGCAAGGGGAGGGTACGAGTATTTCATCACCTTTACTGATGATTACTCAAGGTATGGATATATTTACCTGATGCGCCACAAGAGTGATTCTTTTGACAAGTTCAAGGAATTCAAGGCTCTTGTGGAGAACCTTCGTGGTAAATCCATAAAATGCCTGCGATCTGATCGCGGAGGCGAGTACCTGTCTGGAGAATTCAAGGCATACTTGGCAGAGAATGGGATTGAATCCCAGCTGACTTCACCATATACTCCTCAGCAGAATGGTGTGTCAGAAAGAAGGAATAGGACTCTTATGGAGATGGTGCGATCGATGATGAGTTACTCGGATTTACCTGTTATGTTCTGGGGACTTGCCTTGGAAACAGCGGCGTACATTCTGAATAGGGTTCCAACCAAAACGGTACCGACTACACCCATGGAATTGTGGAGTGGGCGTAAGCCTAACTTGAAACACATTCGGATCTGGGGATGTCCAGCACATGTGTTGCGACAAGGCGCCGATAAGTTAAAACCTAGATCAGAAATACGGCTGTTTGTAGGATACCCGAAAGGAACTAAGGGTGGCATGTTCTATAGTCCTACGGACCAGAAGATCGTTATAAGTACTAACGCTCGGTTCCTAGAGGAAGACTATGTCATGGACCACAAGCCCAAAAGTGACATAATACTTGATGAGTTGAGAGGTAACGAGGAAGACCTGGATACAGCCGAACCGAGTATAGATACACCACTAGAACCTGCACCTAATACTGTCACTGTTAATACACCGGAACGCCGTCGTAGTGGGAGGGTTGTTAAACAACCGGACAGATGGATTGGACTGGGAGAGTCTTCGGACTCGGTACCCGGAGTTCATGAAGTCGATCCCTGGACCTATGATGAGGCGGTACAAGATATAGATGCGCCTTCTTGGAAGAAAGCGATGAAATCCGAAATAGAATCTATGGATTCTAATAAAGTCTGGGATCTTGTAGAACCACCAAGCGGCGTAAAGCCAATTGGGTGTAAATGGGTCTACAAGAGAAAGAGAGGATCTGACGGAAAGGTTGAAACCTTTAAAGCTCGGCTTGTTGCGAAAGGATATACTCAGAAAGAGGGAATCGATTATGAGGAGACCTTCTCGCCGGTAGCCAAGATAAAGTCAATCCGGATTCTCTTATCCATAGCAGCTCATATGGATTATGAGGTGTGGCAAATGGATGTCAAGACAGCTTTCCTTAATGGAAGTCTTGACGAGACGATTTATATGAAACAACCAGAAGGATTCATTGCTAAGGGGCGAGATCATCTAGTGTGCAAGCTTAATCGATCCATTTATGGATTGAAACAAGCCTCGAGATCGTGGAACCTGCGGTTTGATGAAGTAGTCCAATCTTTTGGATTCATTCAAAGCATGGACGAATCGTGTGTGTATTGGAAACGTGATGGAAAGAAGGTGGTGTTTCTCGTGCTTTATGTAGACGACATACTTCTCATTGGCAACAGTGTAAAGATGTTATCAGACATAAAGGGATGGTTGTCTAGACAATTCGATATGAAAGATTTGGGAGAAGTTGGACATGTTCTAGGGATCAAAGTTATAAGGGATCCCCGGAATAGAACATTGTGTCTTTCCCAGCAATCTTACATAGACACGATTCTAGCTCGTTTTAACATGCAAGATTCCAAGAAGGGTGATCTGCCCTTCAGTAAAGGAACTTATCTTTCTAAGGAAATGTGTCCTCAGACACAGAAGGAGAAAGATGACATGAAAGCGGTTCCCTACGCTTCGGCTGTGGGAAGCTTAATGTATGCAATGTTATGCACGAGGCCTGATATCTGTTATGCCGTTGGCATAGTAGCGAGATATCAGAGTAACCCTGGAAAGGCTCATTGGACTGCTGTAAAGAGCATTTTCAAGTATTTGCGAAATACTAAGGATTATGTTCTGAGATACAGTGCAGACAATCTGATTCCTTTGGGTTACACAGATTCGGATTTCCAAGCTGATAAGGACCGGCGTAAGTCGACATCAGGCTATGTGTACACTTTGGGAGGTGGAGCCGTATCATGGAAGAGTGTTAAGCAAAAGTGCATTTCGGACTCTACCATGGAAGCTGAATATGTTGCAGCCTCAGAGGCAGCGAAAGAGTCAGTGTGGTTCCTTAATTTCCTCCAGGACTTAGATGTGATTCCGAGTTTGCCTAAGGCTATGACAATTTATTGTGACAATAGCGGTGCAGTGGCAAACAGTAAGGAACCACGGTCCCATAGTGCTACAAAACACATAGAGCGCAAGTACCACCTGATTCGAGACATCGTCAAGAGGGGCGATGCGATAGTCACCAAGATAGCTTCGGAAGACAACCTAGCGGACCCTTTCACCAAGATACTTCCTAAGGAAGTATATTACAAGCACTTGGAGGGTTTGGGAGTCAGAAGTTTGGAAGATAAGACTAGACCTTAGTATAAGTGGGAGATTGATGGAGTAGTATACTTAATGTCTAGATTTGAGTATTCTGAACTCTGTATGCACTTTCATTTACCTATCTATTACAGACATTCATTTGCTTTTAATTATTGTTAATTAAATACATGCAAATTATAGTCCTGGATTTTATACGTTGTAGTTAGTATGGTGTTGCATGGGCACACAGAAGATCATACTATCGGTTACTCGTATTTAATCGAACAGTTGCTCACGACCTAGATGGACACGGACCAATCCATCGGTATAGTCGTTGTGTGAGAGAGAAAATAATTTATCTTAATTATTTTATCACACTTGTACACTTGGTGTATTGAGCGGATCGATTGAGACTCATCAATTAGGATTGCTCGGCGATAATTGATTTGAGACTCGGAGTATTTTATTCTTAATCCCTGAAACAATTGCGGGTGTGTATATTTAATATAAGTGACTTTGATTTTCCAAAGGAATTAACCGATTTAATTATTGGGTTAATTACCGGTTAAGTTGGGTCACTATATTTTATATATGGCATGCCGTGAATTCTTGAAGGGGCAGTGTATCCCGGAAGGGTTGATAATATCCCCGAGATGAGCTCATAAGGATTTATTATGTAAACCTCGCGAGTGGATTTGTTCCGCATAATAAATAAGGTTGAGTGGTACTATTCTCGGATATAAGAGATGAATAAATTTATTAAGCAATAAATAAATTTTATTCATGGATATTTAAATCTTAAATACACGGAATAAATAATACTAAGTTGGAGAAATATTATTTGGTATAATATGGATAAATATTGGGAGTGCAATTTTGTTTATATAGTGGAAAATAAATAAAATTAATATTGATAAGAATTAATAGATTTGGGTTGGACCCAATTTAATTTTCAATATTAGAAGCCCAATATTTAATCTCCTTTTGATCCCCTACGTAGCCTATAAAAGCACTACATGGTCTTCACTTTTCACAACCTAAGATACGCCAATCATAAAGTCTTGAAGAGTGAAGAGGATCCATAAAGTTCGATAGCTCGTCGCCCACCCGACGTTCGAACGGAGTGCAAGGAATACGCGGGAAGATCACGAGGTCATCGATTTCGTTTCTCCGAACAACGAATCGTAGGTACAATTCTCACCCCCTTGATAATTGTTCGATTTGTTTTTATCGAGAATACCGTAGAACAAAGATCCGAGGATCGAACCCCGGAGCGAGGGTCGAGCCGGGCGGTGGTGGTTGGACCACCGGACCGCCGGCGGCTCGTGGATCCCTCATGGGGATCGAACGCGTGAACCCTCGGCTGGACGCCGAGGGTCGATCGAGCCCTACGGGGCTGATCGCTAGGGCTACGGGGCGTGACCCGTAGCAGCTCGTAGCGAGCTGCGGGTTTCCCCGCAGCGGCTCGCTGGACGCGAGCCCTAGCCGCGTAGCATCGGATCAACGGATCCGCTGCGGGGTTGCTCGTAGCAACCCAGCGATCGCCCGTAGCGATCGCGAGTCCCCTCGCGGGGACTCGGCTGGGCGTCCGCGTGCCTCGTGCGCGCGACGCGTTCGGTCGGGTCCCGGTTCGCGTGGGCTCGTGGTTTCTCCGGCGATTGAGTTTCGATTGTATGAACCTCGGCTCGCGGGGGTTTGGGTGGGGGCGGATTACGTGCCTTCGGGTGCGTGGTCTCCAAAGCCCGGACTTCGGCGGATGAGTCGGTGTTCGTATGATCTCCGGCGAAGGGTTCGTTCGGGTTATCGGTTCCGCAATTTTGATAACCCGGGATAACGAATTCCAACAGTGCAAATATGTACTCCAAGTCGATTGACCTGCTGAGCCAAATGATGCTTCCACTACTAAGGAAAGGAAGCTCATTGGAAATGGATCAAGGCTATGAGATGACGCATAGCAACATTATGACTTTCACGTCAAAAGTGCTGCGACATCGGGATCATGCCATGACCATTACCTATGATATGATGCTTAACCTTAAGAAGTTTTGGTTATCAGGACAGGACAGCCGGGCAAAGTGAAATGAGGCAACTCATGACGGCCATCACGTCGGAAAGAACGCCCGTAAGGGATCACGTTCTTAGAATGATGGGCTATCTTAATGGGATAGAGGTTCTGGGAGAAATTATCAATGGGGTAACCCAGGTTGATTTTGTGCTCCAGTCTCTGCCGAGAAGTTTTGAGCAGTTCCGCCTAAACTAAAATATGAATAAGGGGTCTTATTCATTGACGGAGCTCCTGATTGAACTTCAAGCGGCTGAGGGAATCTTTAAAGGCTCTCAAAACACTTGTGGCTGAGAAATTGGCTCTTCCTAGGCCTTCGGGCGGCAAAAGGAATAAGAAGCAAATACGGAAACCCAGTGGGCCTAATATATCTGGACCACGGAAAGGGACAAGCAAGCCCAAGGGGCAAGTACTTCGGTTGTAAGCAGTTTGGATACTGGGAGTTTTAATTGTCCTCTCAAGCAATAAGAAGTTGATTCTTCCTTAGTCACCGAAACATGCTTGGTGGTGTTATCCACCAGTACCTGGTGTGTGGATACGGGAACCACTAATCATGTCTGCACTTAAATGCAGGGGTTCCAGGAAACCCGGAGACTTAGATAGGAAGAAGAAATAACCTACATGGGCAATACTGTTAAGGTAACAGCCGTTGCAGTGGGAGATGTTAAATGTTTTTAACGGTAGGATTTTAGTTCTGATAAATTGTCGTTATGTGCCGGCATTTAGAAAGAAATTTCATTTCGGATTTCTAAATTGGCTTAGAATAGATATTCTGTTTCTTCTAATAGTTTCAGACTTGTCGGAGTAGGAAACGGGGATATTATCTATTCTGGTACATTGATAGACAATTTAATACTAAATCTGTGTTCTTCCACGATGCAACAGACCAGAACTAATAACACATTGTCGAACCCCAATAAGAGTAAAGATCCTTCTAGGATGAATCAAATGTACTTATGGAATCTTAGGCTAAATCATTTTAACTTAAGTACGATTCAAAGGATAAAGCTGATGGACCATTCAGCTAGGTTGAAGGAAAGGACTTTCCAACCTTCGAATCATACTTGGAAGTTTTAATGACCGAGCAACCCTTTACGGTTAAATGGAAAAGATCCAAGAAAGTACTAGAGTTGATTCGCTCTGATATATGCAGACCTCTTTGAGGAGAAAGGCATACTTATCAAAAAATTGGGATTAACTCCCAACATACTACACCATTTATGCCTCGGCAAAATAATGTGTTGTAAAGAAGGAATAGGACTCTTATAGATATGGGAAAGTAGACAATGAGTTCGGAGTTACCTAATTCATTTTTGGGATATGGCTTGGAAACAGCGGCGTTTATGCTGAACCTGATTCCTTTGGAAACTTGTACTGATATTCGGCTGTTTATAGGATACCCTAAGAAAACGAATTGAGATATGTAATATAGTCCAAAGGACCAGATGTTCATTGATTGAATCAATGTTCGGTTCTTAGACATGGACTATATATATATACAAGATCACAAGCCCAAGAGTAGAGTAATACTTAAATGTGCTTAGAGGGACTGATTAAGACTTAGAACCAGCCTAACTGAGTAGTTCACTACGATAATCTTTAGTCACTAAAGATACACCGGAGCATCTTCGTAGTGGGAGGGTTGTTAGACAACCCGACAGGTTCATGTTTATAGGAGAGTCTTCGGACTTGTTACTTGGAGAACATGAAGCCGATCCCTAGATCTATGAAGAGACGCTGAAAGATCAAGATGCTCAGTCTTGGTAAAAGACGATGAAATATGAGATTGAATCTTTGGATTCAAATCATGTCTGGGATCTTGTAACACCGCCCAAAGGCGTAAAAGCCATTGGTTGCAAATGGGTGTACAAGATGAAAAGAGGGTATGACAGGAAGGTGTGAACCTTAAGGCTAGGCTTGTTGCGAAAGGGTACACTCAGAAAGAAAGGGTTCGATTATGAGCAAACTTTTTCGCCGGTAGCTATGCTAAAGTCGATCCGGATTCTTTTGTCTTCACATGGAAGATGGAAGTCAAGACGGATTTCTAAATCGAAGTCTTGACGGGACCATCTATGTGTGACAGCCAGAGGGATTCATCGAAAAGAGCCAAGAGCATTCGGTAAGCAAGCTTAATCAATCTTAGGATTGAAGGAAGCTTCAAGATCTTGGACACATGCGGACCTATGATAAAATCCATTTCATGGATTCATTCAAAGGCATGTTTAGGTCCTGGGTGTAATAAAGAAGTGGCAGAAAAGATGTGGTGTTTTCTCATTCTTTATGTAGATGACATCCTTCTAAATTGGCAAAAATATGAAAGATGTTATCGGACATAAAAAGATGGTTGTCCGAGTAATTCAATGTAAGAGAATAAGGAGAAGTCGGGAATGTTCTTGGGATCAAAGTTATAAATGATCGCCAGAAAAGAACATAGAACTTATCTCGAGTCTCATACTTAAATACAATTCTTACTCGTTGCAGCGTACAGAATTCCAAGAAAGGTCTTCATCTTTTAGATGTGGAATTCATCTATCTAAAGTTTTGTGTCCGACACAATAAAGGAGATAGATAAAGAGTAAGCAGTTCCCTGCACCTTAATGGTGGGAAGCTTAATGTATGTAATGCTATGCACGAGACTGATATCTGCTATGCCGTGGGCATGATGGTGAGATATCATAGTAATCCTGGAAAGGATCACTCGACTGATGTAAAGAACATGTTTAGGCTCCTACAGAGGACCAGGAATTATGTTCTGAGTTACAAAGCAGTCAAGTTGTTTCCTTTGGATTACATAGAATTGAATTTCCAATCAAACAGGGACAGTTGAAAGTCGAAGTCAGGCTATGTGTTCTCACTGTGAAGTGGGGCAGTCACATGGAAGAATGTAAAGCAGCAATGCATTACGGACTCTACCATAGAAACTGAAAGGATAACGGCCTCTGAGGCAGTTAAAAGGTCAGTGTGGCTCCAGAACTTCCTAAGGGACTTAGATGTGGTTTCTAGTTTACCCAAAGCTATTTGGAATAGCGGTATTGGCAAACTTGAAATGCCACGAGTCCACAGTGGGAGATAACATGTAGAGCGCTAGTACCACCTGATTCGAGAGATCGTTTAGTAAGACGATGCAGTTGTCACCTAGATAGCATCGAGAGGATTGCCTGGTAAAACCCGTTCACAGAGGCACTTCCAGCGAAAGCGTTGGGTAGGCGTGATGAGGTTATGGGAATCTGATGTTTGGGAGAGGGCGACTAGACTTTTAGTATAAGTGGGAGATTGATGGAGTTGTATTCTAAATGTCTAGTTTAGTGCAAATATAGAACTCCTTATCTATACCTTAATTCAAGATATGATTAAAGTCTGCAGGTGGATTTGTTCCACATGATAATAAGGATGAGTGGTACTAGTCTCGGATAATAAGAAACGAATTAATTTAATTATTAGTAATTGAAATTGATTCGTGGACATTCGATATCTTAAACACGGGGAAAGTCGTATATGTAATTTCGGCGGAAATATTATTGGTAAAATAATATAGATTAATTAATTGGGAATTCAATTATAATTTTATAGTGGAATTAATTATAATTAAAATTGGATTTAATTAAAGGTTTTCTTTTAAGGACACCGGTTTAATTAAATTACAATTTAGCCTAATTAATTAATTGTCCTAAGGTCCCTAGTGTGGCCTATATAAACCCCTCCATCTCTCTTCTCCTAACCTAAGTTTCGCCGCAATAATTAATTCTGTGGAGAAAAATAATTGTTAGCGCAATTAATTTTTTTCTCTACTTAATTAATTTAGTTTGCGCAATAACTTTTCTGTAGAAAATAATTTGCTAGCGCAAATATATTTCTGGAGACAGAAAAACATCTCACGGTGGGTTTGAGAGAGAAGAAGAAGAGAAGAATCCGGTGGATCGTTGCCCACACAACGTCCGGCGTCGATGGCTAGGATACACACTAGAAGATCTCAGGGTGTTCGCCTATTCGGCTTCTCCGAATCACGCATCAAAGGTAAAAGAAATCGAAACCCTATTTCCGCTTTTATTCGATTTCTTTTTCGTTAAAAATACATCGGACGAACGATCGGGTTCCGGGAGTCGTGGTACGTGTTCCTCGACTACTGGGGGGTCAAGGACCTCCGGAACGGTGGTCGGAAGAGGAAAAACGGACCGGAAACGAGCCCGGAACAGCAACGTCGCGTTGCTGTTCGCGGACAAACGGCGGTCGCCAGAGGGCAAACGGCGGTCGCCGTTTGCAGTTCCTCCAGCGACCGCTGGTCTGCATTCGGCGGTCGCCGTTTGAGTGCAGACCAGCCCCGGTTCGCGCGGTTGTCCTTCGGGGCGATGGCTGGGCGTGAATCGGGTCATGGGCTGTCGTGTGAACGAAGTAACGGACATGGAGGTCGACTGGGCGTGTCCGGATGTTCGAGTAGTCGAACGGACTCGTCCCGGGTAGTCGATTTCCAACAGGTGTTTCTCGGAATTTTATGTAGATAACACTTCATCGTTGGCAACAATGTAAAAGTGTTGTCAGACATAAAATAGAGGTTGTCTAAATAAATGAAGATATGAGATTAAGAGCAAGTTGGATCATGTTCTTGAAATCCTTTGATCTCGAGATAAGAACATTTGTACTTCTTTTAAGATATCTAATACGATTATGGTTTGTTTTAAACATGCATAATTCTGAGAAAGGTTATTGCCTTTCGGGAACAGAATACATCTATCTAAAGGTATGTGTCTTGAGCACATGAAGGAGATAGATATAGACAAAGCAGTTTCCTACACTTCGAGTGTGGAAAGCTTTATAGATGCAATGTTGAAAAACAGGAACCTGATATCAACTATGCGGTTAGCGTAGTGGGAGGATATCAAAGTAATCTTGACAAAGGATGTTCGAATGCTATAAGAGTACTTTCGAAGTACTGGCTTACGGAGCAAGACGAAATCTTCTTTGATTACATTTTCTCAGATCCAAAATCAGAGAAAGACCAGTGTAAGTCGATATCAGGCTATATGTTCACTTTTAAAAGAGGTGGAACCTAAAGATAAAAGAGTGATAAGCATGATGCTTCTCGGACTCTATCATAAACTGAATAGCAGCCTCAGAGGCAGCGGAAGTTTTGGTTAGGTTCCGGAATGACCTCTGAGCTTGGATATGATTCTTGGTTCACCAAAGGCTATGTATATAGCGGTGCATGGTAAACTGGAAGAAGTCATAAGTTCAAAAGGTGATGATAACACATAGAGCAAGTACCACCTGATTCGAGTCATCGTCTAGGGAGACGACGCAGTAGTCACCAAGATAACTTCAGAGCGGCAACCTAGATTGCTCATTCACATAATACTTCTGGGAAGTATAACTTTAGCACGTGATGAGTATGGGAGTCGGGAGTTTGGAGGAAATGACTAGACCTTAGTACAAGTGGGAGATTGTTGGAGTTGTGTACTTAATGTCTAGATTTAAGTATCGGTAAACTCCCGGTCATAGCATTTAATCTATTTAATTAATAAACAATTATTTGCATTTAATTATTATTAATTATGCAAAATATAGTCCTGGATTTTATACGTTGTAGTTAGTATGGTGTGTCGGGCCCACACAGAAGATCATACTATCAGTCACTCGTATTTAATCAAACAGATGCTCACGACCTAGATGGACCCGGACCAATCCATCGGTATAGTCGTTGTGTGAGAGAGAAAATAATTTATCTTAATTATTTTATCACACTTGTACACTTGGTGTATTGGGCGGATCGCTTGAGATTTATCAATTAGGATTGCCGTTGATAATTGATTTAAATCTCAGAGTATTTTATTCATAATCCCCGATATTATTGCGGGTGTGTGTATTTAATATAAGTGACTTTGATTTTCCAAAGGAATTAACCGATTTAATTATTGGGTTAATTACCGGTTATGTTGGGTCACTATATTTTATATATAACATGCCGTGAATACTTGACGGGAAAGTGTATCCCGGAAGGGTTGATAATATCCCCGAGATGAGTTCAAAAGGAATTATTATGTAAACCCTGCAGGTGGATTTAATCCGCATAATAATTAAGGTTGAATGGTACTATTCTCGGATATAAGAGATGAATAAATTAATTAGCAATAAATTAATTTTATTCATGGATATTTAAATTTTAAATACATGGAATAAATAATACTACCGGAGAAATATTATTTGATATAATATGGTTTAATATTGGGAGTGCAATTAATTTATATAGTGGAAAATAAATTAATTAATATTGATAAGGATTAATAGATTTGGGCTGGGCTAAATTTAATCTTCAATATTGGAAGCCCAATATTCCACCTCCTTTTGATCCCCTACGTAGCCTATAAAAGCACTACATGGCCTTCATAAATCATAAGACAAGAATATCAATATTTGATAGTTCTAGAGAGTTGAAGGAGATCCATAGGAGTTCGATAGATCGTCGCCCACACGACGTTCGAACGGAGTGCAAGGAATACGTAGGAAGATTCGAAGGTCTTCAAAGGTGTTTGATTTCGTTTCTCCAAACAACGAATCGAAGGTAAAATCATAAAACCCTCTCTATGATTTTATGTGAGTTAATTGTAACATATACATGAACACACGATCCGGATAAACGTACGAACTTCGGGGACGGGGATTCGAGATCCCCATCGAAGGTCGAGAGAACCCTCGATGGGATCGAGGGTGGTGGCCGAACCCTAGGGGTCGACCGCCGGCGTGCGTCGAGAAGGGAGCCCCGGCTGGACGCCGGGGCAGACGATCGACGGGGTCGATCGTCGGGGAGGTCGCGGGCTGGCGCCGCGGCGGGTCCCCTCCGCCCCTCGACGGCGGCGCGCACCGAGGGAGGCCCCGGCTGGAAGCCGGGGCGAGCGATCGAACCCCGAAGGGTCGATCGCTGGGGGCTGCCGCGGGCTGTGTTGGAGTTGTGTACTTAATGTCTAGGTTTAAGTAACGCAAACTCACGATCCATTGCCATTAATCTATTTAATTAAATAAACAATTATTTGCATTTAATTATTTATAATTAAATATATGCAAATCATAGTCCTGGATTTTATACGTTGTAGTTAGTATGGTGCAAGCATGGGCGCACAGAAGATCATACTATCGGTTACTCGTATTTAATCGAACAGTAGCTCACGACCTAGATGGACACGGACCAATCCATCGGTATAGTCGTTGTGTGAGAGAGAAAATAATTTATCTTAATTATTTTATCACACTTGTACACTTGGTGTATTGAGCGGATCGTTGAGATTCATCGATTAGGATTGCCGGCGATAATCGATTCGAGTCTCAGTGTATTTTATTCTTAATCCCCGATATTATTGCGGGTGTGTATATTTAATATAAGTGACCTTGATTTACCAAAGGAATTAACCGATTTAATTATTGGGTTGATTACCGGTTAAGTTGGGTCACTATATTTCATATATGACATGCCGTGAATAATTGACCGGACAGTGTATCCCGGAAGGGTTGATAATATCCCCGAGATGAGTTCATAAGGAATTATTATGTAAACCCTGCAGGTGGATTCGTTCCGCATAATAATTAAGGTTGAATGGTACTAGTCTCGGATACAAGAAATGAATAAATTAATTAGCAATAAATTAATTTTATTCATGGATATTTATATCTTAAATACACGGAATAAATAATACTACCGGAGAAATATTATATGATATAATATGGTTTAATATTGGGAGTGCAATTAATTTATATAGTGGAAAATAAATTAATTAATATTGATAAGGATTAATGGACTTGAGCATTGGGCTCAATTTAATCTTCAATATTAGAAGCCCAATATTCCACCTCCTTTTGATCCCCTACGTAGCCTATAAAAGCACTACATGGTCTTCTCTATTCTCATAACTTGAAGATCACAATTCTAGAGAGAGAAAGGAGAGAAGGAGATCCATAGTGTTCGGAGGATCGTCGCCCACCCGACGTTCGAACAAGTGCAAGGAATACGTGGGAAGATCTCAAGGTCATCATACGATCTCGTTTCTCCGCACAACGAATCGAAAGGTGAATTAAATTTCCGCAATTTAATTCTAGTTTATTGATCAATTATCGAAAAACAAGATCCAAGGATCGAACCCCGGATTAGAGGACGAACGCGTGGTGGCGATCTAGGATCGCCGGACCACGGCGATCGCCCCTAGGGTTTCGAGGGCGCGCGGAGGAGAGACCCGCGGCTGGGCCGCGGGGATGCGATCGATCTTACGATCGATCGCTGGGGGCGCGGGCTGGTGCCGCACCCCACCCCACCTCGACGGTGGGGACCTCCAGGCGGCGGCGAGTCGCCGGACTCGCCGCGGGGGCTGCTGGGCAGCCCCACCCAATCGCGTGAGACGCGATCCTTTGATCGCGCGAACCCCGCACTCGCGGGGGTTCGGGTGGGGGCGGATTGCGCGCCTTCAGGCGCGTGGTCTCCAAAGCCCGGACTCCGGCAGATGAGTCGGCGTTCGTGTGATCTCCGGCGAAGGGTTCGTTCAGGTTATCGGTTCCGCAAATTTAAATAACCCGGGATATCGAATTCCAACAACTGGTATCAGAGCGTATGGTTACGTTTTTTCGTTAATTGTTTCGATAATCGATTGTCGTTGTTTATAGCCATAGATTAATTTATATTGTTAAATTATTGTGCTATATTGTTCTACGTACTTGTTTTATCTCTCGTATGAATTGTGATTGTCGGAAAAATTAAAAATTAAAATCGAGGGTTTTTCGGAGAAATCGAATCGGATCGATCGACCGTGCGCTCGGTGCGGGCTGCCGGGGAGGTGGCTGGAAGCACGGGCTGTGCGGGCTGCTGGGCGTGACCTAAACGTGGCTGGGCATGCCGGCGTGTGCCACCAGTGGTGGTGGTTCGCCGGCAGCCGGCGGCGGCGTTCGAAGGTCACGATTGGCGGCATCGGCTTCGGTTCGCGGCTTCGGCTTCGGATCGTGGGCTGCTGGTGCGCCAAGGCTCGGAGCTCGATGGCTGCTGAACGTGAGCGGGGCACGGCTGGGCGTGCCGGCGCAAGCCACCAGTGGTGGTGGTTCGCCGGCAGCCGGAGGCTAAGCTCGGCGGTCGCGTTGGCGGTTTCGGAGTCGAGCTCGGCGATCTCCATCGCGGGCTGTTCGTGCGGTGGGTTGCAGCAAGTCGATGGCATAGATAGTCGGAGGAGACGACGTGCCGGAGATCGACTAGGCCGCTGCACCCCTCGCCGAAGAACCAGACCGCTGTTGAAGAAGGAAATCGATCGATGTAGACGATCTTTAAATTTTTCACGCTACTGTATGTGTGTGAATTAATTCTTGGATGGATGGTCTCTTCTACATGTTTCGATTGCATGTGTGTTGCATGTACGACCACATGAATTATTTGGAGCCATGCATTGCATGGTCTATGCATGCTGGACATGCATTGGCTAATTAATTCTCGTGGGTCAATCTGAATGTGCATGTTGGTTCGATTGGGATGATCGGAACTTGTTTCGGTTCGTCCCGGTAAATCCGATCTTTCCGGAAATAATTTAATCTTTCTAATTTTATTTAATTTAATTTTGGAATTAATTCAAATTCTATTTGGATTATATTTCTTAATTATGGAATTAAATAATGGAATTAGATGGAGAGTTAAATTAGGAAAGATAAATCCTAGTTTCTCTAGATATCCTATACCTACTTGGATTAGAAGTCTTGAGAAGAATCAAAATTCGATTTTGATTAGGATTCTTGAGATCTAATTTAAATAGGATTGAGAAATTATTAAAATATTGATTTTATTTAATTTAAGTATTTTATTTAAAATCATTAGATTAATTCAAAATTTATTTTGGATTGGATAATCTTGGATTTTATTTAGAATAGAATTAAATATGGAAATCAATGGATTTTAATAATATTGATTTTATTTAATTTAAGTATTTTATTTAAAATCATTAGATTAATTCAAAATTTATTTTGGATTGGATAATCTTGGATTTTATTTAGAATAGAATTAAATATGGAAATCAATGGAATTGATTTTATTTAATTGGTAAGATTAAATATGAGAATCAAAGAATTTTTTCCGTCGCTCGGCAAAGTATTCAAGACGTAGAATGAAGACTCAAGGAAAGCATGCTGGAATTCATCAAGGTACGAATAGTCGAGAAATAATTTTACTTGAGCAATTATTTGATTATTTGTGAACGTACTTGCATGAAATGTATGTTTGTTATCATGCTTATGTGTATTTAATTATGCATTAGATAGCGTATCCCTTTGTTATAAAATGCTAAGTGGGAGAGGGTATGGAAACATATCCATGGTCTCCATTGCTGTTCTCTTGGTGACTTTTATGGACTTTTGAAGTTCGTATAGATAAGTCATTGGAGGAGAATTCTTGTAATTCCTTTTACAAGATACATTGATTAAGTTTATCAAACAATGCCTAATTTGTCTTTCCAAAACTGATTTCAAGTCGACTCATTCTCACCCCGGGGAGTGGAATGGAGCCAAAGCCACTTGGTCATGTCGAGGACACAAATTAGAGACTTTCGTGTCATTTGATGACTAGATCGATTGTCTGCTCGGCTCCCTCATTCTATGAGAGATAGGGTTGTTCGCATGGTGAATCACTGGTTAGAAACTTCGAGTTTCACTTATGATTCTCCGCGTCTTGATTTACAAGATTGAATGATTCATGTAATTGGGAGTCAATTGTAAAAGTCTTTTGGTGTAGTAAACGTCCACACTATCGTGGCTTGCTGCATTGAATGGGATTTTGGAACGATTGATGTAGACAGTTATAGAAGGGAGTAGGAGCGTATGTTAACGTAAACGTCCACACTATCGTGGCTTGCGGTGAATATGCGTGTCCCAGACAATCTTCTTAGATACTGAGTAATGGTTTACACTTAGGTACGCTTCTTAGTATTCTTCCCATCGAAGTAACGCTAATGATGATGTACGACCGAAGGAAATCTAATTGCTAAATCATTTGGATAGGTAAACGTCCACACTATCGTGGCTTGCCATATCTGATGGGATTTTAGATGCAATTAGTGGTTTAATGATATTATTTGAGGGAGATAATATCGGAGATTAAATCGATTGTTTGTTTTTATATGTGCTCATAGATTAGGATATGGCTTTGAACCCACTTTATGTGATACGTAAGGATTTTAAACTCATTGGTCCCTAAATGTAATGATTGGAATAGAGATCTAGACATTACCCAAACTGTTAAAGAGTGCAAGGTTGTGCTCAGTGAGCTTTGTCCTCCCGAGCCTATTGACATAGGCGGCTAGACAAGAAGCGATGAGGATACTCATAAAGGCCAGTCACTTCGAGGAAACGCTTAAAAACGTTTTTGAGATGATTGACCTTTTAGACGAGTTGAGACGGAAATCGCAAGCTCTTGTAGCCAATGCCAAAGGTTTCGAACCTAAAGGCATGAATCGGGGGAAAGGACAAGAAAGCAAAGAAACCCAGTGGTTCCTTTTGGACCACGAGATGGGACGAGAAAGCCATGAGGCAAGTATTCTCGATGCAAACAGTCTGGGTACTGGAAGTCTGATTATCCTCTCAAAGAAAGTACGAAATCTTCTTTAGTCATGAAACATAGTCGGTGGTATTATCTACCGGAACCTGGTGTGTAGATATGGAACCACTGACGGTATGTGCATTTTAAATGCAAGGGTTCCAGGAAACCCGACGACTTAGAAAAGAAGAAATCGTAGTCTACATGGGCAATGCTGTGGAGGAGGCAGCAGTTGCAGTGGAGGACATTATAGGATTTCGTTTTTGGTTATTGCTTTTATGTACCTTTCAAATTAGAAAGAACTTTGTTCTAGATTTCTAATAAATGGATATTTTATTTCTTTTAATCATTTGATGGTTATAAGAAGAAATAATGATATTATCTATTTTGGTACATTAGCTAGCAATATATAAATGATGAATCCTGAGTCTACCACGATGCGACGAACCGTTTTATACAACTCGTTTTACTAATAAGAGATTTCTTTATTAAATCATTTATACTTGTGGAATCTTATGCTAAGTCATATTTATTCAAATAAGAAGTTCAAAGGTCGAAAATTGATTGTAAGATCAATTAAGTTGAAGGAGTGGACCTTCCGACCTAAGAATCTAATTTGGAAGATAATACGACTAAGCAATCCTTTTGGATATAAGATATAAGATCCGGACAAGTATTAGAATTGATTGACTCTGATTTATGATCAGAGCTTGGGATTGGATCCCAAGTGACTACACCATACAGTCCTCTGTAAGATTGGTGTGTCGGAAATAAGAAATGGAACTCTTATAGAAATAGTAAAAGCGCGAGTTAAACGGAACTACCTATGTTCTATGGATATGTCTTGGAAACAACGGCGCATTCAAATGCGGTTGTAGAATATCCTAGAAGAACAAAAGATGTGTGTTCAATAGTACTATGAACCAGAGGGACGTTATAAGTTCTAACGCCCGGTTCTTAGAGAAAGACTATTAGATGAACCACAAGCCCAAAATGACGTGATACTTCTGAAAAGAGAGAAAACGATTAAGACTTAGAACCAGCCGAACCGAGTAGCGGTACACCACTAACTACACCTACTGTTATTACTGTTTATACACCGGAACGCCATTGTAGTGGGAGGTTGTATAACAACCAGAGATATTCATAAAACTAAGTGAGTCTTCGGACTCTGGACCTAGTATACGTGAAATCGATCCCTAGATCTACATGAAGGCAGTACTAGATCTAAATGTGCCTTCTTGGAGAGCAATAAGGATTATTGCTAAGAGGCGAGATCATTTAGAGTACAAAGCTTAGTTGATCCATTTATGGATTGAAACAAAGCATTGAGTTCGTGGTACTTGCGAATTGATGAGATAGTCCATTTGATGGATTCATCAAAAGGCATTGACGAATCATGTGTATGGGAAACGTGATGGAAACAAAGTGGTGTTTCTCGGAGGTTTTATGTAGATAACATTTTATCATTGGTAACAATGTAAAGATGTTGTCAGACATAAAATGATGGTTGTCTAGAAAAATCGATATATGAGATAAAGAAGAAGTTAGAGCATGTTCTTAAGATCTGGGATCTCAATAAAAGAACATTGTACTTCTCCTGGACATCTTACATATATATGATTATGGTTCGTTTTAACATGCAAGATTCCGAGAAAGGTTCGTTACCTTTCAGAGACGGAATGCATCTATCTAAGGATATGTGTTTTGGAACACAAAAGGAGATAGAAGCAATAAGAGCGGTTTCCTACACTTGGAGTGTGGAAAGCTTGATAAATGCAATGTTGAAAACGAGAACCTGATATCGGCTATGCAGTGAGCATAGTGGGAGGATATCAAGGTAATCCTGGAAAGGAATATTCGACTGCTGTAAAAGTACTTTCGAAGTACTGTTCTAGACTACGAAGCAGACGAGTTTTTCCTTTGGATTACATTCTCTTAGATTTCTAATCAAATGAGGACCGGTGTAAGTCGATATCAGGCTATGTGTTTCACTACTGAAGGAGAAGGAGTTTAAACATGGAAGAGTGATAAGCACGATGCTTTTCGGACTCTGCCATGGGTAACCAAATAGCGGCCTCAGAGGCAGCGGAAGTTTTGGTATAACTCCGGGATAATCTCTGGGACTTAAAGGTGATTCTTAATTTGCCAAAAGGCTATGTATATAGCGGTGCGATGGCAAATGGTAAGAAATCACAAGTCCATAAGTGTAAGATAACACATAGTGCAAGTACCACCTGATACGAGTCATCGTCGAGGGAGACGACGCTGTAGTCACCAAGATAACTTCAGAGCGGCAACCTAGAGTGCTCATTCACATAGTACTTCTTGGAAGTACAACTTAAGCACGTGATGAGTATGGGAGTCGGGAGTTTGGAGGAAATGACTAGACCTTAGTACAAGTGGGAGATTGTTGGAGTTGTGTACTTAATGTCTAGGTTTAAGTAACGCAAACTCACGATCCATTGCCATTAATCTATTTAATTAAATAAACAATTATTTGCATTTAATTATTTATAATTAAATATATGCAAATCATAGTCCTGGATTTTATACGTTGTAGTTAGTATGGTGCAAGCATGGGCGCACAGAAGATCATACTATCGGTTACTCGTATTTAATCGAACAGTAGCTCACGACCTAGATGGACACGGACCAATCCATCGGTATAGTCGTTGTGTGAGAGAGAAAATAATTTATCTTAATTATTTTATCACACTTGTACACTTGGTGTATTGAGCGGATCGTTGAGATTCATCGATTAGGATTGCCGGCGATAATCGATTCGAGTCTCAGTGTATTTTATTCTTAATCCCCGATATTATTGCGGGTGTGTATATTTAATATAAGTGACCTTGATTTACCAAAGGAATTAACCGATTTAATTATTGGGTTGATTACCGGTTAAGTTGGGTCACTATATTTCATATATGACATGCCGTGAATAATTGACCGGACAGTGTATCCCGGAAGGGTTGATAATATCCCCGAGATGAGTTCATAAGGAATTATTATGTAAACCCTGCAGGTGGATTCGTTCCGCATAATAATTAAGGTTGAATGGTACTAGTCTCGGATACAAGAAATGAATAAATTAATTAGCAATAAATTAATTTTATTCATGGATATTTATATCTTAAATACACGGAATAAATAATACTACCGGAGAAATATTATATGATATAATATGGTTTAATATTGGGAGTGCAATTAATTTATATAGTGGAAAATAAATTAATTAATATTGATAAGGATTAATGGACTTGAGCATTGGGCTCAATTTAATCTTCAATATTAGAAGCCCAATATTCCACCTCCTTTTGATCCCCTACGTAGCCTATAAAAGCACTACATGGTCTTCTCTATTCTCATAACTTGAAGATCACAATTCTAGAGAGAGAAAGGAGAGAAGGAGATCCATAGTGTTCGGAGGATCGTCGCCCACCCGACGTTCGAACAAGTGCAAGGAATACGTGGGAAGATCTCAAGGTCATCATACGATCTCGTTTCTCCGCACAACGAATCGAAAGGTGAATTAAATTTCCGCAATTTAATTCTAGTTTATTGATCAATTATCGAAAAACAAGATCCAAGGATCGAACCCCGGATTAGAGGACGAACGCGTGGTGGCGATCTAGGATCGCCGGACCACGGCGATCGCCCCTAGGGTTTCGAGGGCGCGCGGAGGAGAGACCCGCGGCTGGGCCGCGGGGATGCGATCGATCTTACGATCGATCGCTGGGGGCGCGGGCTGGTGCCGCACCCCACCCCACCTCGACGGTGGGGACCTCCAGGCGGCGGCGAGTCGCCGGACTCGCCGCGGGGGCTGCTGGGCAGCCCCACCCAATCGCGTGAGACGCGATCCTTTGATCGCGCGAACCCCGCACTCGCGGGGGTTCGGGTGGGGGCGGATTGCGCGCCTTCAGGCGCGTGGTCTCCAAAGCCCGGACTCCGGCAGATGAGTCGGCGTTCGTGTGATCTCCGGCGAAGGGTTCGTTCGGGTTATCGGTTCCGCAAATTTAAATAACCCGGGATATCGAATTCCAACAGGCTGGTGCCGCGGCGGGTGCCCCTGCCTCCTCCGGTGGTGGCGGTGAGTCGCCGGACTCACTGCCAGGGGCTGTAGGGGTGCGATCGCGCACCCCACGCGATCGATTGATCGCGAGCCCCGGCGGGGGCTCGGCTAGGGTTTTGGCCGCGGGTTTTTCCCGCGGCGGTGATTCTCTCGTCCGGCTCCGGCTCGCACGGTGTTCGCGGTTATCTTTCCGGCGACGGGATTTCGGTCGGGTTGTCGGTTTTCGCAAATTTTAATAGCCCGGGATATCGATTTCCAACACAAGTGTGATAAAATAATTAAGATAAATTATTTTCTTTCTCACACAACGACTATACCGATGGATTAGGTCCGTGTCCATCTAGGTCGTGAGCAACCGTTCGATTAAATACGAGTAACCGATAGTATGATCTTCTGTGTGGGCCCGCACACCATACTAACTACAACGTATATAATCTATGACTATATTTTGCATATATTTAATTAATAATAATTAAATGCAAACAATTGTTTATTAATTAAATAGGTTAAATGCTATGACCGGGAGTTTACCGATACTTAAATCTAGACATTAAGTACACAAGTCCAACAATCTCCCACTTGTACTTGTTGGAAATCGATATCCCGGAATTAATAAATTTAAATAAATAAATTATCTAATTAATTCCGACCGAAATCCTTTGGAGATCGAATATCCGGAGTTGTAAAATTGCGGAACAACAACTCCAATCGACTCCCGGTTGCCGGAACATCTCGCCACGAACCACCGCGTATATCCGGACTCAACCAAAACCCTAATCGCGGCTAAGCCGCGGCTGTTCGGTCGAGCCCATGCACGGGGCTCGCGGCTGATCACGGCAGCCGCCTAGGGCTGCCCTTGGCAGCCCGCCGAGCACGCCCGAACTCTCCTGGACAGCCCCCCGTCGAACCCTAGCAGCGGCACGAGCCGCCGCTGTTCAACCGAGGCATGCGCACATCACCGGACGTGCGCTAGGGTTCAGCCCGTACAGCCGTGCGGGGCTGCCCAGCCACGCACCGGGTGATCGCCCTCCAGCCACGGTCGAACCCGTGGCTTGCGATCACCCCGGCTGCCGCCTGCCGCCGCCGCGTGAGCGGCGCTCCAGCCGTGTGAGCGGCAGCCCCTCCGCGTGAGCGGAGGCAGCGCCGTGCTTGCGGTGCCTCACGGGAAGTAAGGGTTTGCGCCCCTCGACCCATCCGATCGAGCCGACGAGCCGCCGGCGGTCCGGTGGTCTTCGACCACCACCGCCCGGTTCGTCCTCGTCATGAGTCGCGTTCTTGGATCTTGGTTCACGATATTTTTACGATAATTAAAACGATAAAATCATAAAGAGGGTTTTACGATTTACCTCGTTCTCGTTGTTCGGAAAAACGAAGAACTCAATTTGACTTCCTTGAGATCTTCCGACGTATTCCTTGCACTAGCCCGGACGTCGTGTGGGCGACGATCTACCGAACACCATGGATCCTCCTCTCTACTTTCTCTCTCTAGAATTGTGATCTTCAAGTTATGAGAATAGAGAAGACCATGTAGTGCTTTTATAGGCTACGTAGGGGATCTTAAGGAGGTGGAATATTGGGCTTCCAATAATAGTGATTAAATTGAGCCCAAGCCCAAATCTATTAATCCTTACTATTATTAATTATATGATTAACTCCACTAAATAAATATAATTGCACTCCCAATATTCACCATATTATATCAAATAATATTTCTCCGGTAGTATTATTTATTCTGTGTATTTAAGATATAAATATCCATGAATAAAATTAATTTATTGCTAATTAATTTATTCATCTCTTATTTCCGAGACTAGTACCATTCAACCTTAATTATTATGCGGAACGAATCCACCTGCAGGGTTTACATAATAATTCCTTATGAACTCATCTCGGGGATATTATCAACCCTTACGGGATACACTTTCCCGTCAAGTATTCACGGCATGTCATATATAAAATATAGCGACCCAACTTAACCGGTAATTGACCCAATAATTAAACCGGTCAATTCCTTTGGAAAATCAAAGTCACTTATATTAAATATACACACCCGCAATAGTATCGGGGATTAAGAATAAAATACACTGAGACTTAAATCGATTATCGCCGGCAATCCTAATCGATAAATCTCAAACGATCCGCTCAATACACCAAGTGTACAAGTGTGATAAAATAATCAAGACAGATTATTTTCTCTCTCACACAACGACTATACCGATGGATTGGTCCGTGTCCATCTAGGTCGTGAGCAACTGTTCGATTAAATACGAGTAACCGATAGTATGATCTTCTGTGTGGGCCCGACACACCATACTAACTACAACGTATAGAATCCAGAACTATAATTTGCATATATTTAATTATAAATAATTAAACGCAAATAATTGTTTATTTAATTAAATAGATTAGTGGCAATGGATCGTGAGTTTCCGTTACTTAAATCTAGACATTAAGTACACAACTCCAACAATCTCCCACTTGTACTAAGGTCTAGTCATTTCCTCCAAACTCCCGACTCCCATACACATCACGTGCTTAAGTTGTACTTCCAAGAAGTACTATGTGAATGAGCACTCTAGGTTGCCGCTCTGAAGTTATCTTGGTGACTACAGCGCCGTCTCCCTCGACGATGACTCGTATCAGGTGGTATTTGCACTATGTGTTATCTTACACTTATGGACTAGTGATTTCTTTCCATTTGCCATTGCACCGCTATTTACATAGCCTTTGGCAAATTAAGAATCACATCTAAGTCCCAGAGATTATCCCGGAGTTATACCAAAACTTCCGCTTCCTCTGAGGCCGCTATTTGGTTACCTATGGGAGAGTCCGAAAAGCATCGTGCTTATCACTCTTCCATGTTAAAACTCCTTCTCCTTCAATAGTGAAACACATAGCCTGATATCGACTTACACCGGTCCTCATTTGATTAGAAATCTAAGAGAGTGTAATCCAAAGGAAATGCTCGTCTGTTCCGTAATTCAGAACATAGTTTCTAGTACTTCGAAAGTACTTAAAATGTTCATTACAGTAGTCAAGTATTCCTTTCCAGGATTACCTTGATATCCTCCCACTATGCTAACCGCATAGCCGATATCAGGTTCTTGTTTTCAACAATGCATTTATTAAGCTTTCCACACTTAAAGTGTTGGAAACTGCTTTCATTGCTTCTATCTCCTTTTGTGTTCCAAAACACATATCCTTAGATAGATGCATTCCGTCTCTGAAAGGTAACGAACCTTTCTCGGAATCTTGCATGTTTAAAACGAACCATAATCATTTATGTAAGATGTCCAGGAGAAGTACAATGTTCTTTCTAGAGATCCAAGATCTCAAGAACATGTCCAACTTCTTCCTTTATCTTTCATAATGATTCATCTAGACAACCATCATTTCATGTCTGATAACATCTTTACATTGTTGCCAATGCTAAGAGTGTCATCTACATAAAACCTCCGAGAAACACCACCTTGTTTTCCATCACGTTTCCAATACACACGATTCGTCTATGCTTTGATGAATCCATAAAATGGACTATTTCATCAATTTGCAAGTACCACGAACTCAATGCTTTGTTCCAATCCATAAATGGATCAATTAAGCTTGTACTCTAAATGATCTTGCCGCTTAGCAATAATCCTTATTGCTTTCCAAGAAGGCACATTTAGATCTAGTACTGCCTTCATGTAGATCTAGGGATCGATTTCATGTATACTAGGTCCAGAGTCCGAAGACTCTCCTAGTCTTATGAATATCTCCGGTTGTCCCACAACCTCCCACTACAATGGCATTCCGGTGTATAAACAGTGATAACAGTAGGTGCAGTTAGTGGTGTACCGCTACTCGGTTCGGCTGGTTCTAAGTCTTAATCTTTCTCTCTCATTTCAAAGTATCATGTCACTTTGGGCTTGTGGTTCATCACATAGTCTTCCTCTAAGAACCGGGCGTTAGAACTTATAACGTCCTTCTGGTTCATAGTACTATTGAACACACATCTTTTGTTCTTCTAGGACATTTTACAACCGCATTTGAATGCGCTGTTGTTTCCAGATATATCCATAGAACATAGGTAGTTCCGTATAACTCATAATTTTACTATTTCTATAAGAGTTCCATTTCTTGTTTGCGACACACCATTTCTACACAACGGTGTATGGTGTAGTCATTTGGGATCAAATCCCAATCTCTGATTAGTATGCCATGCATTCCTTAGACAGGTACTTGCCTCCGCGATCAAATCGCAGGCTACAAATGGATATACCTTGATGGTTCTCCACAATTGCTTAGTGTCCATTGACTTGTCAAAACACTTGCTTTTGTGGCACATCAGGTATTCTAATCCATTTCTCGAGTAATCATCAAATGAAGTACTCGTACCTTATTGTCTGAGTAGGCATAGGTCTGCATACATCAGAGTCAATCAATTCTTATACTTGTCCGGATCTTACATCTTATATCCATAAAGGATTGCTTTGTCATATTATCTTCCAAATTAGATTCTTAGGTCGGAAGGTCCACTCCTTCAACTTAATTGATCAAATATCAATTTTCGACCTTTGAACTTCTTATTTGAATAAACATGACTTAGCATAAGAATCCACAAGTATAATCGATTTAATAAAGAAATATCTTATTAGTAAAACTAGTTTCATACTACGGTTCGTTGCATCGTGGTGGACTTAGGATTCATCATTTATATATTGCTAGCTAATGTACCAGAATAGATAATATCATTATTTCTTCTTATAACCATCAAATGATTAAAAGAAATAAAATATCCATTCATTAGAAATCCAGAACAAAGTTCTTTCTAATATGAAAGGTACATAAAAGCAATAACTCAAAATGAAATCTTATAAAATGTCCTCCACTGCAACTGCTGCCTCCTCTACAGCATTGCCCATGAAGACTACGATCTTTTCTTTTCCAAGTCATTAGGTTTCCTGGAACCTCTTGCATTTAAAAGGCACATACCGTCAGTGGTTCCATATCTACACACCAGGTTCCGGTAGATAATACCACTGACTATGTTTTACGACTAAAGAAAATTTCGTACTTCCTTTGAGAGGACAATCAGACTTCCAGTACCCAGACTGTTTGCATCGAGAACACTTGCCTATTGGCTTTCTCCTCCCATCTCGTGGTCCAAGAAAACTAGGACCACTGGGTTTCTTTGCTTGCTTTTCCTTTCCCCCGATTTTGCCCTTAGGTTCGAAACCTTTGGCATTAGCTACAAGAGCTTGCGATTTCCGTCTCAACTCATCTAAAAGGTCAATCATCTCAAAAACGTTTTTAAGCGTTTCCTCGAAGCGACTGGCCTTTATGAGTATCCTCATCGCCTCTTGTATAGCCACTACGTTATGTCTAAACATCTCCTTGAGTTTGAACATGATATAAAATCAGTCCTTTCCTCATCAGTTAAGACATTGGTAGGCTCGGGAGGACAAAGCTCACTGAGTACAAACTTGTACTCTTTAACAGTCCGGGCAATGTCTGTTGGAGTTGTGTACTTAATGTCTAGATTTAAGTAACGGTAAACTCCCCGTCATAGCATTTAATCTATTAAATTAATAAACAATTGTTTGCGTTTAATTATTTATAATTAAATATATGCAAATCATAGTCCTGGATTTTATACGTTGTAGTTAGTATGGTGTGTCGGGCCCACACAGAAGATCATACTATCGGTTACTCGTATTTAATCAAACAGTGGCTCACGACCTAGATGGACACGGACCAATCCATCGGTATAGTCGTTGTGTGAGAGAGAAAATAATCTGTCTTGATTATTTTATCACACTTGTACACTTGGTGTATTGAGCGGATCGTTGAGATTCATCGATTAGGATTGCCGGCGATAATCGATTCGAGTCTCAGTGTATTTTATTCTTAATCCCCGATATTATTGCGGGTGTGTATATTTAATATAAGTGACTTTGATTTACCAAAGGAATTAACCGATTTAATTATTGGGTTGATTACCGGTTAAGTTGGGTCACTATATTTTATATATGACATGCCGTGAATAATTGACCGGACAGTGTATCCCGGAAGGGTTGATAATATCCCCGAGATGAGTTCATAAGGAATTATTGTGTAAACCTCATGAGTGGATTCGTTCCGCACAATAATTAAGGTTGAATGGTACTAGTCTCGGATTAAAGAGATGAATAAATTAATTAGCAATAAATTAATTTTATTCATGGATATTTAAATCTTAAATACACGGAATAAATAATACTACCGGAGAAATATTATTTGATATAATATGGTTTAATATTGGGAGTGCAATTAATTTATATAGTGGAAAATAAATTAATTAATATTGATAAGGATTAATGGACTTGGGCAGTGGGCTCAATTTAATCTTCAATATTGGAAGCCCAATATTCCACCTCCTTTAGATCCCCTACGTAGCCTATAAAAGCACTACATGGCCTTCATAAATCATAAGACAAGATTATCATACTTGATATTCTAGAGAGTTGAAGGAGATCCATTGGAGTTCGATAGATCGTCGCCCACCCGACGTTCGAACGGAGTGCAAGGAATACGTGGGAAGATTCAAAGGTCTTCAAATTGATTTCGTTTCTCCGCACAACGAATCAAAGGTATGATCATAAAACCCCCTCTATGATTTTATGTGAATTGAATTGTGATACATGCATGAACATACGATCCGGGTAAACGTCGAACTCCGGGGATGAGGATTCGAGATCCTCGGCGGAGCTCGAGAGGAACCCTCGGCTGGGCGCCGAGGGAGCGATCGAACCTAGGGTTCGATCGCGTGCACACGCGAGGAACCCCGGCTGGGAGCCGGGGTGGGCGATCGACCGCGGTGGTCGATCGCCGGGCAGCCGCGGCGGGTTCGCCGCTGGGCGAACAGCACTCCTCGGGCGGTGGCGGTGAGTCGTCGGACTCACCGCCCGGGGCTGCCGGAGCAGCCCCAGCGATCGCCTCGTGCGCGATCGCGAACCCCGCGATGGGGATCGGCTAGGGTTTAGCCGCGGGTTCATCCCGCGGCGACGCTCTTGTCGAGCCCGGTTCTTCGTAGCGTTCGTGATCGGTTTCCGGCGACGGGATTTCGGTCGGGTTGTCGGTTTCCGCAATTTTGATAACCCGGGACATCGATTTCCAACAATTGGTATCAGAGCGTTTGGTTTCGTGTTCATGTATGTGTTCAATTGTGTTCTACCTTGCAGGGATTCCGACTATCATGGTTTAATTAATTGTTAATTATTCGTTTAATTAATTGCTATTTAATTTACCATGATTATTCGTTATTAAACTCTCGGACATGTCGAGATTCGTTTTGTGTGGATGAATGCTTGTAATAGTAAAATTTCGGGGGTTGACCGAATTTAGATTTATTATTATTGTTCTATGTTTTCCGGAAAGTGTATAGGGTCGATTTCATGTATAGAATCGATACCGGAATTGTAAATTTATTTCTTGTAATTTATTTACGTTAGATCGATGCCGAGACGACCGCCGGAGAACTTATGTGACGAAGGAGAAGTTGAGAGGGACGTCTAGGGCTCGGGATCGATGGGATCGATCCCATGATGATCGAAGGACCGATGGGAGCTGCCCGCGACGGTTCTCGGCCACGCCGGCCACCGGTGGTGGTGGCGCGTGGGCAGGGGACGGCGGCGATGGAGCTCCCGGCCGGCGATCATGGTGGGGGGGGGGGGGGGCGCGGGGTCCTTGTGATCTCGTGCTACTCCTACCTAGATTCGCTTTCCTAAATTGGTTCGGTTTTCCTAATTGAGTTTTCCTATTTTTGGGAATTCTAATGGATTAGGAAAAGAATTAATTGGAATTGATTTTATTCCTTATTCTATTATGGAAGTCTTCTAGAGTATTCCGAGTTCTACTTGGAATAGGATCCTAGAGATTTAATAGAATTGGAAAGGAATAAAAGTTAATTTATGATTGATTTATTTCCTAATTGATTATTCCTATTTTATGGGAATTTTCATAGTAATGGAAATTAATCAATCTTGGAAAGTAGAAGAGTCCTAATTTATTTTATTTCCTTATTCTATTATAGAAGTCTTCTAGAATATTCCAAGTTTGACTTGGATAGATTATTCTAGAGATTTAATAGAATTAGATAGGAAAATAAATAAATAAAAATATTAATAATATTTAATTTTATTTTTGATTTATTCGATTGACTTAATTTTCGAATTAAGTATCTTTTGGATTTATTAAAAATAAATAGATTTAAATATTGGGATTAATATTCTCGTCACATGGAGCATTCAAGAACGAAGACTGAAGACTAGAAGACGCATACGGAGATGGAATAAAGCCATGATAGTCGGAAAATAATTTTTCTAGCTTATTTTGACTACGTGCTATGTGCTTTATTGCTTGTATGCATGCTATATGTGTTTACTTTATGCACTAGATAGCGTATCCCTTTGTTATAAAAAGCTAAGTGGGAGAGGGGATGGAAACATTCCCATGGTCTCCATTACTGTTCTCTTGGTGACTCTTATGGACTTTTGAAGTTCGTATAGGTGTCTCCATTACACGAACGTGGCTTGCTATACTGAATGGGATTTTGGAACGGTTGATGTAGACAGTTATAGGGAATTGTGAAGGACTGTGAGTTGTCATAAACGTCCACATGAACGTGGCTTGCGGTAATCTAGCAATTCCAAATGATTCACCTTAGTACTGAGTAATGGTTTACACTTAGGTACGCTTTATAGTATTCTTCCCAACGAAGTAACGCTATAATGATGTACGACCAAAGCAAATCTAATTGCTAAATCATTTGGGTGGGTAAACGTCCACACGAACGTGGCTTGCCTTACCTGATGGGATTTTAGATGTAATTAGTAATTTAATGATATTATTTAAGGGAGATAATATCGGATATTAAATTGATTGTTTGTTTAAATGTGCTTATAGGTTTAGAGAATAGCTATGAATCCACTTTCTATGATACTCAAGGAGCATAAACTCACTGGCCCCAATTACATTGATTGGAAGAGAAATTTAGACATTGTCCTGACTTCTGAGGAGTACAAGTTTGTGCTTCATGAAGTGTGCCCTGCTGAGCCCACGCCTGCCTCGACTAATGAGGAAAGAGAAGCATATCGGAAGTGGAAGAAGGCTGACGAAATGGCTAGGTGTTACATTTTGGCTTCCATGTCAAATGTACTCCAAACCCAACATGAGTCAATAGCCACTGCCTACGATATGTTATTTAACCTCAAGGAAATGTTTGGGGAGCAAGATCGTGCGGCAAGGCAAGAAGCCATGAGAGTCCTCATGACAACTACTCAATCTGAAGGAACGCCCGTAGGGGAGCACGTTCTTAAGATGATGAGTTTGTTGAATGAGCTTGAGATCCTAGGAGCTCAAATTGATGGGGAGACGCAAGACTCCAGTCTCTGACCCCTAGCTTTGAGCAGTTTCGCATGAGTTATAATATGGGTAAACTATCTTACTCTCTTGCGCAACTCCTGACTGAGCTGAAGGCGGCAGAGGGGATCTACAAGAAGGGCAAGTCTCAAGCGCTTGTAGCTACCAAGTCCAAAGGCTTTAAGCCTGGTGGAGGTAGGGGCAAGAGGAGGAAGCTAGCCAGAAAACCCAGTGGTGTCAAGAAGGTTGTACCACGAGTGGGGGCTGCAAAGCAAAGGGCAATTGCTTCCGATGCAACAAGTCTGGACACTGGAAGTCTGAATGTCCTCTCAGAGGTACGAATTTTTCTTTAGTCGTAAAAACATAGTCAGCGGTATTATCTACCAGAATTCTGTGTGTAGATATGGAACCACTGACGGTATGTGCATTTTTGAATGCAGGGGTTCCAGAAAATCCGGCGACTTAGAGAAGGAGAGTTCGAGTCTACACGGGCAAAAGCTGTAGAGGAGGCAGCTGTTGCGGTGGAAGACATTTATCTACTTTAGTAGTTAAATAGGATTTCATTTCAAGTTTATTGCTTTATGTACCCTTTATTTTAGAAAGAACGTTTTGTTCTGGATTTCTATTTTATGAATGGATATTTTATTTCTTTAATCATTGGATGATTTTGATAAGAAATAATGGCATTATCTATTTTGGTACATTAGATAGCAATATATGAATGATAGATCCTAAGTCCACCACAATGCAACGAACTGTTCTATAACTTGTTTTACTTGATTAGATACTTCTTTATTAAATCATTATACTTGTGAATTCTTGTACTTAGTAGTATTTTCAAATAAGATTCAAAAGGTCGAAATTGATTTGATCAATTATAGTTGAAGGAATGGACCTTCCGACCTGATAATTGAATTTGGAGGATAATAAATCTAAGCAAACCCTTCTAAAGGATAGAATTCGGACAAGTATTAGAAATGATTAGATATGCAGACGTATGTGTAAATAAGAAAGGTGCGAGTAGTTCTTTCAAAGAATACTCGGTGATGGATTAGAATACTTAATGTGCCATAAAAGCAAAGTGTTTTGACTAGTCAATGGACACAAAGCTATTATGGGGAACCATTAAAGTATATCCATCAGGAGCCTGCGACTTGGTCGCGGAGGCCGTTACCTATCTAAATAACGCATAGCATAATCAAAGATTGGGATTCAATCCTAAAGTAACCGCACCATACACTTATGTGTAGAGATGGTGCATAAGAAATAAGAAATGGAAATCTAATAGTAAAAGAACAAGTTGTTCGGAACTACCTATGTTCTATGGATATTCCTGGATACAAACATATTGAATATGGTTGTAGGATATCCTAGATGAACGAAGTATTGTGTGTTCTATAGTACTATGAACCAGAGGGACGTCTATCGTTCGGTTCATAAAGGAATACTATTAGATGAACCACAAAGCCTGAATTAATAGTAATACCTTGGAATGAGAAGAAAGGACAAAAGACTAAGAACCAGCCAAACCGAGTAGAAGTACACCACACACTGCACCTATTGTTATTACTGTTATACACCGGGACGCCATTGCAGTGGGAGGTTGTTGGACAACCAGAGATATTCATAAGACTAGAGGAGTTCGGACTCTGGATCTAGTAGAGATGAAATCGATCCCTAGCTCTGCATAAGGGCGGTACTAGAACTAAATGAGCCTGCTTGGAGAACAATAAGGTTTATTGTTAAGAGGCTAGATCATTTAGAGTACATAGCTTAGTAAATCCATTTATGGATTGTGACAAAGCTATAAGTCGTGGAACTTGCGAAGTGATGAGATAATCCATTTAATGGATTCATCAAAGGGCAGAGACGATGGGTGTATTGGAGACGTAATGGAAACAAGATGGTGTTTCTCGGAGATTTTATGTAGATAACATTTTATCATTGGCAACAATGTAAAGATATTGTCAGACATAAAATAATGGTTGTCTAAATGAATCGGGATATAAGATTGAGTAGAAGTTAGAGCATGTTCTTAAGATCTTACGATCTAGGGAAAAGAACATTGTACTTCTCCTAGATATCTTATACGATTATGGTTTGTTTTAACATGCATAAATTCTGAGAAGGGTTGTTGCCTTTCAGAGACAGAATATCTATCTAAATTCATGTGTTTTAAACACTTAAAGGAGATAGATGATACAAAGCAGTTTCCTACACTTTGTGTGGAAAGCTTAGATGCAATGTTGAAAAACAAGAACCTGATATCAACTATGCGGTTTGCGTAGTGGGAGGATATCAAAGTAATCTGGACAAGAGATTTTCAGATGCTGTAATAGTACTTGCGAAGTACTGGATTATTAAGCGAGACAAAATCTTCTTAGATTACACATTCTCAGATCTAAAATCAGAGAAGGGCCAGTGTAAGTCGATATCAGGCTATGTGTTCACTTTTGAAAGAGGTGGAGCCTTTAATATGAAAGAGTGATAAGCAGGATGCTTCTCGGACTCTCTCATAACCGAATAACAGCCTCAGAGGCAGCGGAAGTTTTGGTTAGGTTCCGGGATAACCTCTAAGACTTGGATATGACTCTTGGTTTATCAAAGGCTATTACATAGCGGTGCATGGTAAACCGGAAGAATTCATAAGTCTAAAAGTGATGATAACACATAGTGCAAGTACCACCTGATACGAGTCATCGTCGAGGGAGACGACGTAGTAGTCACCAAGATAACTTCAGAGCGGCAACCTAGAGTGCTCATTCACATAGTACTTCTCGGAAGTACACTTTAAAGCACGTGATGAGTATGGGAACCGGGAGTTTGGAGGAAATGACTAGACCTTAGTATGATACGTACCTCGTTGGATCGATAGATGAATTGATACGAAGAACACGAAATTCGGGTTTCGGATACCTGGGTAGATGAAGATCCCAAACTTCTGAACCTAATTCGTTGAATTGATTAGATTGAAGAACCTAACCCCCAAAACGGAATTGACGCAGCTACTTGGAATTGATGAAGACACACAAACGAGATTTGACTGGCTCGTTGATTCGTCGGTTGAACTCTTTTGGATAATCGGGAGAGAATTCGAACCCGAGAGAGATTTAATGAAAACTCACAAAATAATAATTTCAATAATCAATTCATGGTTGTTCTAGAATTAATGAAAAGCAAAGCCTTTATATAGGCATAACAAAAACATAAAAGAAAAAGGAAATAAAACAATGATTCACGCGCAAAACCTAAATTCCGCCCACTTTTGGGTCTTGTCGTCCGACAAGATTAGGTGTCGGACGACACCTCCCGAAACTGGACCCCCACGTCGCTGCAGCCCGTTCTACGTCGCTCGCAGTGACTTTGTCGTCCGACGGATTTTTGCTGTCGCCCGACATGCTTGTCGCCCGACGCTCTCGTAGTGCAAATCCTCTGTCGCCCGACATTCAGATGTCGCCCGACGTTGTCGTAGTGTAAATTCGCTGTCGGCCGACGGTAGTACATTTTCGCCCAAAAAGTCCAAAATCCTCTCCGAACTTCGCGGCACCTTCTCGGCACGTTCCCGACTCCCATTTCGATGCTCTCTTCGTCGTCTCGGACCTTGGGTTGCATCATTCCCCTCCTCTTCAAGAGGATTTGTCCTTAAATCCACGTCGATGCCAGGCTCGAACACCACTCTCACGAACAAGCTCGGAACTACGTTGGTCTGCAGCTCACACCCTTGTTGTAGTGGGAATCCAGGAAATTTATCGTCAAGGAAGACTTCATGAATTCCCTGCAAAGCATAAAGAGTAGAAGTGTGTAGAGAAAATAAAACGTTACTGGTAATCATCTCCTTCTTGCTCAACAACGTCGGTTGCCCCTCTTTCTCTACTTGTGTCACCATGGGTAACTCCAATTGCGGAAGGTCCTCGGATTTCATCAATTCCTCCTTGCTATCGGACTCCACCTCCTCCGCGACGTCGAATTCCACCGAAACCTCCTTCTCGGACTCTACCGAAGCCTCCTCCTCGGACTCCATCGAATTCGAATCTTCCTCGGTTGACACCGAAATCGACTCTTCCTCAGACTCCACCAAAGCCAACGGTCCTGATATCTCGCCTTTTTCATCGGCCTCTACCTTCCCAGGCTTCTTTGACGCTTGTACCCATTCCTCCACCCGACGCGTAATATCGCTCCAACACTTGTCCCAACGCTCAGCTCTGGCCCTCCTCTCGTCGTCCAAACGCTCAGCTCTGGCCCTCCTCTCTTCGTCCAAACGCTCAGCTCTGGACCTCCTCTCTTCACGACGCTCCCGACTAAGCTCACAGGCTCGGTGATAGCCACTCTGAACTTCTCGGTATCTAACACCTCTTCGATTCCATCCATCTTCACGATGAGCTCTCTCCTCTAAGGCGGTAGGTCGTGCATTCACCGCCCTCAACTCCGGTGTAATCCTTCTTTCGAACCGTGCAGAAAAAGTGTCCATGTCAGTTATCCTGCAAAAGTGTTAGAAACACAATAGAAAATTCCTCACCACTCTCGTGTATCACTCAATATGGTAAATCACTCAATACGGTGTTCTCTCACTCTCTCTTTCTCCAGAATCGAACAATTCCCAATCTACCAGTCGAATTCAGCTCCAACAAAAATCCACGAAATGACTTTAAATTGCTGAACGAAACGATGAACAACAACAAAAAGAATAATCGAGAATAAATAATAATTTTTTTTTTTTGTTTTAATTTTCGGATGAACAGTACTGTTCAAGATGAACAGTAAATTCGAAATAAAAAAAATAATTTTTTTTTTTTTTTAATCAAGGAAGAAGAAAGAAACAAGGAAGAAAGAATAAGAAACGAAAAGAATAAACGAGGTTACGTAATCGAAAAATAAAGAACCCAAACCTGGGCTCTGATACCAAATGATACGTACCTCGTTGGATCGATAGATGAATTGATACGAAGAACACGAAATTCGGGTTTCGGATACCTGGGTAGATGAAGATCCCAAACTTCTGAACCTAATTCGTTGAATTGATTAGATTGAAGAACCTAACCCCCAAAACGGAATTGACGCAGCTACTTGGAATTGATGAAGACACACAAATGAGATTTGACTGGCTCGTTGATTCTTCGGTTGAACTCTTTTGGATAATCGGGAGAGAATTCGAACCCGAGAGAGATTTAATGAAAACTCACAAAATAATAATTTCAATAATCAATTCATGGTTGTTCTAGAATTAATGAAAAGCAAAGCCTTTATATAGGCATAACAAAAACATAAAAGAAAAAGGAAATAAAACAATGATTCACGCGCAAAACCTAAATTCCGCCCACTTTTGGGTCTTGTCGTCCGACAAGATTAGGTGTCGGACGACACCTCCCGAAACTGGACCCCCACATCGCTGCAGCCCGTTCTACGTCGCTCGCAGTGACTTTGTCGTCTGACGGGTTTTTGCTGTCGCCCGACATGCTTGTCGCCCGACGCTCTCGTAGTGCAAATCCTCTGTCGCCCGACGTTGTCGTAGTGTAAATTCGCTGTCGGCCGACGGTAGTACATTTTCGCCCAAAAAGTCCAAAATCCTCTCCGAACTTCGCGGCACGTTCCCGACTCCCATTTCGATGCTCTCTTCGTCGTCTCGGACCTTGGGTTGCATCACTTAGTACAAGTGTGAGATTGTTGGAGTTGTGTACTTAATGTCTAGATTTAAGTAACGGTAAACTCCCCGTCATAGCATTTAATCTATTAAATTAATAAACAATTGTTTGCGTTTAATTATTTATAATTAAATATATGCAAATCATAGTCCTGGATTTTATACGTTGTAGTTAGTATGGTGTGTCGGGCCCACACAGAAGATCATACTATCGGTTACTCGTATTTAATCAAACAGTGGCTCACGACCTAGATGGACACGGACCAATCCATCGGTATAGTCGTTGTGTGAGAGAGAAAATAATTTGTCTTAATTATTTTATCACACTTGTACACTTGGTGTATTGAGCGGATCGTTGAGATTCATCGATTAGGATTGCCGGCGATAATCGATTCGAGTCTCAGTGTATTTTATTCTTAATCCCCGATATTATTGCGGGTGTGTATATTTAATATAAGTGACTTTGATTTACCAAAGGAATTAACCGATTTAATTATTGGGTTGATTACCGGTTAAGTTGGGTCACTATATTTTATATATGACATGCCGTGAATAATTGACCGGACAATGTATCCCGGAAGGGTTGATAATATCCCCGAGATGAGTTCATAAGGAATTATTGTGTAAACCTCATGAGTGGATTCGTTCCGCACAATAATTAAGGTTGAATGGTAATAGTCTCGGATTAAAGAGATGAATAAATTAATTAGCAATAAATTAATTTTATTAATGGATATTTAAATCTTAAATACACGGAATAAATAATACTACCGGAGAAATATTATTTGATATAATATGGTTTAATATTGGGAGTGCAATTAATTTATATAGTGGAAAATAAATTAATTAATATTGATAAGGATTAATGGACTTGGGCAGTGGGCTCAATTTAATCTTCAATATTGGAAGCCCAATATTCCACCTCCTTTAGATCCTCTACGTAGCCTATAAAAGCACTACATGGCCTTCATAAATCATAAGACAAGATTATCATACTTGATATTCTAGAGAGTTGAAGGAGATCCATAGGAGTTCGATAGATCGTCGCCCACCCGACGTTCGAACGGAGTGCAAGGAATACGTGGGAAGATTCAAAGGTCTTCAAATTGATTTCGTTTCTCCGCACAACGAATAAAAGGTATGATCATAAAACCCCCTCTATGATTTTATATGAATTGAATTGTGATACATGCATGAACATACGATCCGGGTAAACTGCTAGGATTCGATGTCCCGGGCTATCAAAATTGCGGAACCGATAACCCGATCAAAACCCTCGATCACCGAAGACTGAATCCCGACTCATCCGCAGGAGTCCGACCTTTGGAGACTACGCGCCCGAAGACACGCAGCCCGCCCCCAGCTGATTTTCTTTTGCGAGTCGGATCCATGAACGCGAACCACCTCACGAGCCGGGGCCCGACCGAACGCCCAGCGAAGCCCGAAGGCTGCGTGCGCCAGCCGAGCCCCCGCGAGGGGCTCGCGATCGTCCTCGACGATCGCTGGGATCGCTCGTAGCGATCCCCGGGGCTGCTCGTAGCAGCCCCGCAGCGAGTCGTGGACTCGCTGCCCGCATGGGGTCAGCCCCGTGCGCATCCGCTACGGGAACACCCGTAGCGCGCACGAGGTAGCTGCGGGTTCACCCCGCAGCGACCCGCGATCGAGCTCACGGGCTCGATCGCCCCTCGGCTCCAGCCGAGGGCTTCGCGCCACGCGCCTCCGACGAGGGGCTGGGGTCCGCCACGGCACCAGCCCGTGGCACCCCGGGGATCGACCGAAGTCGATCCCATGCCCCGGCGTCCAGCCGGGGCTCGTCCCTTGTCGCGCGTCCTCGGCGGTCGAACCCTAGGGTTCGTCCGCCCCCTTCGATCCTCGCCGGGGATCTCGAATCCCCGTCCCCGAGGTTCGTCGTTTTCCCGGATCGCGTGTTCATGTATATATCACAATTTATTCAACGCAAATAATCATAGAAGGGGTTTCTCGATTATACCTTCGATTCGTTGTACGGAGAAACGAAATCGGTTGACGACCTTGTGAACTTCCCGCGTAATCCTAGCACTCCGTTCGAACGTCGGGTGGGCGACGAGCTATCGAACTCTTATAGATCTTCCTCACTCTCAAGACTTATGAATTCCGTAGGTCAATTAATTCTCTCTTGAAAAGTGAAGACCATGTAGTGCTTATATAGGCTACGTAGGGGATCATAAGGAGAATAAATATTGGGCTTCAATATTGAAAATTAAATTGGGTCCAACCCAAATCTATTAATTCTTATCAATATTAATTTTATTTATTTTCCACTATATAAATAAAATTGCACTCCCAATATTATTCCATATTATATCAAATAATATTTCTCCAATTAGTATTATTTATTCCGTGTATTTAAGATTTAAATATCCATGAATAAATTTATTTATTGCTCAATAAATAATATTCATCTCTTATATCCGAGACTAGTACCGTTCAACCTTTATTATTGTGCGGAACGAATCCACTCATGAGGTTTACACAATAATTCCTTATGAACTCATCTCGGGGATATTATCAACCCTTCCGGGATACACTTTCCCGTCAAGTATTCACGGCATGTCATATATGAAATATAGCTACCCAATTTTACCGGTAATTAACCCAATAATTAAATCGGTTAATTCCTTTGGAAAATCAAAGTCTCTAATATTAAATATACACACCCGCAATAATATCAGGGATTAAGAATAAAATACTCCGAGATTTAAATTGATTATCTTAGGCAATCCTAATCAATAAATCTCAAGCTGATCCGCCCAATACACCAAGTGTACAAGTGTGATAAAATAATTAAGACAAATTATTTTCTCTCTCACACAACGACTATACCGATGGATTGGTCCGTGTCCATCTAGGTCGTGAGAAACTGTTCGATTAAATACGAGTAACCGATAGTATGATCTTCCGTGTGGGCCAGACACACCATACTAACTACAACGTATAAAATCCAGGACTATATTTTGCATAATTAATTAATAATAATTAATTGCAAATAATTGTTTATTAATTAAATAGGTTAAATGCTATGACGGGGAGTTTACCGATACTTAAATCTAGACATTAAGTACACAACTCCAACAATCTCCCACTTGTACTAAGGTCTAGTCATTTCCTCCAAACTCCCGACTCCCATACTCATCACGTGCTTAAGTTATACTTACCAGAAGTATTATGTGAATGAGCAATCTAGGTTGCCGCTCTGAAGTTATCTTGGTGACTACTGCGTCGTCTCTCTGACGATGACTCGTATCAGTTCTCCACGCACCGCTATTTACATAGCTTTTGGTGAACCAAGAATCATATCCAAGTTCAGAGGTTATTCCGGAACCTAACCAAAACTTCCGCTGCCTCTGAGGCTGCTATTCGGTTTATGATAGAGTCCGAGAAGCATTACGCTTATCACTCTTTCATCCTTAGGTTCCACCTCTTCTAAAAGTGAACACAGAGCCTGATATCGACTTACACTGGTCCTTTCTCTGATCTTGGATCTGAGAAACTGTAATCTAAGAAGATTTCGTTTTTGCCAGTAATCCAGTACTTCCAAGTACTTTACAGCATTCGAATATTTCTTATCCAGATTACTTTGATATCCTCCCACTACGCTAACTGCATAGTTGATATCAGGTTCTCGTTTTTCAACATTGCATCTACAAAGCTTTCTACACTTGAAGTGTAGGTAACTGCTTTGTCTATATCTATCTCCTTCATGTGTTCAAGACACATACCTTAGATAGATGCATTCTGTTCTCGAAAGGCAATAACCTTTCTCAGAATTGTGCATGTTTAAAACAAACCACAATCGTATAAGATATCTAAAGAGAAGTACAAATGTTCTTATCTAGAGATCGAAAGATTTCTAAGAACATGATCCAATTTCATCTTAATCTTATATCTCGATTTATTTAGACAACCTCTATTTTATGTCTGACAACACTCTTACATTGTTGCCAACGATGAAGTGTTATCTACACAAAATTCCGAGAAACACCACCCTTGTTTCCATTACGTCTCTAACACATCTTTCCTTGCCTTTCAATGAATCCATAGAATGGACTATCTCATCAATTCGCAAGTTCCTATGCAGAACTAGGGATCGATTTCATGTATACTGGATCCAGAGTTCAAAACTCCTCCAGTCTTATGAACATCTCCGGTTGGTTAACAACCTCCCACTGCAATAGCGTTCCGGTGTATAACAGTAACAACATTAGGTGCAGTTAGTGGTGTATCGCTACTCGGTTAGGCTGGTTCTCAGTCTTTCCCTTATCCTCATTTTAAGGTACTTTGTCAATTAGGGCATTGTAGTTCATCTAATAGTCTTCCTCTAAGAACCGGGTGAGGAAACCCATCTGGTTCGTAATACTATTGAACATACAATTACTTGTTCTTCTAGGATTATTCTACAACCAAATAGAATGTGCCGTTGTATCCAGAAATATCCATAGAACATAGGTAGTTCCGAACAAACTTGTTCTTTTACTATTAGAATCTCATCTCTTATTTCTGACACACCATGTCTACACATCAGTGTATGGTGTAGTCGTTTGAGACTTAATCTCAATCTTTGATTTATGCTATGTGTTATTTAGATAGGTGATAGCCTCCGCGAACAAGTCGCAGGCTTTCAATGAATATACTTTGAAGGATCCCCATAATGGCTTTGTGTTGAAAACACTCCGCTTTTATGGCACAACAAGTAGTCTAATCCATCTTCGAGTATTCTTGGAAGAACGACTCGTACCTTCTCTAATTACACATACGGCATTAATCACAAATCATTTTCTATACTTGTTCGAATTCCATCCTTTATCCAGAAAGGTTAACTTAGTCGTATCATCTATCAAGATCGATTCTCAGGTCGGGAGGTCCATTCCTCCAACTATAATTGATCAAATCAATTTCGACCTTTTTGAATCCCTTTTGAATAGATACTACCAAGTTCAAGAATTCACAGGTATAATGATTAATAAGAGAAATACATCTAATAAGTAAAACAAGTTATAACGGTTTGTTGCATCGTGGTAGACTAAGGATTCATTATTCACATATTGCTATCTAATGTACCATAATAGATATCACCATTATTTCTTATCCAAACCATCCAATGATTAAACAAATAAAATATCCATTAATAAAGAAAACCATAACGAAGTTCTTTTTCAAAATAAAGGGGTACATAAGCAATAACTGAAATGAAAACTTAAAACAGATAAACGTCTTCCACTGCAACCGCTGCTAGCCCAACAGCTTCGCCCATGTAGACTCGAACTCTTCTTCTCTAAGTCGCCGGGTTTTCTGGAACCCCTGCATTTAAAGAAATGCACATACCGTCAGTGGTTCCATATCTACACACCAGAATTCTGGTAGAGAATACCGCTGACTATGTTTTTACGACTAAAGAAAAATTCGTACCTCTGAGAGGACATTCAGACTTCTAGTGTCCAGACTTCTTGCATCGGAAGCATAAGCCCTTTGGCTTACTAGCCCACACTCGTGGTCCATTCCTCTTGGCACCACTGGGTTTTATGGCTTGCTTCCTTTTCTTGCCCCTACCTCCAATAGCTTTCAAGCTTTTTGGCCTGGTAGTTACAAGCGCTTGAGACTTGCCCTTCTTGTAGATCCCCTCTGCCGCCTTCAGTTCAGTCAGGAGTTGCGCAAGAGTATAAGATAGTTTACCCATATTATAACTCATACGAAACTGCTCAAAACTAGGGGTCAGAGACTGGAGTATGATGTCGACTTGTGTCTCACCATCAATTATAGCTCCTAGGACCTCCAATTCATTCAACAGACTCATCATCTTGAGAACGTGCTCCTCGACAGGCGTACCTTCAGACTGAGTAGTTGACATGAGGACTCTCATGGCATCTTGCCTAGCCGCACGGTCATGATGCCCAAACATCTCCTTGAGGTTAAATAACATATCCTCGGCAGTGTTCATCGACTGATGCTGGGTTTGGAGCACATTTGACATAGAAGCCAAAATATAGCACCTAGCCATTTCATCAGCCTTTTTCCACTTCCGATATGCTTCTTTTTCCTCATCAGTTGAGGCGGCCGTGGGTTCAGCAGGGCATTGCTCATAGAGTACAAATTTGTACTCTTCAGCAGTCAGGACAATGTCTAAATTTCTCTTCCAATCAATGTAGTTTGGACCAGTGAGTTTTTGTTCCTTGAGTATCATAGAAAGTGGATTCATAGCTATTCTCTAAACCTATAAGCACATGTAAACAAACAATCAATTTAATGTCCGATATTATCTCCCTCAAATAATATCATTAAATTACTAATTGCGTCTAAAATCCCATCAGGTAAGGCAAGCCACGTTCGTGTGGACGTTTACCCACCCAAATGATTTAGCAATTAGATTTGCTTCGGTCGTACATCATTATAGCGTTACTTCGTTGGGAAGAATACTATAAAGCGTACCTAAGTGTAAACCACCACTCAGTACTAAGGCAAATCGTTTAGAATTGTTATGTCACCGCAAGCCACGTTCGTGTGGACGTTTACGATAACTCGCAATCCCTCACAATCTCCTATAATTGTCTACATCAATTATTCTAAAATCCCTTTCAGTATAGCAAGCCACGTTCGTGTGGACGTTTACTACACCAAATAGATTTATATAATTGAAATCCAATTACTTGATTCATTTGATTTCGTAAATCAAGACTCGGAGAATCATAAGTGAAACTCGAAGTTTCTAACCAGTGATTCACCATGCGAGCGACCCTATCTCTCATAAATGAGGGAGCCGAGCAGACAATCGATCCATCTATCAAAGAATGGTACGAAGGTCTCTAATTTGTGTCCTCTACATGACCAAGTGGCTCTGGCTCCATTCCACTCCCCGGGGTGAGAATGAGTCGACTTGAAATCAGTTTTGGAAAGACAAATTAGACATTGTTTGATAAACTCAATCAATGTTTCTTGTGAAAGGAATTACAAGAATTCTCCTCCAATGACTTGTCTATATGAACTTCGAAAGTCCATAAAAGTCACCAAGAGAACAGTGATGGAGACCATGGGAATGTTTCCATCCCCTCTCCCACTTAGCTTTTTACGATAAAGGGATACGCTATCTAGTGCATAAAGTAAACACATATAGCATGCATGAAAGCAGTAAAGCACATAGATCACATAGTCAAAATAATGCTAGAGAAATTATTTTCCCGACTATCATGGCTTTATCTTCATATGCATCCTCTAGTCTTCAGTCTTCGTTTCTTGAATGCTCCATGTGACGAGAATATTAATTTCCAATATTTAAATCTATTTATTTTCAATTAATCCAAAAGTTACTTAATTCGAAAATTAAGTCAATTGAATATATCAAAAATAAAATTAAATATTATTAATATTTTTATTTATTTATTTTCCTATCTAGTTCTATTAAATCTCTAGAATAATCTATCCAAGTAAAATTGGAATATTCTAGAAGACATCTATAATAGAACAAGGAAATAAAATAAATTAGGACTCACTACTTTCCAAATTTATTTTTATTCCTAATCCATGAATATCCCAATGAGTAGGAATAATCAAATAGGAAAAATAAATTTAGTACTAAATTAATTAAATTTCTAATCTATGAAAAATTCCATGAGGAATTAAATCAATAGAAATAAAATTAATTTAAATTAATTCTTTTCCTAATCCATGAGAGTTTCCTAAAAGGAAAGTACTCAAATAGGAAAATCGAATTAATTAGGAAAGTAGATCTTGGTAGGAATAGCATGGGATTGGGAGATCCCACGCCATCCCCACCATGAAGGATCGGCCGGCCACTCGGGGAGGAGCGCCGCCGCCGCCTAGCCACGCCGGCTAGGCTATGGGTCGATCCCATGATGGTGATCGATCCCAAACCCTACTCTCTTCGTCACTTCTTCGTCTTCCGGCGATCGTCTCAACATCGAACCAACGTAAATAATTTACAAAAAATTAAATTACAATTCCGGTATCGATTCTATACATGAAATCGACCCTATACATTTTCCGGAAAATAAAGTGCGTAATAATAAATCCTAAATTCGGTCAACCCCCGAATTTTTACTATTACAACATTCAACCACACAAAAACGAATCTCGACATGTCCGAGAGTTTAATAATCATGATAATAAAATTAACAATAATTAAATTAACCATGATAGCCGGAAATCCTGCAAGGTAGAACAATAATCGAATACATACATGAACACGAAACCAAACGCTCTGATACCATTTGCTGGGATTCGATGTCCCGGGCTATCAAAATTGCAGAACCGATAACCCGATCAAAACCCTCGATCACCGAAGACTGAATCCCGACTCATCCGCAGGAGTCCGACCTTTGGAGACTACGCGCCCGAAGACACGCAGCCCGCCCCCAGCCGATTTTCTCCCGCAAGTCGGATCCACGAACGCGAACCACCTCACGAGCCGGGGCCCGACCGAACGCCCAGCGAAGCCCGAAGGCTACGTGCGCCCAGCCGAGCCCCCGCGAGGGGCTCGCGATCGTCCTCGACGATCGCTGGGATCGCTCGTAGCGATCCCCGGGGCTGCTCGTAGCAGCCCCGCAGCGAGTCGTGGACTCGCTGCCCGCATGGGGTCAGCCCCGTGCGCATCCGCTACGGGAACACCCGTAGCGCGCACGAGGCAGCTGCGGGTTCACCCCGCAGCGACCCGCGATCGAGCTCACGGGCTCGATCGCCCCTCGACTCCAGCCGAGGGCTTCGCGCCACGCGCCTCCGACGAGGGGCTGGGGTCCGCCACGGCACCAGCCCGTGGCACCCCGGGGATCGACCGAAGTCGATCCCATGCCCCGGCGTCCAGCCGGGGCTCGTCCCTTGTCGCGCGTCCTCGGCGGTCGAACCCTAGGGTTCGTCCGCCCCCTTCGATCCTCGCCGGGGATCTCGAATCCCCGTCCCCGAGGTTCGTCGTTTTCCCGGATCGCGTGTTCATGTATATATCACAATTTATTCAACGCAAATAATCATAGAAGGGGTTTCTCGATTATACCTTCGATTCGTTGTACGGAGAAACGAAATCGGTTGACGACCTTGTGATCTTCCCGCGTAATCCTAGCACTCCGTTCGAACGTCGGGTGGGCGACGAGCTATCGAACTCTTATGGATCTTCCTCACTCTCAAGACTTATGAATTCCGTAGGTCAATTAATTCTCTCTTGAAAAGTGAAGACCATGTAGTGCTTATATAGGCTACGTAGGGGATCATAAGGAGAATAAATATTGGGCTTCAATATTGAAAATTAAATTGGGTCCAACCCAAATCTATTAATTCTTATCAATATTAATTTTATTTATTTTCCACTATATAAATAAAATTGCACTCCCAATATTATTCCATATTATATCAAATAATATTTCTCCAATTAGTATTATTTATTCCGTGTATTTAAGATTTAAATATCCATGAATAAATTTATTTATTGCTCAATAAATAATATTCATCTCTTATATCCGAGACTAGTACCGTTCAACCTTTATTATTGTGCGGAACGAATCCACTCATGAGGTTTACACAATAATTCCTTATGAACTCATCTCGGGGATATTATCAACCCTTCCGGGATACACTTTCCCGTCAAGTATTCACGGCATGTCATATATGAAATATAGCTACCCAATTTTACCGGTAATTAACCCAATAATTAAATCGGTTAATTCCTTTGGAAAATCAAAGTCTCTAATATTAAATATACACACCCGCAATAATATCAGGGATTAAGAATAAAATACTCCGAGATTTAAATTGATTATCTTAGGCAATCCTAATCAATAAATCTCAAGCTGATCCGCCCAATACACCAAGTGTACAAGTGTGATAAAATAATTAAGACAAATTATTTTCTCTCTCACACAACGACTATACCGATGGATTGGTCCGTGTCCATCTAGGTCGTGAGCAACTGTTCGATTAAATACGAGTAACCGATAGTATGATCTTCCGTGTGGGCAAGACACACCATACTAACTACAACGTATAAAATCCAGGACTATATTTTGCATAATTAATTAATAATAATTAATTGCAAATAATTGTTTATTAATTAAATAGGTTAAATGCTATGACGGGGAGTTTACCGATACTTAAATCTAGACATTAAGTACACAACTCCAACATAAACGTCGAACTCCGGGGATGAGGATTCGAGATCCTCGGCGGAGCTCGAGAGGAACCCTCGGCTGGTCGCCGAGGGAGCGATCGAACCTAGGGTTCGATCGCGTGCACACGCGAGGAACCCCGGCTGGGAGCCGGGGTGGGCGATCGACCGCGGTGGTCGATCGCCGGGCAGCCGCGGCTGGAGCCGCGGCGGGTTTGCCGCTGGGCGAACCGCCCTCCTCGGGCGGTGGCGGTGAGTCGCCGGACTCACCGCCCGGGGCTGCCGGAGCAGCCCCAGCGATCGCCTCGTGCGCGATCGCGAACCCCGCGATGGGGTTCGGCTAGGGTTTAGCCGCGGGTTCATCCCGCGGCGACGCTCTTGTCGAGCCCGGTTCTTCGTAGCGTTCGTGATCGGTTTCCGGCGACGGGATTTCGGTCGGGTTGTCGGTTTCCGCAATTTTGATAACCCGGGACATCGATTTCCAACAATGTCTAGATCTCTATTCCAATCAATACATTTAGGGACCAATGAGTTTAAATCCTTACGTATCACATAAAGTGGGTTCAAAGCCATTTCCTAATCTATGAGCACATATAACAACAAACAATCGATTTAATCTCCGATATTATCTCCCTCAAATAATATCATTAAACCACTAATCACATCTAAAATCCCATCAGATATGGCAAGCCACGATAGTGTGGACGTTTACCTATCCAAATGATTTAGCAATTAGATTCGCTTCGGTCGTGCATCATCATTAGCGTTACTTCGATGGGAAGAATACTAAGAAGGGTACCTAAGTGTAAACCATTACTCAGTATCTAAGAAGATTGTTTGGGATACGCTTCTATAACTGTCTACATCAATCGTTCCAAAATCCCATTCAATGTAGCAAGTCACGATAGTGTGGACGTTTACTACACCAAAAGACTTTTACAATTGACTCCCAATTACTTGATTCATTTAATCTTGTAAATCAAGACGCGGAAAATCATAAGTGAAACTCGAAGTTTCTACCCAGTGATTCACCATGCGAACGACCCTATCTCTCATAAATGAGGGAGCCGAGCAGACAATCGATCCACCTTCAAAAGGATGGTACGAAGGTCTCTAATTTGTGTCCTCGACATGACCAAGTGGCTTTGGCTCCATTCCACTCCCCGGGGTGAGAATGAGTCGACTTGAAATCAGTTTTGGAAAGACAAATTAGGCATTGTTTGATAAACTTAATCAATGTTTCTCGTAAGAGGAATTACAAGAATTCTCCTCCAATGACTTGTCTATACGAACTTCAAAAGTCCATAAAAGTCACCAAGAGAACAGCAATGGAGACCATGGATATGTTTCCATACCCTCTCCCACTTAGCTTTTTACAATAAAGGGATACGCTATCTAATGCATAATTAAATACACATAAGCATGCATACATGAAATAAAGCACATAGAATATTATCACATAATCAAAATAATACTAGAATATTATTTTCCGACTATTATGGCTTTATCGCATCCCCGTATGCGTCTTCTAGTCTTCAGTCTTCGTTCTTGAACGCTCCATGTGACGGGAATATTAATTCCAATATTTAAATCTATTTATTTTTAATAAATCCAAAAGTTACTTAATTCGAAAATTAAGTCAATCGAATAAATCAAAAATAAAATTAAATATTATTAATATTTTTATTTATTTTTATTTTCCTTTCTAATTCCATTAAATCTCTAGAATCCTATCCAAGACCCACTTGGAATATTCTAGTAGATCTCCATAATGAAATAAGGAAATAAAATAAATTAGGACTCCTAGTCCTTCCAAATTAATTCCTTTCCTAATCCATTAAAATTCCATAAAGGAATAATTAAATAAGGAAAAATTAATTTAGGAACCTTAAAACTTTCCAAATTAATTATTTTCCTAATCCATTAAAAATTCCATAAAGGAATAATTAAACAGGAAAAATAAATTAATTATAAATTTATTCTTTTCCTAATCCATGAAAATTCCCATAAAGGAAATAATCAATAAGAAAATAAATTTATTCTAAATTTATTCTTTTCCTATTCCATGAGAATTCCCAAAAATAGGAGTACTCAAAATAGGAAAACCGAATAATTTAGGAAAGTTGGATATTGGTAGGAATAGCATGGGTTGGGGATCCCCACGCCATCCCCACCATCGACCGAGGCCGAGGGGAGCGCATCACCGCCGCCGCCACCCCAACCGGCCAGCCACCACCACTACCGGCGGCAGCCCACGGCCAAGGGGTGCGATGGCTGCCCCTCCCACTCGATCGATCCATCCCTTTGGTCGATCATGGGGTTGATCGATCCCCGGAATCCTCCCTCTCTTCGTCTCCTCCGTCACACTTTTCCGGTCGTCGTTTCGTCCTCGATCCAATGTAAAATAAATTACAAATTTATTACTACGCTATCCGGTATCGATTCTCTACATGAAATCGACGTCATACAATTTCCGGAAAAATAAGAACAAGCATTCACCACACAAGAACAAATATCGACATCACCGAGAGTTTAAAAATCAAGAGAAATATTATGATATTAATTAACAATAATTAAATCTAGCCATAATAATCGGAAACCCTGCAAGGTAAAACAATTTATCGAAAAATACCATGAACTAAAACCAACGCTCTGATACCAATTGTTGGAAATCGATATCCCGGAATTAATAAATTTAAATAAATAAATTATCTAATTAATTCCGACCGAAATCCTTTGGAGATCGAATATCCGGAGTTGTAAAATTGCGGAACAACAACTCCAATCGACTCCCGGTTGCCGGAACATCTCGCCACGAACCACCGCGTATATCCGGACTCAACCAAAACCCTAACCGCGGCTAAGCCGCGGCTGTTCGGTCGAGCCCATGCACGGGGCTCGCGGCTGATCACGACAGCCGCCTAGGGCTGCCCTTGGCAGCCCGCCGAGCACGCCCGAACCCTCCCGGACAGCCCCCCGTCGAACCCTAGCAGCGGCACGAGCCGCCGCTGTTCAACCGAGGCATGCGCACATCACCGGACGTGCGTTAGGGTTCAGCCCGTACAGCCGTGCGGGGCTGCCCAGCCACGCACCGGGTGATCGCCCTCCAGCCACGGTCGAACCCGTGGCTTGCGATCACCCCGGCTGCCGCCAGCCGCCGCCGCGCGAGCGGCGCTCCAGCCGTGTGAGCGGCAGCCCCTCTGCGTGAGCGGAGGCAGCGCCGTGCTTGCGGTGCCTCACGGGAAGCAAGGGTTTGCGCCCCTAGACCCATCCGATCGAGCCGACGAGCCGCCGGCGGTCCGGTGGTCTTCGACCACCAACGCCCGGTTCGTCCTCGTCATGAGTCGCGTTCTTGGATCTTGGTTCACGATATTTTTACGATAATTAAAACGATAAAATCATAAAGAGGGTTTTACGATTTACCTCGTTCTCGTTGTTCGGAAAAACGAAGAACTCAATTTGACTTCCTTGAGATCTTCCGACGTATTCCTTGCACTAGCCCGGACGTCGTGTGGGCGACGATCTACCGAACTTCATGGATCCTCCTCTCTACTTTCTCTCTCTAGAATTGTGATCTTCAAGTTATGAGAATAGAGAAGACCATGTAGTGCTTTTATAGGCTACGTAGGGGATCTTAAGGAGGTGGAATATTGAGCTTCCAATAATAGTGATTAAATTGAGCCCAAACCCAAATCTATTAATCCTTACTATTATTAATTATATGATTAACTCCACTAAATAAATATAATTGCACTCCCAATATTCACCATATTATATCAAATAATATTTCTCCGGTAGTATTATTTATTCTGTGTATTTAAGATATAAATATCCATGAATAAAATTAATTTATTGCTAATTAATTTATTCATCTCTTATTTCCGAGACTAGTACCATTCAACCTTAATTATTATGCGGAACGAATCCACCTGCAGGGTTTACATAATAATTCCTTATGAACTCATCTCGGGGATATTATCAACCCTTACGGGATACACTTTCCCGTCAAGTATTCACGGCATGTCATATATAAAATATAGCGACCCAACTTAACCGGTAATTGACCCAATAATTAAACCGGTCAATTCCTTTGGAAAATCAAAGTCACTTATATTAAATATACACACCCGCAATAGTATCGGGGATTAAGAATAAAATACACTGAGACTTAAATCGATTATCGCCGGCAATCCTAATCGATAAATCTCAAACGATCCGCTCAATACACCAAGTGTACAAGTGTGATAAAATAATCAAGACAGATTATTTTCTCTCTCACACAACGACTATACCGATGGATTGGTCCGTGTCCATCTAGGTCGTGAGCAACTGTTCGATTAAATACGAGTAACCGATAGTATGATCTTCTGTGTGGGCCCGACACACCATACTAACTACAACGTATAGAATCCAGAACTATAATTTGCATATATTTAATTATAAATAATTAAACGCAAATAATTGTTTATTTAATTAAATAGATTAGTGGCAATGGATCGTGAGTTTCCGTTACTTAAATCTAGACATTAAGTACACAACTCCAACAGTACTAAGGTCTAGTCATTTCCTCCAAACTCCCGACTCCCATACTCATCACGTGCTTAAATTGTACTTCCGAGAAGTACTATGTGAATGAGCAATCTAGGTTGCCGCTCTGAAGTTATCTTGGTGACTACTGCGTCGTCTCCCTAGACGATGACTCGAATCAGGTGGTACTTGCTCTATGTGTTATCATCACCTTTTTCCGGACTTATGACCTTTTCCAGTTTACCATGCACCACTATAGGCATAACCTTTGGTGAACTAAGAATCATATCCAAGTCCAGAGGTTATTCTGGAACCTAACAAAAACTTCCGCTGCCTCTGAGGCTGCTATTCGGTTATGATAGAGTCCGAGAAGCATCATGCTTATCACTCTTTCATCTTAAGGTTCCACCTCTTCATAAGTGAACACATAGCCTGATATCGACTTACACAGGTCCTTCTCTGATTTGGAATCTGAGAAAATGTAATCTTTAAGAAGAATTCGTGTTGCTTCGTAACCCAGTACTTCGAAAGTACATTTACAGCAGGCGAATATCTCTTGACAAGATTACTTTGATATCCTCCCACTACGCTAACCGCATAGTTGATATCAGTTTTTCGTTTTTCAACACTGTATTCATTAAGCTTTCCATACACCAGGGTATAGGAAACCGCTTTGTCTTCATCTATCTCCTTTACGTGTTCAAAACACATATCTTTAGACAGATGTATTCTGTGTCTGAAAGGCAATAACCTTTCTCAGAATTATGCATGTTTTAAAACAAACCATAATCGTATAAGATATCTAGGAGAGGTACAATGTTCTTATCTAGAGATCGAAAGATTCTAAGAACATGATCTAACTTCCTCTTAATCTTATATCTCGATTTATTTAGACAACCATTATTTTACGTCTGACAACATTTTCACATTGTTGCCAATGATAAAGTGTTATCTTCATAAAACTCCGAGAAACACCACCTTGTTTCCATTACGTTTCTAATACACCTTTTTCGTCTATGCCCTTTGATGAATCCATCATATGGACTATCTCATCAATTCGCAAGTTCTACGATTCATGGCTTTGTAATGATCCATAAATGGATTTACTAAGCTTGTACTTCTAAATGATCTTGCCTCTTAACAATAATAATTACTGCTTTCTAAGTAGGCACATTTAGATCCAGTACCGCCCTTATGCAGGGCTAGGGATCGATTTCATCTCTACTAGATCCAGAGTTCAAAACTCCTCTAGTCTTATGAACATCTCTGGTTGCCCAACAACCTCCCACTGCAACGGCGTTCCGGTGTATCACAGTAATAACATTAGGTGCAGTTAGTGGTGTGCTACTACTCGGTTTGGCTGGTTCTCAGTCTTTTCCTTTTCCTGATTTCAAAGTACCTCGTCAGTTAGGGCATTGTAGTTCATCTAATAGTCCTCCTCCAAGAACCGGGCGAGCCCTTCTGGTTCATGGTACTATTGAACATACAATCACTTGTTCTCCCAGGAATACCCATAGAACATAGGTAGTTTCCGAACGAACTTGTCCTTTTATTATTAGAATCCTATTTCTTATTTCCAACACACCATTCCTACACGTAAGTGTATGGTGTAGTCCGTGAGACTTAATCCCAACTTTTGATTTATGCTATGTGTTATTTAGATAGTTGTTAGCCTCCGTGAACAAGTCACAGGCTTCTAATGGATATACTTTGAAGGTTCCCCATAATAGCCTTGTGTCCATTGACTAGTCAAAACACTTTGCTTTTATGGCACATCAAGTATTCTAATCCATCTTTAAGTATTCTTAAAAGAATTACTTATACCTTTCTAATTGCACATAATCCCGCATCAATCATAAATCAATTTCAATACTTGTTTGAATTCTATCCTTTATCCAGAAAGGCTTGCTCAGTTGTATTATCTTCCAAATTCAATTCTTAGGTCGGAAGGTCCATTCCTTCAAATATAATTGATCAAATCAATTTCGACCTTTGAATTTTATTTGAATAAATACTACTAAGAATTCACAAGTATAATGATTAATCAAAGAAATACATCTAATTAGTAAAACAAGTTATATAACGGTTTGTTGCATCGTGGTAGACTTAGGATCCTTCATTCATATATTGCTATCTAATGTACCAGAATAGATAATACCATTATTTCTTATCCAAACCATCAAATGATTAAAGAAATAAAATATCCATTCATTAATAATAGAAAACCAGAACAAAAGTTCTTTCTAAAATAAAGGGTACATAAAGCAATAAACTTTGAAATGAAATCCTATAACTACTAAAAGCAGATAAATGTCTTCCACTGCAAGCCGCTGCTTCCTCAACAGCTTCGCCCATGTAGACTCGAACTCTTCTTCTCTAAGTCGCCGGGTTTTCTGGAACCCCTGCATTTACCGCTGACTATGTTTTTACGACTAAAGAAAAATTCGTACCTTTGAGAGGACATTCAGACTTCCAGTGTCCAGACTTGTTGCATCGGAAGCACTTGCCCCTTGACTTACTAGCCCCCACTCGTGGTCCATTCCTCTTGGCACCACTGGGTTTCCAGGCTTGCTTCCTTTTCTTGCCCCTACCTCCAACAGCTTTCAAGCTTTTGGACTTGGTAGCTACAAGCGCTTGAGACTTGCCCTTCTTCTAGATCCCCTCTGCCGCCTTTAGCTCAGTCAGGAGTTGCGCAAGAGTATAAGATAGTTTACCCATATTATAACTCATACGAAACTGTTCAAAACTAGGGGTCAGAGACTGGAGTATGATGTCGACTTGCGTCTCACCATCAATCAGAGCTACTAGGACCTCCAATTCATTCAACAGACTCATCATCTTAAGAACGTGCTCCCCAACGGGCGTTCCTTCAGACTGAGTAGTCGACATGAGGACTCTCATGGCTTCTTGCCTAGCCGCACGGTCTTGATGCCCAAACATCTCCTTGAGGTTGAACAACATATCCTCGGCAGTGTCCATCGACTCATGTTGGGTTTGGAGTACATTTGACATGGAAGCCAAAATATAGCACCTAGCCATTTCATCAGCCTTTGTCCACTTCCTATATGCCGCTCTTTCCTCATCAGTCGAGGCAGTCGTGGGCTCAGCAGGGCATGCTTCATAGAGTACGAACTTGTACTCTTCAGCAGTCAGGACAATGTCCAAATTTCTCTTCCAATCAATGTAATTGGGACCAGTGAGTTTATTCTCCTTGAGTATCACAGAAAGTGGATTCATAGCTATTCTCTAAACCTATAAGCACATATAAACAAACAATCAATTTAATGTCCGATATTATCTACCTCAAATAATATCATTAAATTACTAATCACATCTAAAATCCCATTAGGTAAGGCAAGCCACGTGGTGTGGACGTTTACCTACCCAAATGATTTAGCAATTAGATTTTCTTTGGTCATACATCGATTATAGCGTAACTTCGTGGGGAAGGATACTATAACGCGTATATAAGTGTAAACCATTACTCAGTACTAAAGTAAATTGTTTGGAATTGCTACATCACCGCAAGCCACGTGGTGTGGACGTTTACGATAACTTCACAACTCTTCACAATTCCTTATAACTGTCTACATCAATTAATCCAAAATCCGTTAGTATAGCAAGCCACGTGGTGTGGAAGTTTACTACACCAAGAGACTTTTATAATTGACTCCCAATTACAAGATCCATTCGATTTTGTGAATCAAGACGCGGAGAATCCTAAGCAAAACTCGAAGTTTCTAACCAGTAATTCACCATGAGAACAACCCTATCTCTCATTAGATGAGGGAGCTGAGCAGACAATCGATCCACCTTTAAAAGGATGGTACGAAGGTATCTAATTTGTGTCATCCACATGACCAAGTGGCTTTGGCTCCATTCCACTCCCCGCGGTGAGACTGAGTCGACTTGAAGTCAGCTTCAGAAAGACAAATCAGGCATTGTTTGATAAACTTGATCAATGTTTCTTGTAAAAGGAATTACAAGAATTCTCCTCCAATGACTCGTCTATACGAACTTCAAAAGTCCATAAGAGTCACCAAGAGAACAGCAATGGAGACCATGGGAATGTTTCCATCCCCTCTCCCACTTAGCTTTTTACAATAAAGGGATACGCTATCTAGTGCATAAAGAAAACACATATAGCATGCATACAAGTAATAAAGCATATATTATCACATAGTCAAAATAATGCTAGAAAATTATTTTCCGACTATCATGGCTTTATTCCATCTCCGTACGCATCTTCTAGTCTTCAGTCTTCGTTCTTGAATGCTCCATGTGACTAAAATATTAATCACAATATTTAAATCCATTTATTTTCAATTAATCCAAAAGTTACTCAATTCGAAAATTAAGTCAATCGAATATATTAAAAATAAAATTAAATATTATTAATATTTTATTTATTTATTTTCCTATCTAATTCCATTAAATCTCTAGAATCCTATCCATATTAAACTTGAATATTCTAGAAGACTTCTATAATAGAATAAGGAAATAAAATAAATTAGGACTCTTCTACTTTCCACAATTAATTAATTTCCATCTAATGAAAATTTCAAGTATAGGAATAATCAAATAGGAAATAAATTAATTCCTAATTAATTCTTTTCCTAATCCATGAGAGTTCCCATAAAAAGAGAATACTCAATAAGGAATAAAATTAATTTCAATTAATTCTTTTCCTAATCCATGAGAGTTCCTAAAGATAAGAACACTCAAATAGGAAAACCGAATTAATTTAGGAAAATGAATCTTGTTAGGAGTAGCATGGGTTGGGAGACCCCACACCACCCACCATGATCGACCGGCCGGCCACCCGGGGAGGAGCGCCGCCGCCCAGTCACGCCGGCCAGCCACCGGACCGGCGGCAGCCCGCGACCGAGACGATCGAGCCCCCCACCCAAGGCCATCGATCGATCATCATCATCATGGGATCGATCCATCGATCCCAAGCCCTAGCTCCTTCGTCACTTCTTCGTCTTCCGGCGATCGTTCCAACATCGAACCAACGTAAATAAATTACAGAAATAAATTTACAATTCCGGTATCGATTCTATACATGAAATCGAGCCTATACACTTTTCGGAAAACATAGAATGTAATAATAAATCCTAAATTCGGTCAACCCCCGAATTTTTACTATTACAAACATTCATCCACAGAAAACGAATCTCGACATGTCCGAGAGTTTAATAAACTAATAATCATGATAATTAATTAACACATAATTAAACCATGATAGTCGGAGATCCCTGCAAGGTAGAACGATAATTGAACACATACATGAACACGAAACCAAACGCTCTGATACCAATTGCTGGGAATCGATATCCCGGATTACCAAAATATGCGGAAACCGATAATCCGATCGAAATCCCGTCGCCGGAAACACGCGAACCATCTCACGTCGCCGGTCGAGGGCTGGGGGGTCCAGCTGCCGTGGCACCAGCCCACGGCGACCTCCCCGCGATCGACCCATGGTCGATCGCTTGCCCCGGCGTCCAGCCGGGGCTCCCTCCGTCCGCGCGCCGCGATCGAACCCTAGGGTTCGATCGCCCCCTCGGCTCCAAGCCGAGGGTTCTCTCGATCTTCGCCGGGGATCTCGAATCCCCGTCCCCGAAGTTCGTCGTTTTCCCGGATCGTGTGTTCATGTATATGTCACAATTAATATCACATAAAATCATAGAAGGGAGTTTATGATTTTATACCTTCGATTCGTTGTTCGTAGAAACGAAATCAAACACCTTTGACTCTTCCCACGTATTCCTTGCACTCCGTTCGAACGTCGGATGGGCGACGATCTATCGAACTCCTATGGACCTCCTTCAACTCTCTAGAACTATCAAGTATTGATATTCTTGTCTTATGATTTATGAAGGCCATGTAGTGCTTTTATAGGCTACGTAGGGGATCTAAAGGAGGTGGAATATTGGGCTTCCAATATTGATGATTAAATTGAGCCCAAGCCCAAGTCTATTAATTCCATCAATATTAATAAATTTGTTTTCCACTATATAAATTAATTGCACTCCCAATATTAAACCATATTATATCAAATAATATTTCTCCGGTTGTATTATTTATCCGTGTATTTAAGATTTAAATATCCATGAATAAAATTAATTTATTGCTAATTAATTTATTCATCTCTTTAATCCGAGACTAGTACCATTCAACCTTAATTACTGTGCGGAACGAATCCACTCATGAGGTTTACACAATAATTCCTTATGAACTCATCTCGGGGATATTATCAACCCTTACGGGATACACTTTCCCGTCAAGTATTCACGGCATGTCATATATAAAATATAGTGACCCAACTTAACCGGTAATTGACCCAATAATTAAATCGATTAATTCCTTTGGAAAATCAAAGTCACTTATATTAAATATACACACCCGCAATAGTATTGGGGATTAAGAATAAAATACTCTGAGATTTAAATCGATTATCCAAGGCAATCCTAATCGATAAATCTCAAGTGATCCGCCCAATACACTAAGTAACTTTTGGATTAAGTAACTTTTGGATTAATTGAAAATAAATAGATTTAAATATTGGGATTAATATTCCCGTCACATGGAGCATTCAAGAACGAAGACTGAAGACTAGAAGATGCGTACGGAGATGCGATAAAGCCATAATAGTCGGAAAATAATATTCTAGTATTATTTTGATTATGTGATAATAGTATGTGCTTTATTTCATGTATGCATGCTTATGTGTATTTAATTATGCATTAGATAGCGTATCCCTTTGTTATAAAAAGCTAAGTGGGAGAGAGATTAGAAACAATGCCATGGTCTCCATTGCTGTTCTCTTGGTGACTTTTATGGACTTTCGAAGTTCGTTTAGATAAGTCATTGGAGGAGAATTCTTGTAATTCCTTTTACGAGAAACATTGATTAAGTTTATCAAACAATGCCTAATTTGTCTTTCTGAAGCTGACTTCAAGTCGACTCATTCTCATCCCGGGGAGTGGAATGGAGCCAAAGCCACTTGGTTATGTGGATGACACAAATTAGAGACCTTTGTACCATTTCTAGAAATGGATCGATTGTCTGCTCGGTTCCCTCATCTAATGAGAGATAGGGTTGTTCGCATGGTGAATCACTGGTTAGAAACTTTGAGTTTCACTTATGATTCTCCGCGTCCTGATTTACAGAAATCGAATGGATCAAGTAATTGGGAGTCAATTGTAAAAATCTTTTGGTGTAGTAAACGTCCACACTATCGTGGCTTGCTGCACTGAATGGGATTTTGGATCGATGGATGTAGACAGTTATAGAAGGGAGTAAAGGAGCGTATGTTAACGTAAACGTCCACACTATCGTGGCTTGCGGTGAATATGCGTATCCCAAATAATCTTCTTAGATACTGAGTAATGGTTTACACTTAGGTACGCTTCATAGTATCCTTCCCATCGAAGTAACGCTATTGATGATGTACGACTGAAGTAAATCTAATTACTAAATCATTTGGGTAGGTAAACGTCCACACTATCGTGGCTTGCCATATCTGATGGGATTTTAGATGTGATTAGTGGTTTAATGATATTATTTGAGGGAGATAATATCGGAGATTAAATCAATTGTTTGTTGTTATATGTGCTCATAGATTATGGATGGCTTTGAACCCACTTTATGTGATACTTAAGGATTTTAACTCATTGGTCCATGAATGTATTGATTGGAATAGAGATCTGGACATTGCACAGACTGTTAAAGAGTACAAGTTTGTACTCAAGTGAGCTTTGTTCTCCTAAGCCTACCAATGTCTTAACTGATGAGGAAGGGACTGATTTTAATATCATGTTCAAACTCAAGAAGATGTTTAGACATGATGTAGAGGCTAGACAAGAGGCGATGAGGATACTCATAAAGGCCACTCTGTTGGAAATCGATATCCCGGGGTATCAAAAAAATTGCGGAACCGATAACCCCGACCGAAATCCCATCGCCGGAAACCGATCACGAACGCCACGAAGAACCGGGCTCGACAAGAGCATCGCCGCGGGATGAACCCGCGGCTAAACCCTAGCCGAACCCCATCGCGGGGTTCGCGATCGCGCACGAGGCGATCGCTGGGGCTGCTCCGGCAGCCCCGGGCGGTGAGTCCGGCGACTCACCGCCACCGCCCGAGGAGGTCGGTTCGCCCAGCGGCGAACTCGCCGCGGTTCCAGCCGCGGCTGCGCGGCGATCGATCACCGCGATCGATCGCCCACCCCGGCTCCAGCCAGGGTTCCTCGCGTCTGAACGCGATCGAACCCTAGGTTCGATCGCTCCCTCGATGCCCAGCTGAGGGTTCCTTTCGAGCTCCGCCGAGGATCTCGAATCCTCGTCCCCGGAGTTCGAAGTTTTCCCGGATCGTGTGTTCATGTACGTATTACAATTAAATCACATAAAATCACACAAGGAGTTTTATGATCATACCTTTTGATTCGTTGTGCGGAGAAACGGAATCAATTGAAGACCTTTGAATCTTCCCACGTATTCCTTGCACTCCGTTCGAACGTCGGGTGGGCGACGATCTATCGAACTCCTATGGATCCTCTTCAACTATCTAGAATATCAAGTATGATAATCTTGTCTTTTCGTTATGAAGAAAGTGAAGACCATGTAGTGCTTTTATAGGCTACGTAGGGATCTAAAGGAGGTGGAATATTGGGCTTCCAATATTAATGATTAAATTGAGCCCGAGCCCAAATCTATTAATCTCCCATTAATATTAATTAATTTATTTTCCACTATATAAATTAATTGCACTCCCAATATTAAACCATATTATATCAAATAATATTTCTCCGGTTGTATTATTTATTCCGTGTATTTAAGATTTAAATATCTATGAATAAAATTAATTTATTGCTAATTAATTTATTCATCTCTTATATCCGAGACTAGTACCATTCAACCTTAATTATTGTGCGGAACGAATCCACTCATGAGGTTTACACAATAAATACGAATCCACAATAAACTCATCTCGGGAATATTATCAACCCTTACGGGATACACTTTCCCGTCAAGTATTCACGGAATGTCATATATAAAATATAGTGACCCAACTTAACCGGTAATTAACCCAATAATTAAATCGGTTAATTCCTTTGGTAAATCAAAGTCACTTATATTAAATATACACACCCGCAATAGTATCGGGGATTAAGAATAAAATACTCTGAGACTTAAATCGATTATCGCCGGCAATCCTAATCGATAAATCTCAAACGATCCGCTCAATACACCGAGTGTACAAGTGTGATAAAATAATTAAGACAAATTATTTTCTCTCTCACACAACGACTATACCGATAGATTGGTCCGTGTCCATCTAGGTCGTGAGCAACTGTTCGATTAAATACGAGTAACCGATAGTATGATCTTCTGTGTGACGTCGCACACCATACAAACTACAACGTATAGAATCCAGGACTATATTTTGCATATATTTAATTATCAATAATTAAACGCAAACAATTGTTTATTAATTTAATAGATTAAATGCTATGACCGGGAGTTTACCGTTACTTAAATCTAGACATTAAGTACACAACTCCAATAATCTCCCACTTGTACTAAGGTCTAGTCATTTCCTCCAAACTCCCGACACCCATACTCATCACGTGCTTAAAGTATACTTCCAAGAAGTACTATGTGAATGAGCAATCTAGGTTGCCGCTCTGAAGTTATCTTTGTGACTATTGCGTCGTCTCCCTCGAAGATGACTCGTATCAGGTGGTACTTGCTCTATGTGTTACCATCACTTTTAGACTTATGACTTCTTCCAGTTTACCATGCACCGCTATGAAATAGCCTTTGGTGAACCAAGAGTCATATCCAAGTCTTAGAGGTTATCCTGGAACCTAACCAAAACTTCCGCTGCCTCTGAGGCTGCTATTCGGTTATGAGAGAGTCCGAGAAGCGTCATGCTTATCACTCTTTCATTATAAGGTTCCACCTCTCCCAAAAGTGAACACATAGCCTGATATCGACTTACACTGGTCCTTCTCTTCCAATACACCTTTCGTCTATGCTTTTTGATGAATCCATCGAATGGACTATCTCATCAATTTGCAAGTTCCACGATTCATAGCTTTCAATCCATAAATGGATTTACCAAGCTTGTACTCTAAATGATCTTGCCTCTTAACAATAATCCTTATTGTTTTCTAAGCAGGCACATTTAGATCTAGTACTGCCCTTGTGCAGAGCTAGGGATCGATTTCATCTTTACTAGATCCAGAGTTCAAAAACTCTTCTAGTCTTATGAACATCTCTGGTTGTTCAACAACCTCCCATTGCAATGGCGTCCCGGTGTATAAACAGTAATAACAGTAGGTGCAGTGTGTAGTGTACTTCTACTCGGTTTGGCTGGTTCCTAGTCTTTGTCCTTTTTCTCATTCCAAGGTATTATGTCAGTTCGGGCTTTGTGGTTCATCTAATAGCCTTCTTCTAAGAACCGGACGATTAAACGTCCTTCTGGTTCATAGTACTATTGAATACAAAATACTTTGTTCATCTAGGATATCCCACAACCATATTGAATATGCCTTTGTATCCAGGAATATCCATAGAACATAGGTAGTTCCGAACAACTTGTTCTTTTTGCTGGAAATCGATATCCCGGGTTATCAAAAAATTGCGGAAACCGATAACCCGACCGAAATACCGTCGCCGGAAACCGATCACGAACGCCACGAAGAACCGGGCTCGACAAGAGTATCGCCGCGGGATGAACCCGCGGCTAAACCCTAGCCGAACCCCATCCGCGGGGTTCTCGATCGCATGCACGCGATCGCCGGGCTGCTCCGGCAGCCCTGGGCGGTGAGTCCGGCGACTCACCGCCATCGTCGGAGGTGGGGAGAGCCACCAGCCGCGGCGCCAGCCCGCGGCGGTTCCCCCCGGCGATCGAGCTAGGGCTCAATCGCCCCAGCCGCGGCGTCCAGCCGCGGCTTCTCCTCGTGCGCCACCGCCGGACAGGGAGGACCGGGGAGGTCGTCTGCCGTGGCGCCAGCCCACGGAGACTCCCCGGCGATCGACCCTCGGTCGATCCTACGCCCCGGCGTCCAGCCGGGGCTTCTCTTTGGCCGCAGTTCCGGCGGTCCGAACCCTAGGGTTCGACCGCCACCTTCGATCCTCGCCGGGGATCTCGAATCCCCGTCCCCGAGGTTCGTCGTTTTCCCGGATCGTGCGTTCATGTATGTATCACAATTAATATCACATAAAATCACACAAGGAGTTTTATGATCATACCTTTGATTCGTTGTGCGGAGAAACGAAATCAAGATGAAGACCTTTTTGATCTTCCCACGTATTCCTTGCACTAGCTTGAACGTCGGGTGGGCGAAGATCTTCCAAGCCTATGGATCTCCTTCAACTCTCTAGAATATCAAGTATGATAATCTTGTCTTATGATTTATGAAGGCCATGTAGTGCTTTTATAGGCTACGTAGGGGATCTAAAGGAGGTGGAATATTGGGCTTCCAATATTGAAGATTAAATTGAGCCCAATGCTCAAGTCCATTAATCCTTATCAATATTAATTATTTTATTTTCCACTATATAAATTAATTGCACTCCCAATATTAAACCATATTATATCAAATAATATTTCTCCGGTTGTATTATTTATCCGTGTATTTAAGATTTAAATATCCATGAATAAAATTAATTTATTGCTAATTAATTTATTCATCTCTTTAATCCGAGACTAGTACCATTCAAGCTTAATTATTGTGCGGAACGAATCCACTCATGAGGTTTACACAATAATTCCTTATGAACTCATCTCGGGGATATTATCAACCCTTACGGGATACACTGTCCGGTCAATTATTCACGGCATGCCATATATAAAATATAGTGACCCAACTTAACCGGTAATTAACCCAATAATTAAATCGGTTAATTCCTTTGGTAAATCAAAGTCACTTATATTAAATATACACACCCGCAATAATATCGGGGATTAAGAATAAAATACACTGAGACTCGAATCGATTATCGCCGGCAATCCTAATCGATGAATCTCAACGATCCGCTCAATACACTAAGTGTACAAGTGTGATAAAATAATTAAGATAAATTATTTTCTCTCTCACACACCGACTATACCGAATGATTAGTTCGTATCCATCTAGGTCGTGAGCAACTGTTCGATTAAATACGAGTAACCGATAGTATGATCTTTTGTGTGCTCATGCACACCATACTAACTACAACGTATAAAATCCATAACTATGGTTTGCATATATTTAATTAATAATTAATTAAAAGCAAAACAATTGTTCGTTAATTTAATAGATTAAATGCTATGACGGGGAGTTTACTGTTACATAAATCTAGACATTAAGTACACAACTCCAACAATCTCCCACTTGTACTAAGGTCTAGTCATTTCCTCCAAACTCCCGGTTCCCATACTCATCACGTGCTTAAAGTGTACTTCCGAGAAGTACTATGTGAATGAGCACTCTAGGTCGCCGCTCTGAAGTTATCTTGGTGACTACTACGTCGTCTCCCTTGACGATGACTCGTATCAGGTGGTACTTGCACTATGTGCTATCATCACTTTTTAGACTTATGACTTCTTCCGGTTTACCATGCACCGCTATGAAATAGCCTTTGGTAAACCAAGAGTCATATCCAAGTCTTAGAGGTTATCCCGGAACCTAACCAAAACTCCCGCTGCCTCTGAGGCTGCTATTCGGTTATGAGAGAGTCTGAGAAGCATCCTGCTTATCACTCTTTTCATATTAAAGGTTCCACCTCTTCCAAAAGTGAACACATAGCCTGATATCGACTTTCACTGGTCCTTCTCTGATTTCTGAGATCTGAGAATATGTAATCTAAGAAGATTTCGTCTTGCTTAATAATCCAGTACTTTCACAAGTACTATTACAGCATCCGAGAATCTCTTGTCCAAATTACTTTGATATCCTCCCACTACGCAAACCGCATAGTTGATATCAGGTCCTTGTTTTTCAACATTGCATTTAAGCTTTCCACACAAGTGTAGGAAACTGCTTTGTATCATCTATCTCCTTTATGTGTTCGAAACACATGACCTTAGATAGATATACTTATTCTGTCTCTGAAAGGTAACAACCTTTCTCAGAATTATGCATGTTAAAACAAACCATAATCGTATAAGATATCTAGCAGAAGTACAGTGTTCTTTTCACTAGATCATAAGATCTCAAGAACATGCTCTAACTTCTACTTAATCTTATATCCCGATTCATTTAGACAACCATTATTTTATGTCTGACAACATCTTTACATTGTTGCCAATGATAAAATGTTGTCTACACAAAATCTCCGAGAAACACCACCTTGTTTCTATTACGTCTCTAATACACCTATCGTCTCTGCCTTTTTGATGAATCCATCAAATGGACTATCTCATCAATTCGCAAGTTCCACGATTTTTAGCTTTGTCAAAATCCATAAATGGATTTACTAAGCTTTGTACTCTAAATGATCTAGCCTCTTAGCAATAAAACTTATTGTTCCAAGCAGGCACATTTAGATCCAGTACAGCCCTGATGCAGAGCTAGGGATCGATTTCATCTCTACTAGATCCAGAGTCCGAACTTCTCTAGTCTTATGAATATCTCCGGTTGTCCAACAACCTCCCACTGCAATGGCGTCCCGGTGTATAACAGTAATATCAGTAGGTGTAGTGTGTGGTGTACTTCTACTCGGTTCGGCTGGTTCTCAGTCTTTGTCCTTTTTCTCATTCCAAGGTATTGCTTTAATTCAGGCTTTTTGTGGTTCATCTAATAGTCTTCCTCTATGAACCGAACGATAAACGTCCCTCTGGTTTATAGTACTATAGAACACATAATACTTCGTTCATCTAGGATATCCTACAACCATATTGAATACGCCGTTGTGTCCAGGAATATCCATAGAACATAGGTAGTTCCGAACAACTTGTTCTTTTACTATCAGATTTCCATTTCTTATTTACAACGCACCATCTCTACACATAAGTGTATGGCGCGGCACTTTGGGATTGAATCCCAATCTTTGATTATGCTATGTGTTATTTAGATAGGTGATGGCCTCTGCGACCGAGTCGCAGGCTCCTAATGGATATACTTTAATGGTTCCCCATAATAGCTTTGTGTCCATTGACTAGTCAAAACACTTTGCTTTTACGGCACATTAAGTACTCTAATCCATTACTGAGTATCCTCGAAAGAACTACTCGTTCCTTTCTAATTTACACATACGTCTGCATATCTAATCATTTCTAATACTTGTCCGAATTCTATCCTTTATACAGAAAGGTTTGCTTAGATGTATTATCCTCCAAATTCAATCCTTAGGTCGGAAGGTCCATTCCTTCAACTATAATTGATCAAATCAATTTCGACCATTTGAATCTTTATTTGAAAATACTACTAAGCATGAGAATTCACAAGTATAATGATTTAATAAAGAAATATCTAACAAGTAAAACAAGTTATAGAACGGTTTGTTGCATCGTGGTAGACTTAGGATCTATCATTCATATATTGCTATCTAATGTACCAGAATAGATAATGCCATTATTTCTTATCAAAATCATCCAATGATTAAAGAAATAAAATATCCATTCATAAATAGAAATCCAGAACAAAACGTTCTTTCTAAAATAAGGGTACATAATGCAATATTCTTGAAATGAAATCCTATTATAACTACTAAAGCAGATAAATGTCTTCCACCGCAACAACTGCCTCCTCTACAACTTTTGCCCGTGTAGACTCGAACTCTTCTTCTCTAAGTCGCCGGGTTTTCTGGAACCCCTGCATTCAAAATGCACATACCGTCAGTGGTTCCATATCTACACATTAGAATTTCTGGTAGATAATACCGCTGACTATGTTTTTACGACTAAAGAAAAATTCGTACCTCTGAGAGGACATTCAGACTTCCGGTGTCCAGACTTGTTGCATCGGAAGAACTTGCCTTTTGGCTTTGCAGCCCCCACTCGTGGTACAACCTTCTTGACACCACTGGGTTTCCAGGCTTGCTTCCTCCTCTTGCCCCTTCCTCCGACAGGCTTCAAGCCTTTGGACTTGGTAGCTATAAGCGCTTGAGACTTGCCCTTCTTGTAGATCCCCTCTGCCGCCTTCAGTTCGGTCAGGAGTTGCGCAAGAGAATAAGATAGTTTACCCATATTATAACTCATGCGAAACTGCTCAAAACTAGGGGTCAGAGACTGGAGTATGATGTCGACTTGCGTCTCCCCATCAATTTGAGCTCCTAGGATCTCAAGCTCATTCAACAGACTCATCATCTTGAGAACGTGATCCCCAACGGGCGTTCCTTCAGACTGAGTAGTTGTCATGAGGACTCTCATGGCTTCTTGCCTTCCCGCACGATCTTGCTGCCCAAACATATCCTTGAGGTTAAATAACATATCATAGGCAGTGTCCATCTGTTGGAAATCGATATCCCGGGCTATTAAAATTTATGCGGAACCGATAGCCCGACCGAAATCCTTCATCGCCGGAGATTGGATCCCCGACTCATCCGCAGGAGTCCGACCTTTGGAGACTACGCGCCCGAAGACACGCAGCCCGCCCCCAGCCGAAGTCCCCCACGAGTCGGATCCACGAACGCGAACCACCGCACGAGCCGGGGCCCGACCGAACACCCAGCGAGGCCCGAAGGCCGCGAGCGTCCAGCCGAGCCCCCGTACGGGGCTCGCGATCATCTTCGCGATGATCGCTGGGGATGCGCGAGGCATCCCCGGGGCTGCTCGTAGCAGCCCCGCAGCGGGTTCATGAACCCGCTGCTCGCGGAGGGGTCATCCCCGTACGCCCGCTACGGGCGAACCCGTAGCACGTACAGGGCAGCAACGGGCGACCCCGTAGCATACCCGCGATCGAGCTCACGGGCTCGATCGCCCCTCGGCTCCAGCCGAGGGTTTCCCCACGCGACGCCGCCGGTCGAGAGGGCTGGGGTTCATCCGCCGTGGCACCAGCCCACGGCGAACCCCGGTGGTCGACCCGAGGTCGACCCCACGCCCCGGCGTCCAGTCGGGGCTCATCCTCCTCATCCGCGCACCGGCGGTCGAACCCTAGGGTTCGGCCGCCACCCTCGATTCGAATCGAGGGTTTCCCGATCTTCGCCGGGGATCTCGAATCCCCGCCCCCGAAGTTCGTACGTTTATCCGGATCGTGTGTTCATGTACATGCTACAATTAATTCACACAAAATCATAAAAGAGGGTTTATGATTTTACCTTCAATTCGTTGTACGGAGAAACGAATTAACACGTTGATGACCTTGCGATCTTCCCACGTATTCCTTGCACCTTGTCCGAACGTCGTGTGGGCGACGATCTATCGAACACCTTATGGATCTCCTTCACTCTTCAAGACTTTTATGTTGGCGTAACTTAGGTTGTGAAAAGTGAAGACCATGTAGTGCTTTTATAGGCTACGTAGGGGATCATAAGGAGAATAAATATTGGGCTTCTAATATTGAAAATTAAATTGGGTCCAACCCAAATCTATTAATTCTTATCAATATTAATTTTATTTATTTTCCACTATATAAATAAAATTGCACTCCCAATATTATTCCATATTATATCAAATAATATTTCTCCGGTAGTATTATATATTCTGTGTATTTAAGATTTAAATATCCATGAATAAATTTATTTATTGCTCAATAAATATTATTCATTTCTTATATCCGAGAATAGTACCGTTCAACTTTAATTATTATGCGGATTAAATCCACCTGCAGGGTTTACATAATAATTCCTTATGAACTCATCTCGGGGATATTATCAACCCTTACGGGATACACTTTCCCGTCAAGTATTCACGGCATGTCGCATATAAAATATAGTGACCCAACTTAACCGGTAATTAACCCAATAATTAAATCGGTTAATTCCTTTGGAAAATCAAAGTCACTAGTATTAAATATACACACCCGCAATAATATCGGGGATGAAGAATAAAATACTCTGAGATTTAAATTGATTATCCAAGGCAATCCTAATAAATAAATCTCAAGCGATCCGCTCAATACACCAAGTGTACAAGTGTGATAAAATAATTAAGATAAATTATTTTCTCTCTCACACAACGACTATACCGATGGATTGGTCTGTGTCCATCTAGGTCGTGAGCAACTGTTCGATTAAATACGAGTAACCGATAGTATGATCTTCTGTGTGCCCATGCAATACTATACTAACTACAACGTATAAAATCTAGGACTATGATTTGCATATATTAATTAATAATAATCAATTGCAAATAATTGTTTATTAATTAAATAGGTTAAATGCCATGACCGGGAGTTTACCGGTACTTAAATCTAGACATTAAGTACACAACTCCAACAATCTCCCACTTGTACTAAGGTCTAGTCATTTCCTCCAAACTCCCGGTTTCCATACTCATCACGTGCTTAAGTTATACTTCCCAGAAGTATTATGTGAATGAGTAATCTAGGTTGCCGCTTTGAAGTTATCTTGGTGACTACTGCGTCGTCTCTCTGACGATGATTCGTATCAGGTGGTACTGGCTCTATGTGTTATCATCACCTTTTGAACTTATGACTTCTTCTAGTTCTCCATGCACCGCTATGAACATAGCCTTTGGTGAACCAAGAATCATATCCAAGTTCAGAGGTCATTCCGGAACCTAACCAAAACTTCCGCTGCCTCTGAGGCTGCTATTCGGTTTATGATAGAGTCCGAGAAGCATTACGCTTATCACTCTTTCATCCTTAGGTTCCACCTCTTTTAAAAGTGAACACATAGCCTGATATCGACTTACACTGGTCCTTCTCTGATTTGGATCTGAGAAACTGTAATCTAAGAAGATTTCGTTTTGCTAGTAATCCTGTACTTCCTAGTACTTTTATAGCATTCGAATTTCTCTTATCCAGATTACTTTGATATCCTCCCACTACGCAAACCGCATAGTTGATATCAGGTTCTTGTTTTATAACACCGCATTTATAAAGCCCTTTACACTCGAAGTGTAAGAATCTTCTTTGTTTATATCTATCTCCTTCATGTGTTCAAGACACATACCTTAGATAGATGCATTCTGTTCTCGAAAGGCAATAACCTTTCTTAGAATTGTGCATGTTTAAAACAAACCATAATCGTATAAGATATCTAAAGAGAAGTACAAACGTTCTTATCTAGAGATCGAAAGATTTCTAAGAACATGATCCAACTTCATCTTAATCTTATATCTCGATTTATTTAGACAACCTCTATTTTATGTCTGACAACGCTTTTACATTGTTGCCAATGATGAAGTGTCATCTACACAAAATTCCAAGAAACACCACTTTGTTTCCATTACCTCTCCAATACACCAATCTTGTCTATGCTTCTTGATGAATCCATAAAATGGACTATCTCATCAATTTGCAAGTTCACAAGTTCCAGCTTTGTGGTAATCCATAAATGGATTTACTAAGCTTGTACCTCTTAAATGATCTCGCCTCTTTAACAATAAAATTGCTATCCAAGTAGGCACATTTAGATTAGTACTGCCCCCTATGCAGAACTAGGGATCGATTTCATGTCTACTAGATCCAGAGTTTAAAACTCCTCCAGTCTTATGAACATCTCCGGTTGGTTAACAACCTCCCACTGCAATGGCGTTCCGGTGTATAACAGTAATAACATTAGGTGCAGTTTGTGGTGTACTATTACTCAGTTAGGCTGGTTCTCAGTCTTTTCTTTCCTTATTATAAAGTACTTTGTCAGTTAGGGCATTGTAGTTCATCTAATAGTCTTCCTCTAAGAACCGGGCGAAGACACCCTTCTGGTTCGTAGTACTATTGAACATACAATTTCTTGTTCTTCTAGGATTTTCTACAACCATATTCAATATGTCGTTGTATCCAGAAATATCCATAGAACATAGGTAGTTCCGAACAAACTTGTTCTTTTACTTTTGGAATTCCATTTCTTATTTCTGACACACCATGTCTACACATCAGTGTATGGTGCAGTCGTTTGAGACATAGTCTCAATCCTTGATTTATGCTATGTGTTCTTTAGACAGGTAGTGGCCTCCGCGAACAAGTCGCAGGCTTCCAACGGATTTACTTTGAAGGTTCCCCATAATAGCTTTGTGTTTAAAACACTTCGCTTTTATGGCACATCAAGTATTCCAATCCATCTTCAAGTATTCCTTTAAAGGAAACTACTCAAACTTTCTATTTACACATATGTCTGCATATATCATCTTTGATCATTCTTAATACTTGTCCGAACTCCATCCTTTATCCAGAAAGGTTGACTTAGTTGTATCATCTTTCAAGATCGATTCTTAGGTCGGGAGGTCCATTCCTCCAACTATAATTGATCAAATCAATTTCGACCTTTTGAATCCCTTTTGAATAGATACTACCAAGTTAAAGAATTCACAAGTATAATGATCGATAAAGAAATACATTCAATAAGTAAAACAAGTTTATATATAACGGTTTGTTGCATCGTGGTAGACTAAGGATTCATCATTCATATATTGCTATCTAATGTACCATTATGGATATTGCCATTATTTCTTATCTAAACCATCAAATGATTAAAGAAATAAAATATCCATTAATAATAGAAAACCAGAACAAAAGTTCTTTCTAATAAAAGGTACAAAGCAATAAACTTGAAATGAAATCCTATAATTATCAAAACAGATAGATAAATGTCTTCCACTGCAACCGCTGCTTCCTCAACAGCTTTGCCCATGTGGACTCGAACTCTTCTTATCTAAGTCGCCGGGTTTTCTGGAACCCCTGCATTTAAAATGCACATACCGTCAGTGGTTCCATATCTACACACCAGAATTCTGGTAGATAATACCGCTGACTATGTTTTACGACTAAAGAAAAATTCGTACCTTTGAGAGGACAAGATGTAGACCCCCAGTACTCAGACTGCTTCCCTTGGGGATATTTGCCAGAAGGCTTCTTTATCCCACCCTTTGGTCCAAGTCCCTTAGGACCACCGGACCCCCTTGTCTTTTTCTCCTTTCCTTTGCCTTTAGGTCCGAAACCTTTGGCTTTGGCTATAAGAGCTTGCGATTGTTTCAACACGTCTAAAAGATCCATCATCTCAAAAACATGATCAAGTGTCTCATCGAAACAGATCTTTATGAGTATCCTCATCGCCTCTTTTCTAGCCTCCCCATCATGTCCAAACAGCAACTTGAGTTGGAGCATGACATCATGATTAGCGGCTAATGCGCGAGCACTACCCCACCTTTCAAAGTCAAAAATCTCCTCCTCAGTTGAGTTAATGGTGAGTCCAGGAGGACAAGTTTCACTGAGTACGTCTTTGTACTATTTTGCAATCTGAGCAATGTCTAACTCTTCTTTCCATTCAATACAGTATGTAACCCGTGCGTTAAATTCCTCAAGTATCATCTCAAGGGGATTCATAGCAATTCTCTAAACCTATAAGCACATTTAAACAAACAATTAATTTAATATCCGATGTTATCTCCCTGGAATAACATCATTAAATCACTAATCACATCTAAAATCCCATCAGGTAAGGCAAGCCACGTGGTGTGGACGTTTACCCACCCAAATGATTTAGCAATTAGATTTTCTTTGGTCATACATCGATTATAGCGTAACTTCGTGGGGAAGAATACTATAATGCGTATCTAAGTGTAAACCATTACTCAGCACTAAAGTAAATCGTTTGGAATTGCTACATCACCGCAAGCCACGTGGTGTGGACGTTTACGACAACTTCACAACTCTTCACAATCACTTATAACTGTCTACATCAATTAATCCAAAATCCGTTAGCACAGCAAGCCACGTGGTGTGGACGTTTACTACACTAAGAGACTTTTATAATTGACTCCCAATTACAAGACCCATTAGATTTTGTAAATCAAGACTCGGAGAATCATAAGTGAAACTCGAAATTTCTAACCAGTGATTCGCCATGCGAGCGACCCTATCTCTCATAAATGAGGGAGCCGAGCAGACAATCGACCCACCTATCAAAGAATGGCACGAAGGTCTCTAATTTGTGTCATCCACATGACCAAGTGGCTTTGGCTCCATTCCACTCCCCGGGGTGAGAATGAGTCGACTTGAAGTCAGTTTCAGAAAGACAAATTAGGCATTGTTTGATAAACTCGATCAATGTTTTTTGTAAAAGGAATTACAAGAATTCTCCTCCAATGACTCGTCTATACGAACTTCGAAAGTCCATAAGAGTCACCAAGAGAACAGTAATGGAGACCATGGGAATGTTTCCATCCCCTCTCCCACTTAGCTTTTTATAATAAAGGGATACGCTATCTAGTGCATAAAATAAACACATATAGCACGCATACAAGCAATAAAGCACATAGTACACATAGTCAAAATAATGCTAGAAAATTATTTTCCGACTATCATGGCTTTATCCCATTTCCGTACGCATCTTCTAGTCTTCAGCCTTCGTTCTTGAATGCTCCATGTGACGAGAATATTAATTTCTAATATTTAAATCTATTTATTTTCAATTAATCCAAAAGTTACTTAATTCGAAAATTAAGTCAATCGAATATATCAAAAATAAAATTAAATATTATTAATATTTTTATTTATTTAATTTCCCATCTAATTCTATTAAATCTCTAGAATAATCTATCCAAGTCAAACTCGGAATATTCTAGAAGACTTCTATAATAGAATAAGGAAATAAAATAAATTTAGGACTCTTCTAATTTCCATAATTAATTAATTTCCATCTATTGAAAAATTCCCAAGAATAGGAATAATCAAATAGGAAATAAATTAATACTAAATTAATTAAATTCCTAATCCATGAATATCTCCATAAAGGAAATAAAACAAATAGGAATAAAATTAATTTAATTTATTCTCTTCCTAATCCATGAGAGTTTCCTAAAAGGAAGACACTCAAATAGGAAAGTCGAATTAATTTAGGAAAGTTGCATTATGGTAGGAGTAGCACGGGTTGGGAGTCCCCGCACCACCCCCACCGTCGACCGCCGCCCGGGAGGAGCACCACCGCCGCCCCCAGCCCACGCGCCACCACCACCGGTGGCCGGCGTGGCTGGAAAGTCCACGGACAGTCCCTATCCCGGCGATCGATCCATGGGGTCGATCATGGGGTTGATCGGCCCCTTCGTCCATCGTTTTCTTCGTCACATCTTCTTCGTCTTCCGGAGATCGTTTCGGCATCGATCCAACGCAATTTAAATTACAAGAATTAAATTACACTATCCGGTATCGATTCTATACATGAAATCGACCCTATACATTTTCCAGAAAAATAAAGAACGTAATAATAAATCCTAAATTCGGTCAACCCCCGAATTTTTTACTATTACAAACATTCATCCACACAAAACGAATCTCGACATGTCCGGGAGTTTAATAATCATGATAATTAATTAAAAAAAACAATAATTAATTAAATCCAACCATGATAGCCGGAAATCCTGCAAGGTAGAACAATAATCGAGCATATACATGAACACGAAACCAAACGCTCTGATACCAATTGTTGGAAATCGATATCCCGGGCTATTAAAATTTATGCGGAACCGATAGCCTGACCGAAATCCTTCATCGCCGGAGATTGGATCCCCGACTCATCCGCAGGAGTCCGACCTTTGGAGACTACGCGCCCGAAGACACGCAGCCCGCCCCCAGCCGAAGTCCCCCACGAGTCGGATCCACGAACGCGAACCACCGCACGAGCCGGGGCCCGACCGAACACCCAGCGAGGCCCGAAGGCCGCGAGCGTCCATCCGAGCCCCCGTACGGGGCTCGCGATCATCTTCGCGATGATCGCTGGGGATGCGCGAGGCATCCCCGGGGCTGCTCGTAGCAGCCCCGCAGCGGGTTCATGAACCCGCTGCTCGCGGAGGGGTCATCCCCGTACGCCCGCTACGGGCGAACCCGTAGCACGTACAGGGCAGCTACGGGCGACCCCGTAGCATACCCGCGATCGAGCTCACGGGCTCGATCGCCCCTCGGCTCCAGCCGAGGGTTTCCCCACGCGACGCCGCCGGTCGAGAGGGCTGGGGTTCATCCGCCGTGGCACCAGCCCACGGCGAACCCCGGTGGTCGACCCGAGGTCGACCCCACGCCCCGGCGTCCAGCCGGGGCTCATCCTCTTCATCCGCGCACCGGCGGTCGAACCCTAGGGTTCGGCCGCCACCCTCGATTCGAATCGAGGGTTTCCCGATCTTCGCCGGGGATCTCGAATCCCCGTCCCCGAAGTTCGTACGTTTATCCGGATCGTGTGTTCATGTACATGCTACAATTAATTCACACAAAATCATAAAAGAGGGTTTATGATTTTACCTTCAATTCGTTTAACGGAGAAACGAATTAACACGTTGATGACCTTGCGATCTTCCCACGTATTCCTTGCACCTTGTCCGAACGTCGTGTGGGCGACGATCTATCGAACACCTTATGGATCTCCTTCACTCTTCAAGACTTTTATGTTGGCGTAACTTAGGTTGTGAAAAGTGAAGACCATGTAGTGCTTTTATAGGCTACGTAGGGGATCATAAGGAGAATAAATATTGGGCTTCTAATATTGAAAATTAAATTGGGTCCAACCCAAATCTATTAATTCTTATCAATATTAATTTTATTTATTTTCCACTATATAAATAAAATTGCACTCCCAATATTATTCCATATTATATCAAATAATATTTCTCCGGTAGTATTATATATTCTGTGTATTTAAGATTTAAATATCCATGAATAAATTTATTTATTGCTCAATAAATATTATTCATTTCTTATATCCGAGAATAGTACCGTTCAACTTTAATTATTATGCGGATTAAATCCACCTGCAGGGTTTACATAATAATTCCTTATGAACTAATCTCGGGGATATTATCAACCCTTACGGGATACACTTTCCCGTCAAGTATTCACGGCATGTCGCATATAAAATATAGTGACCCAACTTAACCGGTAATTAACCCAATAATTAAATCGGTTAATTCCTTTGGAAAATCAAAGTCACTAGTATTAAATATACACACCCGCAATAATATCGGGGATTAAGAATAAAATACTCTGAGATTTAAATTGATTATCCAAGGCAATCCTAATCAATAAATCTCAAGCGATCCGCTCAATACACCAAGTGTACAAGTGTGATAAAATAATTAAGATAAATTATTTTCTCTCTCACACAACGACTATACCGATGGATTGGTCCGTGTCCATCTAGGTCGTGAGCAACTGTTCGATTAAATACGAGTAACCGATAGTATGATCTTCTGTGTGCCCATGCAACACCATACTAACTACAACGTATAAAATCTAGGACTATGATTTGCATATATTAATTAATAATAATCAATTGCAAATAATTGTTTATTAATTAAATAGGTTAAATGCCATGACCGGGAGTTTACCGGCACTTAAATCTAGACATTAAGTACACAACTCCAACACCATCGACTCATGTTGGGTTTGGAGCACACTTGACATGGAAGCCAAAATGTAACACCTAGCCATTTCATCAGCCTTTTTCCACTTCCGATATGCTTCTTTTTCCTCATTAGTTGAGGCAGTCGTGGGTTCAGCAGGGCATACTTCATGGAGTACAAACTTGTACTCTTCAGAAGTCAGGACAATGTCTAAATTTCTCCTCCAATCGATATAATTGGGGCCAGTGAGTTTATGCTCCTTGAGTATCACAGAAAGTGGGTTCATAGCTATTCTCTAGACCTATAAGCACATTTAAACAAACAATCAATTTAATATCCGATATTATCTCCCTCAAATAATATCATTAAATTACTAATCACATCTAAAATCCCATCAGGTAAGGCAAGCCACGTGGTGTGGACGTTTACCCACCCAAATGATTTAGTAATTAGATTTTCTTTGGTCATACATCACTTATAGCGTAACCTCGTGGGGAGGAATACTATAAGGCGTATCTAAGTGTAAACCATTACTCAGCACCAAAGTGAATCGTTTGGAATTGCTACATTACCGCAAGCCACGTGGTGTGGACGTTTACGACAACTTCACAATTCTACACAATTGCTTACAACTGTCTACATCAATTAATCCAAAATCCGACAGTACAGCAAGCCACGTGGTGTGGACGTTTACTACACTAAGAGACTTTTATAATTGACTCCCAATTTCAAGATCCATTCGATTTTCGTAAATCAAGACGCGGAGAATCATAAGTGAAACTCGAAGTTTCTAACCAGTGATTCACCATGCGAACAACCCTATCTCTCATTAGATGAGGGAGCCGAGCAGACAATCGATCCACCTTAAAAAAAATGGTACGAATGTCTCTAATTTGTGTCATCCACATGACCAAGTGGCTTTGGCTCCATTCCACTCCCCCGGGTGAGAATGAGTCGACTTGAAGTCAGTTTCAGAAAGACAAACTAGGCATTGTTTGATAAACTTAATCAATGTCTCTTGTAAAGGAATTACAAGAATTCTCCACCAATGACACATCTATACGAACTTCAAAAGTCCATAAGAGTCACCAAGAGAACAGTAATGGAGACCATGGGAATGTTTCCATCCCCTCTCCCACTTAGCTTTTTATAACAAAGGGATACGCTATCTAATGCATAATTAAACACATAAGCATGCATACAAGCAATAAAGCACATAGCACATAGTCAAAATAAGCTAGAAAATTATTTTCCGACTATCATGGCTTTATTCCATCTCCGTATGCGTCTTCTAGTCTTCAGTCTTCGTTTTTGAATGCTCCATGTGACGAGAATATTAATCACAATATTTAAATCTATTTATTTTTAATAAATCCAAAAGATACTTAATTCAAAAATTAAGTCAATCGAATAAATCAAAAATAAAATTAAATATTATTAATATTTTTATTTATTTATTTTCCTATCTAATTCTATTAAATCTCTAGAATAATCTATCCAAGTAAAACTTGGAATATTCTAGAAGACTTCTATAATAGAATAAGGAAATAAAATAAATTAGGACTCTTCTATTTTCCAAGATTAATTAATTTCCATTACTATGAAAATTCCCATAAAATAGGAATAATCAATTAGGAAATAAATCAATCCTAAATTAACTTTCATTCCTTTCCAATTCTATTAAATCTCTAGGATCCTATTCCAAGTAGAACTCGGAATACTCTAGAAGACTTCCATAATAAAATAAGGAATAAAATAAATTCTAATTAATTCTTTTCCTAATCCATGAGAATTCCCAAAAAAAGGAAAACTCAATTAGGAAAACCGAATCAATTAGGTAAGTAGAATCTAGGTAGGAGTAGCATGAGATCGGGAGACCCCACGCCACCCCCACCTTCGACCGCCCACCCTCGGAGGAGCACCGCCGCCCAGCCCAGCCGCCACCGTCGCCGGCGACAGCCCTAGCCGAGGGCGATCGGCCCCCTCCCCTTGGGTCGATCGATTGGGGTCGATCAAGGGGTTTGATCGATCCCGGTTTTTCGTCCTCTTCGTCTTCTTCGTCACACGAGTTCTCCGGCGGTCGTCTCGGCATCGATCCAACGTAAATAAATTACAAGAAATAAATTTACAATTCCGGTATCGATTCTATACATGAAATCGACCCTATACACTTTCCGGAAAACATAGAACAATAATAATAAATCTAAATTCAGTCAACCCCGAATTTTTTACTATTACATTCATTCATTCACACAAAACGAATCTCGACATGTCCGAGAGTTTAATAACGAACAATCATGGTAAATTAAATAGCAATTAATTAAACGAATAATTAACAATCAATTAAACCATGATAGTCGGAATCCCTGCAAGGTTGAACATGTTGGAGTTGTGTACTTAATGTCTAGATTTAAGTAACGGTAAACTCCCGATCATAGCATTTAATCTATTAAATTAACAAACAATTGTTTTGCGTTTAATTATTATTAATTAAATATATGCAAATTATAGTCCTGGATTCTATACGTTGTAGTTAGTATGGTGTGTCGGGCCCACACAGAAGATCATACTATCGGTTACTCGTATTTAATCGAACAGTGGCTCACGACCTAGATGGACACGGACCAATCCATCGGTATAGTCGTTGTGTGAGAGAGAAAATAATTTGTCTTAATTATTTTATCACACTTGTACACTTGGTGTATTGAGCGGATCGTTGAGATTCATCGATTAGGATTGCCGGCGATAATCGATTCGAGTCTCAGTGTATTTTATTCTTAATCCCCGATATTATTGCGGGTGTGTATATTTGATATAAGTGACTTTGATTTACCAAAGGAATTAACCGATTTAATTATTGGGTTAATTTCCGGTTAAGTTGGGTCACTATATTTTATATATGGCATGCCGTGAATAATTGACCGGACAGTGTATCCCGTAAGGGTTGATAATATCCCCGAGATGAGTTCATAAGGAATTATTGTGTAAACCTCATGAGTGGATTCGTTCCGCACAATAATTAAGGTTGAATGGTACTAGTCTCGGATTAAAGAGATGAATAAATTAATTAGCAATAAATTAATTTTATTCATGGATATTTAAATCTTAAATACACGGAATAAATAAATACTACCGGAGAAATATTATTTGATATAATATGGTTTAATATTGGGAGTGCAATTAATTTATATAGTGGAAAATAAATTAATTAATATTGATAAGGATTAATGGACTTGAGCATTGGGCTCAATTTAATCTTCAATATTGGAAGCCCAATATTCCACCTCCTTTAGATCCCCTACGTAGCCTATAAAAGCACTACATGGCCTTCATAAATTATAAGACAAGATTATCACACTTGATATTCTAGAGAGTTGAAGGAGATCCATAGGAGTTCGATAGATCGTCGCCCACCCGACGTTCGAACGAAGTGCAAGGAATACGTGGGAAGATCCAAGGGTCTTCAACTTGATTTCGTTTCTCCGCACAACGAATCAAAAGGTACAATCATAAACTCCTTTGTGTGAATTTATGTGATTTAATTGTGATACGTACATGAACACAAGATCCGGGAAAAACGACGAACTTCGGGGACGGGGATTCGAGATCCCCGGCGAACGTTCGAAGGACCCTCGGCTGGGAGCCGAGGGGTGCGATCGAACCTAGGGTTCGATCGCGGCGATCCGCGCGAAGGGACCCCGGCTGGACGCCGGGGCGTGCGATCGAGCTGGGCTCGATCGCGGGGGCGAGCCGCGGCTGTTGCCGCGGTGGTCAGCTGGGCTGACCGCCCCTCCCGACGGCGTGGGCGGTGAAGTCGCCGGACTCACCGCCCCGGGGCTGCCGGAGCAGCCCCATGCGATCATCATCGATCGCGAGCCCCGACGGGGGCTCGGCTAGGGTTTAGCCGCGGGTTCATCCCGCGGCGATGCTCGGGTCGAGCCCGGCTCCGTTGGTGGTTCGCGTTGGTGATTTCGACTTGCGAGAGAAAATCGGCTGGGGGCGGGCTGCGTGTCTTCGGGCGCGTAGTCTCCAAAGGTCGGACTCTTGCGGATGAGTCGGTATCCATGATCATCTCCGGCGACGGGATTTCGTTCGGGGTTATCGGTTCCGCAATTTTTGATACCCCGGGACATCGAAACCCAGCAATTGGTATCAGAGCGTTTGGTTCGTGTTCATGTATGTATTCAATTGTGTTCTACCTTGCAGGGATTCCGACTATCATGGTTTAATTAATTGTTAATTATTCGGTTAATTAATTGCTATTTAATTTACCATGATTATTCGTTTATTAAACTCTCGGACATGTCGAGATTCGTTTTGTGTGGATGAATGCTTGTAATAGTAAAAATTCGGGGGTTGACCGAATTTAGATTTATTATTATTGTTTTATGTTTTCCGGAAAATGTATAGGGTCGATTTCATGTATAGAATCGATACCGGAATTGTAAATTTATTTCTTGTAATTTATTTACGTTGGATCGATGCCGAGATGACCGCCGGAAAACGCGTGTGACGTAGAAGACGAAGAGGACGAAGGACCGGGATCGATCAACCCCTTGATCGACCCGATCGATCGACCCTAAGGGAAGGGGCCGATCGCCCTCGGCTAGGGCTGCCGCCGGCGACGGTGGCGGCTGGTGGCTGGGCTGGGCGGCGGTGCTCCTCCGCGGGGGTGGCCGATCGTGGTGGGGTGGTGCGGGAACTCCCATCCCGTGCTACTCCTACCTAGATACGCTTTCCTAAATTAATTCGGTTTCCTATTTGAGTTTTTCCTATTTTTGGAAATTCTCATGGATTAGGAAAAGAATTAATTAATATTAATTTTATTCCTTATTCTATTATGAAGTCTTCTAGAGTATTCCGAGTTCTACTTGGAATAGGATCCTAGAGATTAATAGAATTAGAAAGGAATAATAATTAATTTAGGATTGATTTATTTCCTAATTGATTATTCCTATTTTATGGGGATTTTCATAGTAATGGAAATTAATTAATCTTGGAAAGAAGAAGAGTCCTAAATTTATTTTATTTCCTTATTCTATTATAGAAGTCTTCTAGAATATTCCAAGTTTGACTTGGATAGATTATTCTAGAGATTTAATAGAATTAGATAGGAAAATAAATAAATAAAAATATTAATAATATTTAATTTTATTTTGATTTATTCGATTGACTTAATTTTCGAATTGAGTATCTTTTGGATTTATTAAAAATAAATAGATTTAAATATTGGAATTAATATTCTCGTCACATGGAGCATTCAAGAACGAAGACTGAAGACTAGAAGAAGCATACGGAGATGGAATAAAGCCATGATAGTCGGAAAATAATTTTCTAGCTTATTTTGACTATGTGCTATGTGCTTTATTACTTGTATGCATGCTTATGTGTTTAATTATGCATTAGATAGCGTATCCCTTTGTTATAAAAAGCTAAGTGGGAGAGGGGATGGAAACATTCCCATGGTCTCCATTACTGTTCTCTTGGTGACTCTTATGGACTTTTGAAGTTCGTATAGATGTGTCATTGTAGGAGAATTCTTGTAATTCCTTTACAAGAAACATTGATTAAGTTTATCAAACAATGCCTAATTTGTCTTTCTGAAACTGACTTCAAGTCGACTCATTCTCACCCCGGGGAGTGAAATGGAGCCAGAGCCACTTGGTCACGTGGATGACACAAATTAGAGACATTCGTACCATCCTCTTGAGGTGGATCGATTGTCTGCTCGGCTCCCTCATCTAATGAGAGATAGGGTTGTTCGCATGGTGAATCACTGGTTAGAAACTTCGAGTTTCACTTATGATTCCCCGCGTCTTGATTTACGAAATCGAATGCTTCAAGTAATTGGATGTCAATTGTATAAATCTTTTGGTGTAGTAAACGTCCACACTATCGTGGCTTGCTGCATTGAATGGGATTTTAGAACGATTGATGTAGACAGTTATAGAAGAAAGTAAGGATCGTGTGTTAACGTAAACGTCCACACTATCGTGGCTTGCGGTGATATGCGAGTCCCAAACAATCTTCTTAGATACTGAGTAATGGTTTACACTTAGGTACGCTCTATAGTATTCTTCCCATCGAAGTAACGCTATAGTGATGTACGACCAAAGCAAATCTAATTGCTAAATCATTTGGGTGGGTAAACGTCCACACTATCGTGGCTTGCCTTATCTGATGGGATTTTAGATGTAATTAGTGATTTAATGATATTATTAAGGGGAGATAATATCGGATATTAAATTAATTGTTTGTTTAAATGTGCTTATAGGTTTAGAGAATAGCTATGAACCCACTTTCTATGATACTCAAGGAGCATAAGCTCACTGGCCCCAACTATATTGATTGGAAGAGAAACTTAGACATTGTCCTGACTTCTGAGGAGTACAAATTTGCACTCCATGAAGTGTGCCCTGCTGAGCCCACGGCTGCCTCAACTGATGAGGAAAAACTGGCATATCGGAAGTGGAAAAAGGCTGATGAAATGGCTAGGTGTTATATTTTGGCTTCTATGTCAAATGTACTCCAAACCCAACATGAGTCAATGGACACTGCCTATGATATGATGTTTAACCTCAAGGAGATGTTTGGGGAGCAAGATCGTGCGGCAAGGCAAGAAGCCATGAGAGTCCTCATGACAACTACTCAGTCTGAAGGAACGCCCGTTGGGGAGCACGTTCTTAAGATGATTAGTCTGTTGAATGAGCTTGAGATCCTAGGAGCTTCTATTGATGGGGAGACGCAAGTCGACATCATACTCCAGTCTCTGACCCCTAGTTTTGAGCAGTTTCGTATGAGCTATAATATGGGTAAACTATCTTATACTCTTGCGCAACTCCTGACTGAACTGAAGGCGGCAGAGGGGATCTACAAGAAGGGCAAGTCTCAAGCGCTTGTAGCTACCAAGTCCAAAGGCTTTAAGCCTGGTGGAGGTAGGGGCAAGAGGAGGAAGCAAGCCGGGAAACCCAGTGGTGTCAAGAGGACTGTACCACGAGTGGGGGCTGCAAAGCCAAAAGGCAAGTGCTTCCGATGCAACAAGTCTGGACACTGGAAGTCTGAATGTCCTCTCAGAGGTACGAATTTTTCTTTAGTCGTAAAAACATAGTCAGCGGTATTATCTACCAGAAATCTGGTGTGTAGATATGGAACCACTGACGGTATGTGCATTTTGAATGCAGGGGTTCCAGAAAACCCGGCGACTTAGAGAAGGAGAGTTCGAGTCTACACGGGCAAAGCTGTAGAGGAGGCAGCTGTTGCGGTGGAAGACATTTATCTGCTTTAGTAGTTAAATAGGATTTCATTTCAAGTTTATTGCATTATGTACCCTTTATTTTAGAAAGAACATTTTGTTCTAGATTTCTATTTTATGAATGGATATTTTATTTCTTTAATCATTGGATGATTTTGATAAGAAATAATGGCATTATCTATTCTGGTACATTAGATAGCAATATATGAATGATAGATCCTAAGTCTACCACGATGCAACGAACCGCTCTATAACTTGTTTTACTTGATTAGATATATTTCTTTAAATCATTATACTTGTGAATTCTTGTACTTAGTAGTATTTTCAAATAAGATTCAAAAGGTCGAAATTGATTTGATCAATTATAGTTGAAGGAATGGACCTTCCGACCTGAGAATTGAATTTGGAGGATAATACATCTAAGCAAACCTTTCTTCATAAAGGATAGAATTCGGACTAGTATTAGAAATGATTAGATATGCAGACACATGTGTGAATTAGAAAGACATGAGTAGTTCTTTCAAGAATACTCAATGATGGATTAGAGTACTTAAATGTGCCATAAAAGCAAAGTGTTTTGACTAGTCAATGGACACAAAGCTATTATGGGGAACCGTTAAAGTATATCCATTAAAAGCCTGCGACTCGGTCGCGGAGGCCATCGCCTATCTAGATAACACATAGCATAATCAAATATTGGGATTCAATCCCAAAGGGCCGCGCCATACACTCACGTGTAGAGATGGTGCGTTGTAAATAAGAAATGGAAATCTAAAAGTAAAGGAGAACGAGTTATTCGGAACTACCTATGTTCTATGGATATTCCTAGAGACAATAGCACATTCTGTGTGATTGTAGGATATCCTAGGTGAACGAAGTATTGTGTGTTCTATAGTACTATGAACCAGAAGAACTTTCGTTCGGTTCATAAAGGAAGACTATTAGATGAACCACAAAGCCTGAACTGAATTAATACCTTGGAATGAGAAAAAGGACAAAAGACTGGGAACCAGCCAAACCGAGTAGAAGTACACCACACACTGCACCTATTGTTATTACTGTTATACACCGGGACGCCATTGCAGTGGGAGGTTGTTGAACAACCGGAGATATTCATAAGACTAGAGGAGTTCGGACTCTGGATCTAGTAAACATGAAATCGATCCCTAGCTCTACATAAGGGCAGTACTGAATCGTGGAACTTGCGAATTGATGAGATAATCCATTCGATGGATTCATCAAAAGGCAAAGACGATAAGTGTATTAGAGATGTAATGGAAACAAGGTGGTGTTTCTCGGAGATTTTATGTAGATAACATTTTATCATTGGCAACAATGTAAAGATATTGTCAGACATAAAATAATGGTTGTCTAAATGAATCGGGATATAAGATTAAGTAGAAGTTAGAGCATGTTCTTAAAGATCTCATGATCTAGGGATAAGAACATTGTACTTCTCCTAGATGTCTTATACGATTATGGTTTTGTTTTAAACATGCATAATTCTGAGAAAGGTCGTTGCCTTTCAGAGACAGAATACGTATATCTATCTAAGGTCATGTGTTTCAAACACATAAAGGAGATAGATGATACTAAACAGTTTCCTACACCTGGTGTGGAAAGTTTAGATGCAATGTTGATAAACAAGAAACTGATATCAACTATGCGGTTTGCGTAGTGGGAGGATATCACGAGTAATCTGGACAAGAGATTTTCAGAGATCTTCTTAGATTACACATTCTCAGATCTAAAATCAAGGAAGGGCCAGTGTAAGTCGATATCAGGCTATGTGTTCACTTTTGGAAAAGGTGGAACCTTTAATATGTAAAGAGTGATAAGCAGGATGCTTCTCAGGCTCTCTCATAACCGAATAGCAGCCTCAGAGGCAGCGGAAGTTTTGGTTAGGTTCCGGGATAACCTCTAAGACTTGGAAATGACTCTTAGTTTATCAAAGGCTATTTTATAGCGGTGCGTGATAAACTGGAAGAAGTCATAAGTCTAAAAAGTGATGATAACACATAGTGCAAGTACCACCTGATACGAGTCATCGTCAGGGAGACGACGTAGTAGTCACCAAGATAACTTCAGAGCGGCAACCTAGAGTGCTCATTCACATAGTACTTCTCGGAAGTACACCTTAAGCACGTGATGAGTATGGGAACCGGGAGTTTGGAGGAAATGACTAGACCTTAGTACAAGTGGGAGATTGTTGGAGTTGTGTACTTAATGTCTAGATTTAAGTAACGGTAAACTCCCGATCATAGCATTTAATCTATTAAATTAACAAACAATTGTTTTGCGTTTAATTATTATTAATTAAATATATGCAAATTATAGTCCTGGATTCTATACGTTGTAGTTAGTATGGTGTGTCGGGCCCACACAGAAGATCATACTATCGGTTACTCGTATTTAATCGAACAGTGGCTCACGACCTAGATGGACACGGACCAATCCATCGGTATAGTCGTTGTGTGAGAGAGAAAATAATTTGTCTTAATTATTTTATCACACTTGTACACTTGGTGTATTGAGCGGATCGTTGAGATTCATCGATTAGGATTGCCGGCGATAATCGATTCGAGTCTCAGTGTATTTTATTCTTAATCCCCGATATTATTGCGGGTGTGTATATTTGATATAAGTGACTTTGATTTACCAAAGGAATTAACCGATTTAATTATTGGGTTAATTTCCGGTTAAGTTGGGTCACTATATTTTATATATGGCATGCCGTGAATAATTGACCGGACAGTGTATCCCGTAAGGGTTGATAATATCCCCGAGATGAGTTCATAAGGAATTATTGTGTAAACCTCATGAGTGGATTCGTTCCGCACAATAATTAAGGTTGAATGGTACTAGTCTCGGATTAAAGAGATGAATAAATTAATTAGCAATAAATTAATTTTATTCATGGATATTTAAATCTTAAATACACGGAATAAATAAATACTACCGGAGAAATATTATTTGATATAATATGGTTTAATATTGGGAGTGCAATTAATTTATATAGTGGAAAATAAATTAATTAATATTGATAAGGATTAATGGACTTGAGCATTGGGCTCAATTTAATCTTCAATATTGGAAGCCCAATATTCCACCTCCTTTAGATCCCCTACGTAGCCTATAAAAGCACTACATGGCCTTCATAAATTATAAGACAAGATTATCACACTTGATATTCTAGAGAGTTGAAGGAGATCCATAGGAGTTCGATAGATCGTCGCCCACCCGACGTTCGAACGAAGTGCAAGGAATACGTGGGAAGATCCAAGGGTCTTCAACTTGATTTCGTTTCTCCGCACAACGAATCAAAAGGTACAATCATAAACTCCTTTGTGTGAATTTATGTGATTTAATTGTGATACGTACATGAACACAAGATCCGGGAAAAACGACGAACTTCGGGGACGGGGATTCGAGATCCCCGGCGAACGTTCGAAGGACCCTCGGCTGGGAGCCGAGGGGTGCGATCGAACCTAGGGTTCGATCGCGGCGATCCGCGCGAAGGGACCCCGGCTGGACGCCGGGGCGTGCGATCGAGCTGGGCTCGATCGCGGGGGCGAGCCGCGGCTGTTGCCGCGGTGGTCAGCTGGGCTGACCGCCCCTCCCGACGGCGTGGGCGGTGAAGTCGCCGGACTCACCGCCCCGGGGCTGCCGGAGCAGCCCCATGCGATCATCATCGATCGCGAGCCCCGACGGGGGCTCGGCTAGGGTTTAGCCGCGGGTTCATCCCGCGGCGATGCTCGGGTCGAGCCCGGCTCCGTTGGTGGTTCGCGTTGGTGATTTCGACTTGCGAGAGAAAATCGGCTGGGGGCGGGCTGCGTGTCTTCGGGCGCGTAGTCTCCAAAGGTCGGACTCTTGCGGATGAGTCGGTATCCATGATCATCTCCGGCGACGGGATTTCGTTCGGGGTTATCGGTTCCGCAATTTTTGATACCCCGGGACATCGAAACCCAGCAGAACACAATTGAACACATACATGAACACGAAACCAAACGCTCTGATACCAATTGCTGGAAATCGATATCCCGGGTTATCAAAAAATTGCGGAAACCGATAACCCGACCGAAATCCCGTCGCCGGAAACCGATCACGAACGCCACGAAGAACCGGGCTCGACAAGAGTATCGCCGCGGGATGAACCCGCGGCTAAACCCTAGACGAACCCCATCTGCGGGGTTCGCGATCGCATGCACGCGATCGCCGGGCTGCTCCGGCAGCCCTGGGCGGTGAGTTCGGCGACTCACCGCCATCGTCGGAGGTGGGGAGAGCCACCAGCCGTGGCGCCAGCCCGCGGCGGTTCCCCCCGGCGATCGAGCTAGGGCTCGATCGCCCCAGCCGCGGCTTCTCCTCGTGCGCCACCGCCGGCCAGGGAGGACCGGGGAGGTCGTCTGCCGTGGCGCCAGCCCACGGCGACTCCCCGGCGATCGACCCTCGGTCGATCCCACGCCCAGGCGTCTAGCCGGGGCTTCTCTTAGGCCGCGGTTCCGGCGGTCCGAACCCTAGGGTTCGACCGCCACCTTCGATCCTCGCCGGGGATCTCGAATCCCCGTCCCCGAGGTTCGTCGTTTTCCCGGATCGTGCGTTCATGTATGTATCACAATTAATATCACATAAAATCACACAAGGAGTTTTATGATCATACCTTTGATTCGTTGTGCGGAGAAACGAAATCAAGATGAAGACCTTTTGGATCTTCCCACGTATTCCTTGCACTAGCTTGAACGTCGGGTGGGCGACGATCTTCCAAGCCTATGGATCTCCTTCAACTCTCTAGAATATAAAGTATGATAATCTTGTCTTATGATTTATGAAGGCCATGTAGTTCTTTTATAGGCTACGTAGGGGATCTAAAGGAGGTGGAATATTGGGCTTCCAATACTGAAGATGATGCAACCCAAGGGTCGGCAATCGACGATGGAGCTCGAATTCAGGATAGAATGATGGGAAAGTATCGAAACGAGAGTCGGGCGTGCGTCGAGACAAAGACGAGGAGTCTGGTCGAACTTTTGGCGTGGTGTCGGACGACACCAATACCTGTCGGACGACAGCTTCAGGAAAGGCACAGAGTTGCAGCTGGAAAAAGCTTCGTTCGAAGGATAAATCGTCTGACGAAGGCAAAGTGTCGGACGACACGAATATCTGTCGGACGACAAAGTGATGTCGGACGACATCATATCCTGTCGGACGACAGGTTACGAAAGTGGGCGGATTTTAGGGTTGCGCGGGATTTAATGTTTTATTTCCTTTTTCTTTCATGTTTTTAGTTTGCCTATATAAAGGCTATGTTTTCATTATTTTAAGAACAAGACTTTTGATAATAAAATAATTATGTTTCGTGAGTTTTCATAAAAACTTCTCTTGGGTTCGAATTCTACCCAATTAACCAAAAGAGTTCAACCGACGAATCAACGAGTCAGTCAAATCTCGTTTGTGTGTCTTCATCATCCCCGAGTTGCTGCATCGATTTCGTGTTGGGGGTTAGGGTTCCGTCCTTAATTGATTTCACGATTTCAGGTTCAGAGGTTTTGGGACTTCCGCCGGTATCATTCTATCTTTCTTGTTCTTCGTTCATCTTCTATCTTTTACCCCGACGAGGTACGTATCATTTGGTATCAGAGCCCAGGTTTGGGTTCTTTATTTTTTTCGATTACGTAACCTCGTTGTTCTTTCTTCTTCGTTTCTTTCTTCTTTCTTGTTTAAAAAAAAAAAAAAATATTTTTTATTTTTATTTTATTTCCGAAATCACTGTTCATATGAACAGTAATTATTTAAAAAAAAAAAAAAAAAAATTATTTTGTCCCCGATTATTCTTTTTATTGTTGTTCATTGTTCGTTCAACAATTTTGAGTTATTCTTAGTTTCGTGGATTTTGTTGGAGTTGAATTCGATCGGTAGATTGGGATTGTTCGATTCTTTGAGAGAAGTTGAGAGAAACACGAGTGTTGTGAGGATTCAAAACTTGAGTGATACACGAGAGTGGTGAGGATCTCTATTTTCGTTTCTAACACTTTTGCAGGTTGATGAGATGGATCGTACCCAAATTCAATTCATCGAGGATGTGATAGATAAGCGCATAGCAAAGTGCGAGGAGCGACTGGCAACGGCAGTTGAGGAGCGACTGACGAAGATCTTCTCAACGGAGATGAGGGTGGTGAATGCACGACTTACCGCCTTAGAGGAGGAAGTTCATCGTGGAGATACATGGAATCGGAGAGGTGGCAGCGGATACCGAGAAGTTCAGAGTGGCTATCATCGAGCCCGTGAGCTTAGTCGGGAGCGTCGTGATGAGAGGAGGTCCAGAGCTGAGCGTTGGGACTTCCGCCAAGCCCGTGATCTTAGTCGGGAGCGTCGTGAAGAGAGGAGGGCCAGAGCTGAACGTTTTGACAAGTGTTGGAGCAATATTGAGCGTAAATTAGAGGAATGGGTACAATCGCCAATGAAGGCTGAGAAAGTGGCGACTGATGATGAAGGCGAGAAACCAGAACCGAAGGCCGTGGTGGAGTCCGAAGACGAGCCGGTTGTGGTGAATTCCGAGGAAGATTCTACTTCGCCGGAGTCCGAGGAGGAGGCTTCGGTAGAGGTCGAGGAGGGGGTTTCGATGGAGTCCGAGAAGGAGACGTCGATGGATTCCGAGGAGGAGGTTTCGGTGGAGTCTGGGGTGGATGATATTCTAACCATTGAGGAGCAGCCGACGTTGGTGATAAAGGAGATGATTACCACTAACGTTTTGTTCTCTCTACACTCTTCTACTCCTTATGCTTTGCAGGAAATTCATGGTGTCTTCTTTGGCGATAAGTCTCCTGGATTTCCACTACGTCGAGGGTGTGAGCTGCAGACGGACATTGTTCTGAACTTGTTCGTGAGAGTGGTGTTCGACCCTGGCATCGGCGTGGATTTGAGGACAAATCCTCTTGAAGAGGAGGGGAATGATGCAACCCAAGGGTCGGCAATCGACGATGGAGCTCGAATTCAGGATAGAATGATGGGAAAGTATCGAAACGAGAGTCGGGCGTGCGTCGAGACAAAGACGAGGAGTCTGGTCGAACTTTTGGCGTGGTGTCGGACGACACCAATACCTGTCGGACGACAGCTTCAGGAAAGGCACGGAGTTGCAGCTGGAAAAAGCTTCGTTCGAAGGATAAATCGTCTGACGAAGGCAAAGTGTCGGACGACACGAATATCTGTCGGACGACAAAGTGATGTCGGACGACATCATATCCTGTCGGACGACAGGTTACGAAAGTGGGCGGATTTTAGGGTTGCGCGGGATTTAATGTTTTATTTCCTTTTTCTTTCATGTTTTTAGTTTGCCTATATAAAGGCTATGTTTTCATTATTTTAAGAACAAGACTTTTGTTAATAAAATAATTATGTTTCGTGAGTTTTCATAAAAACTTCTCTTGGGTTCGAATTCTACCCAATTAACCAAAAGAGTTCAACCGACGAATCAACGAGCCAGTCAAATCTCGTTTGTGTGTCTTCATCATCCCCGAGTTGCTGCATCGATTTCGTGTTGGGGGTTAGGGTTCCGTCCTTAATTGATTTCACGATTTCAGGTTCAGAGGTTTTGGGACTTCCGCCGGTATCATTCTATCTTTCTTGTTCTTCGTTCATCTTCTATCTTTTACCCCGACGAGGTACGTATCAGAAGATTAAATTGAGCCCAATGCTCAAGTCCATTAATCCTTATCAATATTAATTAATTTATTTTCCACTATATAAATTAATTGCACTCCCAATATTAAACCATATTATATCAAATAATATTTCTCCGGTAGTATTATTTATTCCGTGTATTTAAGATTTAAATATCCATGAATAAAATTAATTTATTGCTAATTAATTTATTCATCTCTTTAATCCGAGACTAGTACCATTCAACCTTAATTATTGTGCGGAACGAATCCACTCATGAGGTTTACACAATAATTCCTTATGAACTCATCTCGGGGATATTATCAACCCTTACGGGATACACTGTCCGGTCAATTATTCACGGCATGCCATATATAAAATATAGTGACCCAACTTAACCGGTAATTAACCCAATAATTAAATCGGTTAATTCCTTTGGTAAATCAAAGTCACTTATATTAAATATACACACCCGCAATAATATCGAGGATTAAGAATAAAATACACTGAGACTCGAATCGATTATCGCCGGCAATCCTAATCGATGAATCTCAACGATCCGCTCAATACACTAAGTGTACAAGTGTGATAAAATAATTAAGATAAATTATTTTCTCTCTCACACAACGACTATACCGATGGATTAGTTCGTATCCATCTAGGTCGTGAGCAACTGTTCGATTAAATACGAGTAACCGATAGTATGATCTTCTGTGTGCCCATGCACACCATACTAACTACAACGTATAAAATCCAGAAATATGGTTTGCATATATTTAATTAATAATTAATTAAAAGCAAAACAATTGTTCGTTAATTTAATAGATTAAATGCTATGACGGGGAGTTTACTGTTACTTAAATCTAGACATTAAGTACACAACTCCAACACTTTTACTATTAGTATTTGATTTCTTATTTCTGGCACACCATTTCTACACGTAAGTGTATGGTGCAGTCATATGGGATCGAATCCCAATCTTTGATTATGCTATGTGTTATTTGAATAGGTGGTGGCCTCCGCGACTAAGTCGCAGGCCTCTAATGGATATACTTTGAAGGTTCTCCATAATAGCTTTGTGTCCATTGACTAGTCAAAACACTTTGCTTTTATGGCACATCAAGTATTCTAATCCATCATTGAGCATTCTTGAAAGAATTACTCGTACCTTTCTAATTACACATACGTCTGCATATATCATCTAATCATTCTCAATACTTGTCTGAATTCTGTCCTTTATCCAGAAAGGTTTGCTTAGATGTATTACCTTCCAAATTCAATTCTTAGTTCGGAAGGTCCATTCCTTCAACTTTAATTGATCAAATCAATTTCGACCTTTTGAATCTTATTTGAATAAATACTACTAAGTATAAGAATTCACAAGTATAATGATTCAATAAAGAAATATATCTAACAAGTTATAGAACGGTTTGTTGCATCGTGGTAGACTAAGGATTCATCATTCACATTATTGCTACCTAATGTACCAGAATAGATAATACCATTATTTCTTATCAAAATCACCAAATGATTAAAGAAATAAAATATCCATTCATTAATAATAGAAATCCAGAACTAAAGATCTTTCTAAAATAAAGGGTACATAATGCAATAAACTTGAAATGAAATCCTATTTAACTACTAAAGCAGATAAATGTCTTCCACCGCAACAGCTGCCTTCCTCTACAACTTTTGCCCGTGTAGACTCGAACTCTTCTTCTCTAAGTCGCCGGGTTTTCTGGAACCCCTGCATTAAAATGCACATACCGTCAGTGGTTCCATATCTACACACCAGATTTCTGGTAGATAATACCGCTGACTATGTTTTTACGACTAAAGAAAAATTCGTACCTTTGAGAGGACATTCAGACTTCCAGTGTCCAGACTTATTGCATCGGAAGCACTTGCCTCTTGGCTTTGCAGCCCCCACTCGCGGTCCATTCCTCTTGGCACCACTGGGTTTCCAAGCTTGCTTCCTTTTCTTGCCCCTAACTCCACCAGGCTTCAAGCCTTTGGACTTGGTAGCTACAAGCGCTTGAGACTTGCCCTTCTTGTAGATCCCCTCTGCCGCCTTCAGTTCAGTCAGGAGATGCACAAGAGAATAAGATAGTTTACCCATATTATAACTCATGCGAAACTGCTCAAAACTAGGGGTCAGAGACTGGAGTATGATGTCGACTTGCGTCTCCCCATCAATCTGAGCTCCTAGGATCTCAAGTTCATTCAACAAACTCATCATCTTAAGAACGTGCTCCCCAACGGGCGTTCCTTCAGACTGAGTAGTTGTCATAAGGACTCTCATGGCTTCTTGCTGATGGAGTTGTATTCTAAATGTCTAGTTTAGTGCAAATACGGAACTCCTTATCTATACCTTAATTCGAGATATGATTCAAGCATGATTTCATTTAATGCAATAGTCCTTGATGTATACGTTGTAGACAGTATGGCGTGAGGAGACACGCGGAAGATCATACTGTCGGTTACTCGTATACTATCGAACAGTAGCTCACGAATTAGATGGACAGGGACAATCCATCGGTACGTCGTAGTGTGACTGGTAGATAGTCGGTCTTGACTATCATGTTACACTCGTACACTTGGTGTATTGAGCAGGACCACGGGAGGGCGTTCGATTTATACTAATCGCAGTAATCGAACTAGACCTCAGATATTACGGATATACGAATTCTTAATCCCTATATAATTATAGGTGCGTGTGTCCAATTCTCGGTTCTTTGACTTGCCAATGAGTGAGACTAAATGATTAGTCGAGATTCTCGGTAAATTGGGGATCGTAATTGTACGCACGGCATGCTATAGATTATAGACAGGAAACCGTGTCCCGTTTATCGGGTTGATGACGTCCCCGAGATGAGCTCATAAAGTTTATCATGTAAACCCTGCAGGTGGATTCGTTCCACATGATAATAAGGATGAGTGGTACTAGTCTCGGATAATAAGAAACGAATTAATTTAATTATTAGTAATTAAATAAATTCGTGGACGTTCGATATCTTAAACACGGGGAAAGTCGTATATGTAATTTCGGCGGAAATATTATTGGTAAAATAATATAGATTAATTAATTGGGAATTCAAATATAATTTTATAGTGGAATTAATTATAATTAAAATTGGATTTAATTAAAGGTTTTCTTTTAAGGACACCGGTTTAATTAAATTACAATTTAGCCTAATTAATTAATTGTCCTAAGGTCCCTGGTGTGGCCTATATAAACCCCTCACTCTCTCTTCTCCTAACCTACGAAACGCCGCTATAATTAATTCTGTGGAGAAATTATTTTGTTAGCGCAATTATTTTCTTTTCTGCTTAATTAATTTAGATTAGCGCAGTGTTTTTATTTTCTGTAGAAATTAATTTGCTAGCGCAAATATATTTCTGGAGACAGAATAATTAATTCTGTAGAAATTAATTTGCGTTCTGTAGAAATTAATTTGCTAGCGCAAATATATTTCTGGAGACAGAATAATTAATTCTGTAGAAATTAATTTGCTAGCGCAAATATATTTCTGGAGACAGAATAATTAAAACGTGAAAAAGAGGGTTTGAGAGAGAAGAAGAAGAGAAGACTCCGGTGGATCGTTGCCCACACAACGTCCGGCGTCGAGGGCTAGGATACACACTAGAAGATCTCAGGGTGTTCGCCTATTCGGCTTCTCCGAATCACGCATCAAAGGTATAAGAAATCGAAACCCTATTTCCGCATTATTTCGATTCTTTTCGTACATAATCATACAACGAACCTCCGATCGAGTTCCGGGATCGTGGTTGGTGTTCCTAGATCACTGTGGAGTCGCTGACTTCAAGAGCGGTGGTCGGAATCGGAAAAACCAGCCGGAAACGAGCCTGGAACAGCAGCGTCGCGCTGCTGTTCGCGACGACTGTCGGCCGACATGTATAGCTGTCGACCGACATTGGCTTGTCGGACGACACCTTCTGGTGTCGGACGACAGAGAGGCCAGAAGCCTCTCGTTTTGCGCGGTCGTGCCTCGGGTGCGATGGCTGGGCGTTAGACGGGTCAGGGGCTTCGTCGTGGACACAGTAGGCACGCTGGAGGTCGACTGGGCTTGTCCGGATGTTCGAGTAGTCGAACGGACATGTCCCGGGTAGTCGATTTCCAACAATTGGTATCAGAGCCGGTTTATCGGTTTGTTGTATTGTTCGTACGTTTTGTGATGCAGGATGAACCCGATTATTATGGCCAATGTTGTGATGGATGTTGTGCTTTAATTTTGTGGTTTGATTAAACTCTCGGGCTTGTCGAGATTGTTTTGTTTTTGGAATAACGTTGCTTGTTTGTAATAGATAAAAACGACGGGTTGAGTCGTTAGGTTTATTTATTTATTTCGTCGTTTCCGGGCATGTATAGGGTCGATCACCTTGTATAGGATCGATGCCGGATTTAGTAGATTTATTCTTGTAATTTTTCTTACTAATTTTGGTGGATCGAGACGAGACCAAAACCCGGAGAAACGAGGATCGAGGAGGGCGAACCGGCAACGGGCAGCCATCGAACACACCCCGTGTTCGCGACGGGCAGCAGCGGGGCTGGGGTTCGTTCGACCCCACGGACGACTCAACGAGGCTCGAGACGAGGCTCCAGTGGGAGGAGTTCGTCTCTTGACCCTCGAGCGAGTCGGTGGTGGACCGAGATCGAGACGAGCAACGAGATGAAGTTCCAAGAGACGTGCATTGGAGAATACTTAAGGCCATAATAATCGGGGCCACGTTAATTGCTTTTTATGTGATTTACGTGCCTTTTATTATGCTTAATTATTTTATGCATGTTATCCCTCAATCGTAAAATACTAAGTGGGAGAGGGATTGGAAACAATCCCGCGGTCTCCATTCTCTGTTTTGAATGTGATGTGTATTGACTTACGAGTTGGCTTTAGTGTCATCCTCCCTATCGGATAAAGTCGATACACGGATATCACTGGATCAAAATTCGAATTCAATTCCACTTATAAAAATCGAACAATTATATTTTTCAAAATCAAGTGCCTAATCTGTTTTTCAAAGACTAAGTTCAACTCGACTCATTCTCACCCCGGGGAGTGGAATGGAGCCAAAGCGCTTGCTTATGTCGATGACACAGATTAGAGACATTCGAGTCATTCGATGACTAGATCGATTGTCTGGTTGGCTCCCTCACCTAGTGAGAGATAGGGCTCAATTGCATGATTGATCGCTGGTTAGAAACTTCGAGTTTCACTTACGAGATATCAAGCTTTGAATAATAAAATTGTGGTATTTAATAAATGTAAGAGTCAATTAACAAAGTTGTTTGTTTTAGTAAACGTCCACACTATCGTGGCTTGCTAAATGGAAACGGTACTTTGGGTTAATTGAGACTCTATGACATTTAAATAAATGGGATTCAATTAATAAAGTTGTTTGTTTTAGTAAACGTCCACACTAACGTGGCTTGCTAGATGGAAACGGAACTTTAGGATTAATTGAGGCTCGACAGTTATAGAAAGTCGTGGAGGACCGCATGTCAACGTAAACGTCCACATGAACGTGGCTTGCGGTGGGCATGTAGTTCCCGAGCGGTGGACTTAGTACTGAGAAATGGTATACACTTAGGTACGCTTTATAGTATCCTCCCCATCGGAGTCACTGCTATAATGATGTACGACCGAAGTAAAAATCCAATTATAAAATCGTTTGGATTAGTATACGTCCACAAGAACGTGGCATGCTAGTCTGATGGGATTTTGGAAATGATTGGTAGTTTAATGATATCACTTGAGGGAAATGATATCGAATTAAACTCATTGTTTGTTTTATATGGTATTATTCCCATTAAAAGTCAATAAACTCACTGAACCTGATTGTATGGATAAAAGAAGAAACTTGGACATTGTCCTAACTGCAGAGGAGTACAATTATGTACTCCAAGTCAATTGACCTGCTGAACCAAATGATGCTTCCACTCCTGAGGAAAGGAAGCTCATGGAAATGGATCAAGGCTCTGAGATGACGCGGAGCTACATTATGGCTTTCATGTCAAATGTACTGCAACATCGGGATCAAGCCATGACCATTACCTATGATATGATGCTTAAACCTCAAGAAGCTTTTTTGTTATCAGGACAGGACAGCCGGGCAAAATGCAATGAGGCAACTCATGACGGCCATCGCATCCAAAGGAACGCCCGTGAGGGATCACGTTCTTAGGATGATGTGCTATCTGAATGAGATAGAGATTCTAGGATCAGTTATCGATGGGGTAACCCAAGTCGATATTGTGCTCCAGTCTCTGCCGAGAAGTTTTGAGCAGTTCCGCCTGAACTATAACATGAATAAGGGGTCTTACTCATTGGCGGAACTCCTGATTGAACTTCAAGCGGCTGAGGGAATCTCTAAGGGCTCTCAAGCACTTGTGGTTGAGAAATTGGCTCTTCCTAGGCCTCTGGGCGGCAAAAGGAAGAAGAAGCAAATACGGAAACCCAGTGGGCCTAATATATCTGGACCACGGAATGGGACAAGCAAGCCCAAGGGGCAAGTGCTTCCGTTGTAAGCAGTCTGGATACTGGGAGTTTTAATTATCCTCTCAAGCAACAAGAAGTTGACTCTTCCTTAGTCACCGAAACATGTTTAGTGGTAGTATCTGCCAGTACCTGGTGTGTGGATACGGGAACCACTAATCATGTCTGCACTTAATGTGGGGGTTCCAGGAAACCCGGAGACTTAGAAAGGAAGAAGTTATAACCTACATGGGCAATACTGTTAAGGTAACAGCCGTTGCAGTGGGAGATGTTAAATGTTTTAACGTTAGGATTTTAGTTCTAACAAATTGTCTTTATGTGCCGGCATTTAGAAAGAAATTTCATTTCGGATTTCTAAATTGGCTTAGAATGGATATTCCGTTTCTTTGGATGGTTTCATACCTATCAGAGTAGGAAACGGGGATATTATCTATTCTGTTACATTGATAGACAATTTAACACTAAATCCGTGTTCTTCCACGATGCAACACACCGGAGCTAATAACACATTGTCAAAACCCAATAAGAGTAAAGATCCTTCTAGGATGAATCAAATGTACTTATGAAATCTTAGGATAGATCATTTTAACTTGAGTACGATTCAAAGGGTGAAAGCTGATGGACTACTCAGCTATGTTGAAGGAAAGGACCTTCCAACCTTCGAATCATACTTGGAAGTTTTAATGACCGAGCAACCCTTTACGGTTAAAGGGAAAAGATCCAAGAAAGTACTAGAGTTGATTCGCTCTGATATATGCAGACCTCTTTGAGGAGTAAGGCATACTTATCAGAAAATGGGATTAAACCCCGACATACTACACCATTTATGCCTCGGCAAAATAATGTGTTGTAAAGAAGGAATAGGACTCTTATAAATATGGGAAAGTAGACAATGAGTTATTCGGAGTTACCTAATTCGTTTTAGGGATATGGCTTGGAAACAGCGGCGTTTATCCTGAACTTGATTCCTTTGGAAACTTGTACTGATATTCGGCTGTTTATAGGATACCCTAAGAAAACGAATTGAGATATGTAATATAGTCCAAAGGACCAGATGTTCGTTGATTGCATCAATGTTCGGTTCTTAGACATGGACTATATATATATGCAAGATCACAAGCCCAAGAGTAGAGTAATACTTAATGTGCTTAGAGGGACTGATCAAAACTTAGAACCAGCCTAACTGAGTAGTTCACTACTATAATCTTTAGTCACTAAAGATACACCGGAGCGTCATCGTAGTGGGAGGGTTGTTAGACAACCCAATAGGTTCATGTTTATAGGTAAGTCTTCGGACTTGTTACCTGGAGAACATGAAGCCGAACCCTGGATCTATGACGAGACGCTGAAAGATCAAGATGCTCAGTCTTGGCAAAAGTCGATCCGGATTCTTTTGTCTTTACATGGAAGATGGAAGTCAAGACAGATTTCCTATATCGAAGTCTTGACGGGGCCATCTGTGTGGGACAGCCAGAGAGATTCATCGAAAAGAGCCAAGAGCATTCGGTAAGCAAGCTTAATCAATCTTAGGATTGAAGGAAGCTTCAAGATCTTGAACACATGCGGACCTATGAGAAAATCCATTTCATGGATTCATTCAAGGCATGTTTAGGTCCTGAGTGTAATAAAGAAGTGATAGAAAAGATGTGGTGTTTTCTCATTCTTTATGTAGACGACATCCTTCTAAATTGGCAACAATATGAAAGATGTTATCAGACATAAAGGGATGGTTGTCCGAGTAATTCAATGTAAGAGACTTAGGAGAAGTCGGGAATGTTCTTGGGATCAAAGTTATAAAGGATCGCCAGAAAAGAACATAGAACTTATCTCGAGTCTCATACATAAATACAATTCTTACTCGTTGCAGCATACAGAATTCCAAGAAAGGTCTTCACCTTTTAGATGTGGAATTCATCTATCTAAAGTTTTGTGTACGACACAATAAAGGAGATAGATGAAGATTAAGCAGTTCCCTACACCTTTATGGTGGGAAGCTTAATGTATGTAATGCTATGCACGAGATTGATATCTACTATGCCGTGGGCATGGTGGTAAGATATCATAGTAATCCAGGAAAGGATCACTCGACTGATGTAAAGAACATGATTAGGCTCCTGCAGAGGACCAGGAATTATGTTCTGAGTTACAAAGCAGTCAAGTTGTTTCCTTTGGATTACATAGAATTGGATTTCCAAATCAAACAGGGACAGTTGAAAGTCGAAGTCAGGCTATGTATTCTCACTGTGAAGTGGAGCAGTCACATGGAAGAATGTAAAGCAGCGATGCATTACGGACTCTACCATGGAAACTGAAAGGATAACGGCCTCTGAGGCAGTTAAAAGGTCAGTGTGGCTCCAGAACTTCCTAAGGGACTTAGATGTGGTTTCTAGTTCACCCAAAGCTATTTTGAATAGCGGTATTGGCAAACTTGAAATGCCACGAGTCCACAGTGGGAGATAACACGTAGAGCGCAAGTACCACCTGATTCGAGAGATCGTCTAGTAAGACGATGCAGTTGTCACCTAGATAGCATCGAGAGGATTACCTGGTAAAACCCGTTCACAGAGGCACTTCCAGCGAAAGCGTTGGGTAGGCGTGATGAGGTTATGGGAATCTGATGTTTGGGAGAGGGCGACTAGACTTTTAGTATAAGTGGGAGATTGATGGAGTTGTATTCTAAATGTCTAGTTTAGTGCAAATACGGAACTCCTTATCTATACCTTAATTCGAGATATGATTCAAGCATGATTGCATTTAATGCAATAGTCCTTGATGTATACGTTGTAGACAGTATGGCGTGAGGAGACACGCGGAAGATCATACTGTCGGTTACTCGTATACTATCGAACAGTAGCTCACGACTTAGATGGACAGGGACAATCCATCGGTACGTCGTAGTGTGACTGGTAGATAGTCGGTCTTGACTATCATGTTACACTCGTACACTTGGTGTATTGAGCAGGACCACGGGAGGGCGTTCGATTTATACTAATCGCAGTAATCGAACTAGACCTCAGATATTACGGATATACGAATTCTTAATCCCTATATAATTATAGGTGCGTGTGTCCAATTCTCGGTTCTTTGACTTGCCAATGAGTGAGACTAAATGATTAGTCGAGATTCTCGGTAAATTGGGGATCGTAATTGTACGCACGGCATGCTATAGATTATAGACAGGAAACCGTGTCCCGTTTATCGGGTTGATGACGTCCCCGAGATGAGCTCATAAAGTTTATCATGTAAACCCTGCAGGTGGATTCGTTCCACATGATAATAAGGATGAGTGGTACTAGTCTCGGATAATAAGAAACGAATTAATTTAATTATTAGTAATTAAATAAATTCGTGGACGTTCGATATCTTAAACACGGGGAAAGTCGTATATGTAATTTCGGCGGAAATATTATTGGTAAAATAATATAGATTAATTAATTGGGAATTCAATTATAATTTTATAGTGGAATTAATTATAATTAAAATTGGATTTAATTAAAGGTTTTCTTTTAAGGACACCGGTTTAATTAAATTACAATTTAGCCTAATTAATTAATTGTCCTAAGGTCCCTGGTGTGGCCTATATAAACCCCTCACTCTCTCTTCTCCTAACCTACGAAACGCCGCTATAATTAATTCTGTGGAGAAATTATTTTGTTAGCGCAATTATTTTCTTCTCTGCTTAATTAATTTAGATTAGCGTAGTGTTTTTATTCTGTAGAAATTAATTTGCTAGCGCAAATATATTTCTGGAGACAGAATAATTAATTCTGTAGAAATTAATTTGCTAGCGCAAATATATTTCTGGAGACAGAATAATTAATTCTGTAGAAATTAATTTGCTAGCGCAAATATATTTCTGGAGACAGAATAATTAATTCTGTATAAATTAATTTGCTAGCGCAAATATATTTCTGGAGACAGAATAATTAAAACGTGAAAAAGAGGGTTTGAGAGAGAAGAAGAAGAGAAGACTCTGGTGGATCGTTGCCCACACAACGTCCGGCGTCGAGGGCTAGGATACACACTAGAAGATCTCAGGGTGTTCGCCTATTCGGCTTCTCCGAATCACGCATCAAAGGTATAAGAAATCGAAACCCTATTTCCGCATTATTTCGATTCTTTTCGTACGTAATCATACAACGAACCTCCGATCGAGTTCCGCGATCGTGGTTGGTGTTCCTAGATCACTGTGGAGTCGCTGACTTCAAGAGCGGTGGTCGGAATCGGAAAAACCAGCCGGAAACGAGCCTGGAACAGCAGCGTCGCGCTGCTGTTCGCGACGACTGTCGGCCGACATGTATAGCTGTCGGCCGACATTGGCTTGTCGGACGACACCTTCTGGTGTCGGACGACAGAGAGGCCAGAAGCCTCTCGTTTTGCGCGGTCGTGCCTCTGGTGCGATGGCTGGGCGTTAGACGGGTCAGGGGCTTCGTCGTGGACACAGTAGGCACGCTGGAGGTCGACTGGGCTTGTCCGGATGTTCGAGTAGTCGAACGGACATGTCCCGGGTAGTCGATTTCCAACACTTGCCTTGCCGCACGATCTTGCTCCCCAAACATTTCTTTGAGGTTGAACAACATATCATAGGCAGTGTCCATCGACTCATGTTGTGTTTGGAGTACATTTGACATGGAAGCCAAAATATAACACCTAGCCATTTCATCAGCCTTTTTCCACTTCCGATATGCCTCTTTTTCCTCATTAGTTGAGGCAGCCGTGGGCTCAGCAGGGCACACTTCATGGAGTACAAACTTGTACTCTTCAGAAGTCAGGACAATGTCTAAATTTCTCCTCCAATCAATATAATTGGGGCCAGTGAGTTTATGCTCCTTGAGTATCACAGAAAGTGGATTCATAGCTATTCTCTAAACCTATAAGCACATTTAAACAAACAATCAATTTAATGTCCGATATTATCTCCCTCAAATAATATCATTAAATTACTAATTACATCTAAAATCCCATCAGATAAGGCAAGCCACGATAGTGTGGACGTTTACCTATCCAAATGATTTAGCAATTAGATTTGCTTCGGTCGTACATCATCATTAGCGTTACTTCGATGGGAAGAATACTAAGAAGCGTACCTAAGTGTAAACCATTACTCAGTACTAAGAAGATTGTTTGAGACTCGTATATTACTGCAAGCCACGATAGTGTGGACGTTTACGTTAACACACGATCCTTTACTTTCTTCTATAACTGTCTACATCAATTGATCCAAAATCCCATTCAATGTAGCAATCCACGATAGTGTGGACGTTTACTACACCAAAAGACTTTTACAATTGACATCCAATTACTTGAATCATTTGATTTTCGTAAATCAAGACGTGGAGAATCATAAGTGAAACTCGAAGTTTCTAACCAGTGATTCACCATGCGAACAACCCTATCTCTCATTAGATGAGGGAGCCGAGCAGACAATCGACCCACCTTCAAAAGGATGGTACGAATGTCTCTAATTTGTGTCATCCACATGACCAAGTGGCTTTGGCTCCATTCCACTCCCCAGGGTGAGAATGAGTCGACTTGAAGTCAGTTTCAGAAAGACAAATTAGGCATTGTTTGATAAACTTAATCAATGTCTCTTGTAAAAGGAATTACAAGAATTCTCCTCCAATGACACGTCTATATGAAATTCAGAAGTCCATAAGAGTCACCAAGAGAACATCAATGGAGACCATGGGAATGTTTCCATCCCCTCTCCCACTTAGCTTTTTATAACAAAGGGATACGCTATCTAATGCATAATTAAACACATAAGCATGCATACAAGCAATAAAGCACATATTATCACATAGTCAAAATAATGCTAGAAAAATTATTTTCCGACTATCATGGCTTTATTCCATCTCCGTATGCGTCTTCTAGTCTTCAGTCTTCGTTCTTGAATGCTCCATGTGACGAGAATATTAATCCCAATATTTAAATCTATTTATTTTTAATAGATTCAAAAGATACTTAATTCGAAAATTAAGTCAATCGAATAAATCAAAAATAAATTAAATATCATTAATAATTTTTATTTATTTATTTTTTCCCATCTAATTCTATTAAATCTCTAGAATCTCATCCAAGTCAAACTTGGAACATTCTAGGAGAATTCTATAATAGAATAAGGAAATAAAATAAATTAGGACTCTTCTACTTTCCAAAATTAATAAATTTCCATGTCCATGAAAACTCCCATAAAATAGGAATAATCAATTAGGAAATAAATCAATTCTAATTTAATTTTTATTCTTTTCCAATTCTATTAAATCTCTAGAATTCTATTCCAAGTAGGACTCGGAATATTCTAGGAGACTTCCATAATAGAATAAGGAAAAAAATTAATTCCAATTAATTCTTTTCATATTCCATGAGAATTCCCAAAAATAGGAAAACTCAAAATAGGAAAACCGAATCAATTAGGAAAGTGAATCTTGGTAGGAGTAGCATGAGATCGGGAGACCCCACGCCACCCCCACCTTCGACCGGCCGGCCCCCCGGGGAGGAGCACCGCCGCCCAGCCACGCCGGCCAGCCACCGAACCGGCGGCAGCCCGCGGCAAGGGCGATCGAGCCCCTCGCCCATGCCATCGATCGATCTCATGGGATCGATCAGTTTGATCGATCCCCGGTCCTCCCTCTCATCTTCTCCTTCGTCATATGAGTTCTCCGGCGTTTGTCTCGGCATCGATCCAACGTAAATAAATTACAAGAAATAAATTTACAATTCCGGTATCGATTCTATACATGAAATCGACCCTATACATTTTCCGGAAAACATAGATCAATAATAATAAATCTAAATTCGGTCAACCCCCGAATTTTTACTATTACAAGCATTCATCCAGACAAAACGAATCTCGACATGTTCGAGAGTTTAATAACGAATAATCATGGTAAAATTAAATAACAATTAATTAAACAATTAATTAACAATTAATTAAACCATGATAGTCGGAATCCCTGCAAGGTAAAACGATAATTGAACACATACATGAACACGAAACCAAACGTTCTGATACCAGTTGTTGGAAATCGATATTGTTGGGATTGTGTACTTAATGTCTAGATTTAAGTAACGCAAACTCACGATCCATTGCCATTAATCTATTTAATTAAATAAACAATTATTTGCGTTTAATTATTTATAATTAAATATATGCAAATCATAGTCCTGGATTTTATACGTTGAAGTTAGTATGGTGCAAGCATGGGCGCACAGAAGATCATACTATCGGTTACTCGTATTTAATCGAACAGTAGCTCACGACCTAGATGGACACGGACCAATCCATCGGTATAGTCGTTGTGTGAGAGAGAAAATAATTTATCTTAATTATTTTATCGCACTTGTACACTTGGTGTATTGAGCGGATCGTTGAGATTCATCGATTAGGATTGCCGGCGATAATCGATTCGAGTCTCAGTGTATTTTATTCTTAATCCCCGATATTATTGCGGGTGTGTATATTTAATATAAGTGACTTTGATTTACCAAAGGAATTAACCGATTTAATTATTAGGTTGATTACCGGTTAAGTTGGGTCACTATATTTCATATATGACATGCCGTGAATAATTGACCGGACAGTGTATCCCGGAAGGGTTGATAATATCCCCGAGATGAGTTCATAAGGAATTATTATGTAAACCCTGCAGGTGGATTCATTCCGCATAATAATTAAGGTTGAATGGTACTAGTCTCGGATACAAGAGATGAATAAATTAATTAGCAATAAATTAATTTTATTCATGGATATTTATATCTTAAATACACGGAATAAATAATACTACCGGAGAAATATTATTTGATATAATATGGTTTAATATTGGGAGTGCAATTAATTTTATATAGTGGAAAATAGAATTAATTAATATTGATAAGGATTAATGGACTTGAGCATTGGGCTCAATTTAATCTTCAATATTGGAAGCCCAATATTCCACCTCCTTAAGATCCCCTACGTAGCCTATAAAAGCACTACATGGTCTTCTCTATTCTCATAACTTGAATATCACAATTCTAGAGAGAGAAAGGAGAGAAGGAGATCCATAGTGTTCGGAGGATCGTCGCCCACCCGACGTTCGAACAAGTGCAAGGAATACGTGGGAAGATCTCAAGGTCATCATAAGATCTCGTTTCTCCGCACAACGAATCGAAAGGTGAATTAAATATTTCCGCTATTTAATTCTTATTGAAATCAATTATCGAAAAACAAGATCCAAAGATCGAACCCCGGATTAGACGACGAACGCGTGGTGGCGATCTAGGATCGCCGGACCACGGCGATCGCCACCTAGGGTTTCGGCGCGCGAGGAGGATCGACCCCGGCTGGGAGCCGGGGCAGCGATCGATCATCCCGATCGATCGCTGGAGCGCGGGCTGGTGCCGCGCTCCACCCCACCACGGCGGTGGGGACCTCCAGTCGGCGGCGAGTCGCCGGACTCGCCGCGGGGGCTGCATGGGCAGCCCCACCCGATCGATCACATGAGCCCCGCGGACGGGGGCTCGGGCTGGGCGTGCGCGCGGCTTCGGCCGTGTCGTGCGTTCGGCTCGTGCTCCGGCTCGTACGTGGTGTTCGTGTAATCTCCGGCGAAGGGTTTGATCGGGTTATTGGTTTCCGCAAATTTAAATAACCCGGGATATCGAATTCCAACAACTGGTATCAGAGCGTACGGTTACGTTTTTCGTTAATTGTTTCGATAATCGATTATCGTTGTTTATAGCCATAGATTAATTTAAATTGTTAAATTATTGTGCTATATTGTTCTACGTACTTGTTTTCTCTCTCGTATGAATTGTGTTTGTCGGAAAAATTAATTATTAAAAATCGAGGGTTTTCGGAAATCAAACCGGATCAACTGTGGGCTCGGTGCGGGCTGCCGGAAGGTGGCTGGAGGCACGGGCTGCGTGTGTTGCTCGACGTGAGCAGGGGCACGGCTGGGCGTGCCGGCGTAAGCCACCAGTGGCGGTGGTTCGCCGGCAGCCGGAGGCTATGCTCGGCAGTCACGTTGACGGCAACACGGACGCGGAGTCGAGCTGCTGGTACGCCTAGGGCTTCGAGCGGGCTGTGCGGCAGCAGCTGGGCATGCGGGCTGGAGCAAGACGATGGCGTGACGGCGATCGCGATGGTTCGCCGGCAGCCGGAGGCTAAGCTCGGCGATCGCGTTGACGGCATGCTCGGCGATCTCGATGGTATGCTCGGAGATGACGTGCGGGCTGATCGTACGGCGGGGCTTAGTCGCAGCGGGTCGATGGCATAGATAGTCAGAGGAGACGACGTGCCGGAGATCGACCAGGCCGCCGCGCCCCTCGCCGAAGAAGACGATCGGTTTTAGTTGCGCGCTGCTGAAATTTGATTTCTGTTATGCATGTGCGTGTATTGATGGTTGGCTGAATGGAATTATTCATTCTTTTGCATGGCCTGGTGCGATGGTGTGCATGTGCATGTCCGCATGCATGAATCAAATGCCATGGTTTCGATTGGTCCATCGAAAGGTTCGATTGGGATGACCGGAATTGTTCCGGTTCGTCCCGGTAAATCCGATCTTTCCGGAAATAATTTAATCTTTCTAATTTTATTTAATTTAATTTTGGAGTTAATTCAAATTCTATTTGGATTAGATTTCTTAATTATGGAATTAAATAATGGAATTAGATGGAGAGTTAAATTAGGAAAGAAAATCCTAGTTTCTCTAGATATCCTATACCTACTTGGATTAGAAGTCTTAAGAAGAATCAAAATTCGATTTTGATTAGGATTCTTGAGATCTAATCTAAATAGGATTGAGAAATTATTAAAATATTGATTTTATTTAATTTAAGTATTTTATTTAAAATCATTAGATTAATTCAAAATTTATTTTGGATTGGATAATCTTGGATTTTATTTAGAATAGAATTAAATATGGAAATCAATGGATTTTAATAATATTGATTTTATTTAATTTAAGTATTTTATTTAAAATCATTAGATTAATTCAAAATTTATTTTGGATTGGATAATCTTGGATTTTATTTAGAATAGAATTAAATATGGAAATCAATGGAATTGATTTTATTTAATTGGAGTATTTTATTTAAAATCATTAGATTGATTCAAATTTATTTTGAATTGGAATCTTGGATTTTATTTAAAATAAATTAAATATGAGAATCAAAGAATTTTTCCGTCACTCGACAAAGTATTCAAGACGTAGAATGAAGACTCAAGGAAAGCATGCTGGAATTCATCAAGGTACGAATAGTCGAAAAATAATTTTACTTGAGTAATTATTTGATTATTTGTGAACGTACTTGCATGAAATGTATGTTTGTTATCATGCTTATGTGTATTTAATTATGCATTAGATAGCGTATCCCTTTGTTATAAAAAGCTAAGTGGGAGAGGGTATGGAAACATATCCATGGTCTCCATTGCTGTTCTCTTGGTGACTTTTATGGACTTTTGAAGTTCGTTTAGACAAGTCATTGGAGGAGAATTCTTGTAATTCCTTTTACAAGAAACATTGATTAAGTTTATCAAACAATGCCTAATTTGTCTTTCTGAAACTGATTTCAAGTCGACTCATTCTCACCCCGGGGAGTGGAATGGAGCCAAAGCCACTTGGTCATGTCGAGGACACAAATTAGAGACTTTCGTGTCATTTGATGACTAGATCGATTGTCTGCTCGGCTCCCTCATTCTATGAGAGATAGGGTCGTTCACATGGTGAATCACTGGTTAGAAACTTCGAGTTTCACTTATGATTCTCCGCGTCTTGATTTACAAGATTGAATGATTCATGTAATTGGGAGTCAATTGTAAAAGTCTTTTGGTGTAGTAAACGTCCACACTATCGTGGCTTGCTGCATTGAATGGGATTTTGGAACGATTGATGTAGACAGTTATAGAAGGGAGTAGGAGCGTATGTTAACGTAAACGTCCACACTATCGTGGCTTGCGGTGAATATGCGTGTCCCAGACAATCTTCTTAGATACTGAGTAATGGTTTACACTTAGGTACGCTTCTTAGTATTCTTCCCATCGAAGTAACGCTAATGATGATGTACGACCGAAGGAAATCTAATTGCTAAATCATTTGGATAGGTAAACGTCCACACTATCGTGGCTTGCCATATCTGATGGGATTTTAGATGCAATTAGTGGTTTAATGATATTATTTGAGGGAGATAATATCGGAGATTAAATCGATTGTTTGTTGTTATATGTGCTCATAGATTAGGATATGGGTTTGAACCCACTTTATGTGATACGTAAGGATTTTAAACTCATTGGTCCCTAAATGTAATGATTGGAATAGAGATCTAGACATTACCCAAACTGTTAAAGAGTACTGGTTAGTACTCAGTGAGCTTTGTCCTCCCGAGCCTATTGACATAGGCGGCTAGACAAGAAGCGATGAGGATACTCATAAAGGTCAGTCGCTTCGAGGAAACGCTTAAAAACGTTTTTGAGATGATTGACCTTTTAGACGAGTTGAGACGGAAATCGCAAGCTCTTGTGGCCAATGCCAAAGGTTTCGAACCTAAAGGCATGAATCGGGGGAAAGGACAAGAAAGCAAAGAAACCCAATGGTTCCTTTTGGACCACTAGATGGGACGAGAAAGCCATAAGGCAAGTTTTCTCGATGCAAACAGTCTGGGTACTGGAAGTCTGATTTTCCTCTCAAAGAAGGTACGAAATTTCTTTAGTCGTAAAACATAGTCAGTGGTATTATCTACCGGAACCTGGTGTGTAGATATGGAACCACTGGCGGTATGCGCATTCTAAATGCAAGGGTTCCAGGAAACCCGACGACTTAGAAAAGAAAAGATCGTAGTCTACATGGGCAATGCTGTAAGGAGGCAGCTGTTGCAGTGGAGGACATTTTATAGGATTTCATTTTGAGTTATTGCTTTTATGTACCTTTCATATTAGAAAGAACTTTGTTCTGGGTTTCTAATGAATGGATATTTTATTTCTTTTAATCATTTGATGGTTATAAGAAGAAATAATGATATTATCTGTTTTGGTACATTAGCTAGCAATATATAAATGATGAATCCTGAGTCTACCACGATGCGACGAACCGTTTTATACAACTCGTTTTACTAATAAGAGATTTCTTTATTAAATCATTTATACTTGTGGAATCTTATGCTAAGTCATATTTATTCAAATAAGAAGTTCAAAGGTCGAAAATTGATTGTAAGATCAATTAAGTTGAAGGAGTGGACCTTCCGACCTAAGAATCTAATTTGGAAGATAATACGACTAAGCAATCCTTTTGGATATAAGATATAAGATCCGGACAAGTATTAGAATTGATTGACTCTGATTTATGATCAGAGCTTGGGATTGGATCCCAAGTGACTACACCATACAGTCCTCTGTAAGATTGGTGTGTCGGAAATAAGAAATGGAACTCTTATAGAAATAGTAAAAGCGCGAGTTAAACGGAACTACCTATGTTCTATGGATATGTCTTGGAAACAACGGCGCATTCAAATGCGGTTGTAGAATATCCTAGAAGAACAAAAGATGTGTGTTCAATAGTACTATGAACCAGAGGGACGTTATAAGTTCTAACGTCCGGTTCTTAGAGGAAGACTATTAGATGAACCACAAGCCCAAAATGACGTGATACTTCTGAAAAGAGAGAAAACGATTAAGACTTAGAACCAGCCGAACCGAGTAGCGGTACACCACTAACTGCACCTACTGTTATTACTGTTTATACACCGGAACGCCATTGTAGTGGGAGGTTGTATAACAACCGGAGATATTCATAAAACTAGGTGAGTCTTCGGACTCTGGACATAGTATACATGAAATCGATCCCTAGATCTACATGAAGGCAGTACTAGATCTAAATGTGCCTTCTTGGAGAGCAATAAGGATTATTGCTAAGAGGCGAGATCATTTAGAGTACAAGCTTAGTTGATCCATTTATGGATTGAAACAAAGCATTGAGTTCGTGGTACTTGCGAATTGATGAGATAGTCCATTTGATGGATTCATCAAAAGGCATTGACGAATCATGTGTATGGGAAACGTGATGGAAACAAAGTGGTGTTTCTCGGAGGTTTTATGTAGATAACATTTTATCATTGGTAACAATGTAAAGATGTTGTCAGACATAAAATGATGGTTGTCTAGAAAAATCGATATATGAGATAAAGAAGAAGTTAGAGCATGTTCTTAAGATCTGGGATCTCAATAAAAGAACATTGTACTTCTCCTAGACATCTTACATATATATGATTATGGTTCGTTTTAACATGCAAGATTCCGAGAAAGGTTCGTTACCTTTCAGAGACGGAATGCATCTATCTAAGGATATGTGTTTTGGAACACAAAAGGAGATAGAAGCAATGAGAGCGGTTTCCTACACTTGGAGTGTGGAAAGCTTGATAAATGCAATGTTGAAAACGAGAACCTGATATCGGCTATGCAGTGAGCATAGTGGGAGGATATCAAGGTAATCCTGGAAAGGAATATTCGACTGCTGTAAAAGTACTTTCGAAGTACTGTTCTAGACTACGAAGCAGACGAGTTTTTCCTTTGGATTACATTCTCTTAGATTTCTAATCAAATGAGGACCGGTGTAAGTCGATATCAGGCTATGTGTTTCACTGTTGAAGGAGAAGGAGTTTTAACATGGAAGAGTGATAAGCACGATGCTTTTCGGACTCTGCCATGGGTAACCAAATAGCGGCCTCAGAGGCAGCGGAAGTTTTGGTATAACTCCGGGATAATCTCTGGGACTTAGAGGTGATTCTTAATTTGCCAAAAGGCTATGTATATAGCGGTGGGATGGCAAATGGTAAGAAATCACAAGTCCATAAGTGTAAGATAACACATAGTGCAAGTACCACCTGATACGAGTCATCGTCGAGGGAGACGACGCTGTAGTCACCAAGATAACTTCAGAGCGGCAACCTAGAGTGCTCATTCACATAGTACTTCTTGGAAGTACAACTTAAGCACGTGATGAGTATGGGAGTCGGGAGTTTGGAGGAAATGACTAGACCTTAGTACAAGTGGGAGATTGTTGGGATTGTGTACTTAATGTCTAGATTTAAGTAACGCAAACTCACGATCCATTGCCATTAATCTATTTAATTAAATAAACAATTATTTGCGTTTAATTATTTATAATTAAATATATGCAAATCATAGTCCTGGATTTTATACGTTGAAGTTAGTATGGTGCAAGCATGGGCGCACAGAAGATCATACTATCGGTTACTCGTATTTAATCGAACAGTAGCTCACGACCTAGATGGACACGGACCAATCCATCGGTATAGTCGTTGTGTGAGAGAGAAAATAATTTATCTTAATTATTTTATCGCACTTGTACACTTGGTGTATTGAGCGGATCGTTGAGATTCATCGATTAGGATTGCCGGCGATAATCGATTCGAGTCTCAGTGTATTTTATTCTTAATCCCCGATATTATTGCGGGTGTGTATATTTAATATAAGTGACTTTGATTTACCAAAGGAATTAACCGATTTAATTATTAGGTTGATTACCGGTTAAGTTGGGTCACTATATTTCATATATGACATGCCGTGAATAATTGACCGGACAGTGTATCCCGGAAGGGTTGATAATATCCCCGAGATGAGTTCATAAGGAATTATTATGTAAACCCTGCAGGTGGATTCATTCCGCATAATAATTAAGGTTGAATGGTACTAGTCTCGGATACAAGAGATGAATAAATTAATTAGCAATAAATTAATTTTATTCATGGATATTTATATCTTAAATACACGGAATAAATAATACTACCGGAGAAATATTATTTGATATAATATGGTTTAATATTGGGAGTGCAATTAATTTTATATAGTGGAAAATAGAATTAATTAATATTGATAAGGATTAATGGACTTGAGCATTGGGCTCAATTTAATCTTCAATATTGGAAGCCCAATATTCCACCTCCTTAAGATCCCCTACGTAGCCTATAAAAGCACTACATGGTCTTCTCTATTCTCATAACTTGAATATCACAATTCTAGAGAGAGAAAGGAGAGAAGGAGATCCATAGTGTTCGGAGGATCGTCGCCCACCCGACGTTCGAACAAGTGCAAGGAATACGTGGGAAGATCTCAAGGTCATCATAAGATCTCGTTTCTCCGCACAACGAATCGAAAGGTGAATTAAATATTTCCGCTATTTAATTCTTATTGAAATCAATTATCGAAAAACAAGATCCAAAGATCGAACCCCGGATTAGACGACGAACGCGTGGTGGCGATCTAGGATCGCCGGACCACGGCGATCGCCACCTAGGGTTTCGGCGCGCGAGGAGGATCGACCCCGGCTGGGAGCCGGGGCAGCGATCGATCATCCCGATCGATCGCTGGAGCGCGGGCTGGTGCCGCGCTCCACCCCACCACGGCGGTGGGGACCTCCAGTCGGCGGCGAGTCGCCGGACTCGCCGCGGGGGCTGCATGGGCAGCCCCACCCGATCGATCACATGAGCCCCGCGGACGGGGGCTCGGGCTGGGCGTGCGCGCGGCTTCGGCCGTGTCGTGCGTTCGGCTCGTGCTCCGGCTCGTACGTGGTGTTCGTGTAATCTCCGGCGAAGGGTTTGATCGGGTTATTGGTTTCCGCAAATTTAAATAACCCGGGATATCGAATTCCAACAGATATCACGGGGTATCAAAAAAATTGCGGAACCGATAACCCCGACCGAAATCCCATCGCCGGAAACCGATAACGAACGCCACGAAGAACTGATGGAGTTGTATTCTAAATGTCTAGTTTAGTGCAAATACGGAACTCCTTATCTATACCTTAATTCGAGATATGATTCAAGCATGATTGCATTTAATGCAATAGTCCTTGATGTATACGTTGTAGAAAGTATGGCGTGAGGAGACACGCGGAAGATCATACTGTCGGTTACTCGTATACTATCGAACAGTAGCTCACGACTTAGATGGACAGGGACAGTCCATCGGTACGTCGTAGTGTGACTGGTAGATAGTCGGTCTTGACTATCATGTTACACTCGTACACTTGGTGTACTGAGCAGGACCACGGGAGGGCGTTCGATTTATACTAATCGCAGTAATCGAACTAGACCTCAGATATTACGGATATACGAATTCCTAATCCCTATATAATTATAGGTGCGTGTGTCTAATTATCGGTTCTTTAATATGCCAATGAGTGAGACTAATTAATTAGTCGAGATTCTCGGTAAATTGGGAATCGTAATTGTACACATGGCATGCTGTAGATTATAGACAGGAAACCGTGTCCCGTTTATCGGGTTGATGATGTCCCCGAGATGAGCTCATAAAGTTTATCATGTAAACCCTGCAGGTGGATTTGTTCCACATTATATAAGGATGAGTGGTACTAGTCTCGGATAATAAGAAACGAATTAATTTAATTATTAGTAATTGAAATTAATTCGTGGACATTCGATATCTTAAACACGGGGAAAGTCGTATATGTAATTCGGCGGAAATATTATTGTTGATATAATATTAAATTAATTTCGGGAATTCAATTATTATTTTTTAGTGGAATGAATAATAATTAAAATTGAAATCGATTAATTAAGGAATTGCTTTTAAGTATTCCAAGTTAATTAATATTTCATTTTAGCCCCTAATTAATTTACCTAAGAGGTCCCTAGTGTAACTCTATATAAACCCCCCTTGCCTCTCTTAAAACCTAAGAAACGCCGCAACTATTATTTCAGCAGAGAAAATAAAATGCTTAGCGCAATTATATTTTTCTCTGTTTAAATAAAAGAGTTAACGCAATTATTTTTCTTTAAGAAAGAAAAATTATTCTTACGCTTGTTTAAGAAGAGAGAGCAGAAAAGGAGAATCCAGCAGATCGTTGCCCACACAACGGCTGGAATCGGGGAAGAGGCATACGCTAGAAACGTCTAAGGTCTCACCAATTCGGCTCCTCCGAATCACGCGACAAAGGTATGAGATCGAACCTAATTCCGCAATTATCGATCTCTAAATTCGTTAAAAATACATCGGACGAACGATCGGGTTCCGGGAGTCGTGGTACATGTTGCTCGACTACTGGGGGGTCAAGGACCTCCGGAACGGTGGTAGGAAGAGGAAAAACGGACCAGAAACGAGCCCGGAACAGCAGCAGCGCGCTGCTGTTCGTCACGGGCAGCGACCGCTGGAAGCCGGGCAGCGCCCGCTGCCCAGGGCTTCTCCAGCGCCCGCTGGTGGCGGGCAGCGGCCGCTGAACGTGAGCAGTGGCCGCTGGTGGCGGGCAGCGCCCGGTGGTGGTAGCGGGCAGCAGCCGGTTCGCGCGGTTGCGCCTCGTGCGCGGCGGCTGGGCGTGAATCGGCTGCGGGGCTTCGTCGACGGCGTAGAGCTGCTGTATGAGGTCTACTGGGCGTGTTCGGATTTTCGAGCGATCGAACGAACACGTCCCGGGTAGTCGATTTCCAACAATTGGTATCAGAGCCGGTTTTGTACGTTCGTTGTATTTTTGCGAGATTTGTTTTGCAGGTTCGAACCCGATTAATATGGCCATGTGATTGTGTTGTATGTTTTGTGGTTTGATTAAACTCTCGGGTTTGTCGAGATCTTTTGTTTTGATGCGTTGCTTGTTTGTAATAGTTAAAACGACGGGTTGAGTCGTTTAGGTTCTATTTATGTTTCGTTAATTCCGGATTGTATAGGATCGATCAACCTGTATAGGATCGATGCCGGAAGTAGTTATTTTTACTTATGTAATGTTTCTGCTACTTGGTGGATCGAGAGAAGATCGAAGGCCAGACGAACGAGGTTCGAGAAGTCGAACCCGCGGCTGACTGAGCATGAACAGCGCCCGCTGGAGCTGGGGCAGCGCCCGCTGCCTAGAGCTTCTCCAGCGAGCGCTGGATAGGGTGCAGCGCCCGCTGCCCGGGGCTTGGCAGCAACGCCGCGGGGGTTCGACGGACACCACGGGACGCTCGTCGAGGCTTGGGACGATACTCCAGTGGGAGGGGTTCGTCTCTTGGCACTTAGACGAGTCGGTGGTGGATCGAGACCGAGACGAGCAACGAGACGAAGATCCGAGAAGACGTGCATCGAAAATATTTAAAGGCCATAATAATCGGGGCCACGTTAAATGCTTTTTGTGTGTTTACGTGCTTTTATTATGCTTTATTTATTTATGCATGTTATCCCTTTCGTAAAATACTAAGTGGGAGAGGGATTGGAAACAATCCCGCGGTCTCCATTATCTGTTTTGATAGTGATGTGTGTCACTTACGAGTTGGCTTTAGTGTCATCCTCCCTATCGGATAAAGTCGACACACGGATATCACTGGATCAAAATTCGAATTAAAAATCTACTTATAAGAATTGAACAATTATATTTCTCAAAAGCAATGCCTAATCTGTCATTCAAAGACTAATTTCAACTCGACTCATTCTCACCCCGGGGAGTGGAATGGAGCCAAAGCGCTTGGTTATGTCAATGACAGACTTTCGAGTCATTCGATGACTAGATCGATTGTCTGGTTGGCTCCCTCACCTAGTGAGAGATAGGGCTCAATTGCATGATTGATCGCTGGTTAGAAACTTCGAGTTTCACTTACGAGATATCAAGTTTTGATTAATAAAATTGTGAAATTTAATAAATGTAAGAGTCAATTAACAAAGTTGTTTGTTTTAGTAAACGTCCACACTATCGTGGCTTGCTAAATGGAAACGGTACTTTGGGTTAATTGAGACTCTATGACATTTAGATAAATGGAATTCAATTAACAAAGTTGTTTGTTTAGTAAACGTCCACACTATCGTGGCTTGCTAGATGGAAATGGAACTTTGGGTTAATTGAGGTTCGACAGTTATAGGAAATCGTAAAGGGACCGCATGTCAACGTAAACGTCCACACTAACGTGGCTTGCGGTGGATATGTAGTTCCCGAGCGGTTAACTTAGTACTGAGAAATGGTACACACTTAGGTACGCTTTATAGTATCCTCCCCATCGGAGTCACTGCTATGATGATGTACGACCGAAGTGAAATCCAATCATAAAATCATTTGGACTGGTAAACATCCACAAGAACGTGGCTTGCTATGTCTGATGGGATTTTGGAAATGATTGGTAGTTTAATGATATCACTTGAGGGAAATGATATCGAATTAAACTAATTGTTTGTTTTATATGGTATCATTCCCATTAAAAGTCAACAAACTCACTGAACCTGATTGTATGGATAAGAGAGGAAAATTGGACATTGTCCTAACTGCAGAGGAGTACAAATATGTACTCCAAGTCAATTGACCTGCTGAACCAAATGATGCTTCCACTACTGAGGAAAGGAAGCTCATTGGAAATGGATCAAGGCTATGTTGGAATTCGATATCCCGGGCTATTAAAATTTGCGGAAACCATAGCCCGATCAAAAACCCTTCGCCGGAGATCACATAAACGCCGAGTCATCCGCCGGATTCCGGCCTTTGGAGACCACGCACCCGAAGGCACGCGGCCCGCCCCCAGCCGAACCCCCGCGAGCCGGGGTTCATACGATCGAGATGATCGATCGCACGCCGGCGATCGATCGGGGTGGGGCTGCTCCCAGCAGCCCCGCGGCGAGTCCGGCGACTCGCCGCCTCATGGGAGGTCCCCACCGTCGAGGTGGGGTCGGGCACGGCACCAGCCCGTGCCCATCGATCGATCACGACGATCGATCGCGCGCCCTCGGCCCTGCCGAGGGTCGCCGCCTCTCGCCCCGCCGAAACCCAAGGGGCGATCGCCCGTGGTCCGGTGGCTTCGCCACCACCACGCGATCGTCCTCTACTCCGGGTCCGATCTTCGGATCTTTGTTCTACGGTATTCTCGATAAATCCAAATCGAATAATATCAAGGGCGTTTAGATATCATACCTACGATTCGTTGTTCGGAGAAACGAAATCAAGATGACCTTTGAATCTTCCCACGTATTCCTTGCACTCCGTTCGAACGTCGGGTGGGCGACGATCTATCGAACTCCTATGGATCTCCTTCAACTCTCTAGAATATCAAGTATGATAATCTTGTCTTATGATTTATGAAGGCCATGTAGTGCTTTTATAGGCTACGTAGGGGATCTAAAGGAGGTGGAATATTGGGCTTCCAATATTGAAGATTAAATTGAGCCCACTGCTCAAGTCCATTAATCCTTATCAATATTAATTAAATTTATTTTCCACTATATAAATTAATTGCACTCCCAATATTAAACCATATTATATCCAAATAATATTTCTCCGGTAGTATTATTTATTCCGTGTATTTAAGATATAAATATCCATGAATAAAATTTATTTATTGCTTAATAAATTTATTCATCTCTTTTATCCGAGACTAGTACCACTCAACCTTATTTATTATGCGGAATTAAATCCACTCGCGAGGTTTACATAATAAATCCTTATGAGCTCATCTCGGGGATATTATCAACCCTTCCGGGATACATTGTCCCGTCAAGAATTCACGGCATGCCATATATAAAATATAGTGACCCAACTTAACCGGTAATTGACCCAATAATTAAACCGGTCAATTCCTTTGGAAAATCAAAGTCACTTATATTAAATATACACACCCGCAATTGTATCGGGGATTAAGAATAAAATACACTGAGTCTCAAATCAATTATCGCCGAGCAAACCTAATTGATGAGTCTCAATCGATCCGCTCAATACACCAAGTGTACAAGTGTGATAAAATAATTAAGACAAATTATTTTCTCTCTCACACAACGACTATACCGATGGATTGGTCCGTGTCCATCTAGGTCGTGAGCATCTGTTCGATTAAATACGAGTAACCGATAGTATGATCTTCTGTGTGGGCCCGACACACCATACTAACTACAACGTATAAAATCCAGGACTATGATTTGCATATATTTAATTAACAATAATTAAAAGCAAATGAATGTTCATTATTAATAGGTAAATGAAAGTGTACAAGGAGTTCAGAATACTCAAATCTAGACATTAAGTATACTACTCCAGCAATCTCCCACTTATACTAAGGTCTAGTCTTATCTTCCAAACTCCCGACTCCCATACTCATAACGTGCTTAAATTTGTACTTCCAAGAAGTACCAAGTGAATGAGCAATCTAGGTTGCCGCTCTGAAGCTATCTTGGTGACTACTGCATCGTCCCTCTGACGATGACTCGTATCAGGTGGTACTTGCCCTATGTGTTATCTTACACTCATGGACTCGTGATCTCTTAAAGTTTGCCACTGCACCGCTATTTACATAGCCTTTGGTAAACTAAGAATCACATCTAAGTCCCAGAGGTAATACCGGAGCCATACCAAATCTTCCGCTGCCTCTGAGGCCGCTATTTGGTTACCCATGGGAGAGTCCGAAAAGCATCGTGCTTATCACTCTTCCATGTTAAAACTCCTCCTCCTTTAATAGTGAAACACATAGCCTGATCACGACTTACACCGGTCCTTATCAGCTTGGAAATCCGAATCCGTATAACCCAAAGGAATCAGATTGTCTGCTCCGTAACTCAGAACATAATCCCTAGTATTTTGCAAATACTTGAAAATGCTCTTTACAGCAGACCAATGAGCCTTTCCAGGGTTACTCTGATATCTCGCTACTACGCCAACTGCATAGCAGATATCAGGCCTCGTACATAACATTGCATACATCAAACTTCCCACATCCGAAGCGTAGGGAACTGCTTTCATTTCATATTTCTCCTTTTGTGTCTGAGGACACATCTCCTTAGAAAGATAAGTTCCTTTACTGAAGGGCAGTTCACCCTTCTTGGAATCTTTCATGTTAAAACGAGCCAGAATCGTGTCTATGTAAGATTGCTGGGATAGGTACAATGTTCTATTCCGGCGATCCCTTATAACCTTGATCCCTAGAACATGTCCGACTTCTCCCAAATCTTTCATATCGAATTGTCTAGACAACCATCCCTTTATGTCTGATAACATTTTCACACTGTTGCCAATGAGAAGAATGTCGTCTACATAAAGCACGAGAAACACCACCTTCTTCCCATCACGTTTCCAATACACACATGACTCGTCCATGCTTTGACTGAATCCAAAAGATTGGACTACTTCGTCAAACCGCAGGTTCCACGATCTCGAGGCTTGTTTCAATCCATAAATGGATTGATTAAGCTTGCACACTAGATGATCTCGCCCCTTAGCAATGAATTCTTCTGGTTGTTTCATATAAATCGTCTCGTCAAGACTTCCATTTAGGAAAGCTGTCTTGACATCCATTTGCCACACCTCATAATCCATATGAGCTGCTATGGATAAGAGAATCCGGATCGACTTTATCTTGGCTACCGGCGAGAAGGTCTCCTCATAATCGATTCCCTCTTTCTGAGTATATCCTTTCGCAACAAGCCGAGCTTTAAAGGTTTCAACCTTTCCGTCAGATCCTCTCTTTCTCTTGTAGACCCATTTACACCCAATTGGCTTTAAGCCGCTTGGTGGTTCTACAAGATCCCAGACTTTATTTGAATCCATAGATTCAATTTCGGATTTCATCGCTTTCTTCCAAGAAGGCGCATCTATATCTTGTACCGCCTCATCATAGGTCCAGGGATCGATTTCATGAACTCCAGGTCCAAGGTCCGAAGACTCACCCAGTCCAATCCATCTTTCTGGTTGTTTAACAACCCTCCCACTACGACGGCGTTCCGGTGTATTAACAGTGACAGTAGGTGCAGGTTCTAGTGGTGTATCACTACTCGGTTCGGCTGTATCTAGGTCTTCCTTGTTTCCTCTCAACTCATCAAGTATTATGTCACTTTTGGGCTTGTGGTGCATGACATAGTCTTCCTCTAAGAACCGAGCGTTAGTACTTATAACGATCTTCTGGTCCGTAGGACTATAGAACATGCCACCCTTAGTTCCTCTAGGATATCCTATAAACAACCGCACTTCAGTACGAGGTTCTAATTTATCGGCACCTACCTTCAACACATGTGCAGGGCATCCCCAGATCCGAACGTGTCTCAAGCTAGGCTTGCGCCCGCTCCAACGTTCCATGGGTGTCGAAGGAACCGTTTTAAATGGAACCAAGTTTAGAATGTGCGCTGCTGTTTCCAAGGCATGTCCCCAGAACATAACAGGTAAGTCCGAGTAACTCATCATTGAATGCACTATTTCCATAAGAGTCCTATTTCTTCTTTCTGACACACCATTCTGCTGGGGAGTATATGGTGATGTCATTTGGGAATCAATCCCATTCTCTGCTAAGTATGCCTTGAATTCTCCAGACAGGTACTCGCCTCCGCGATCAGATCGCAGGCATTTAATGGATTTACTTTGAAGGTTCTCCACAAAAGCCTTGAACTCCTTGAACTTGTCAAAGGATTCGCTCTTGCGGCGCATCAAGTATACAAATCCATACCTTGAGTAATCATCAGTGAAAGTGATGAAATACTCGTACCCTCCCCTTGCCTGAGTAGACATAGGTCCGCATACATCAGAGTGAATCAAATCCAATACTTGTTCAGCCCTCCGTCCTTTACCAGAAAAAGAACGCTTGGTCATTTTTCCCTCTAAACAGGATTCGCAGGTTGGAAGGTCCTCTCCTTCAACATCGCTGATTAGACCATCAGCTTTCAACCTTTGAAGCCTATTCGAGTTTATATGACCTAGCCTTAGATGCCACAAGTATAATTGATTCATCCTAGAAGGTTCCTTTCTCTTATTGGTGTTCGTAGATGTGTTATTACTCTCGGTTAGTTGCATCGTGTTAGACTCAGGATTTAGTACATACAAATCGTCCACCAATGTACCAGAACAAATAATCTCACTGTTTCTTCTTATGATCACAGAGTGGTCAAAAGAAACAGAATATCCATTCATAATAAGTTTAGAAACCGAAATTAAATTCTTTCTAAAATTGGGTACATAAAGACAATTATGTAAAACTAAAACCCTATCACTACTAAAGCGTAAGTGAACGTCTCCCACTGCAACAACCGCTACCCTTGCGGCATTGCCCATGTAGACCACGATTTCTCCCTCTCTAAGTCTCCGGGTTTCCTGGAACCCCTGCAATGAATTGCAGACATGATCAGTGGCCCCCGTATCTACACACCAGGTGCTGGTAGATAACACCACTGATAATGTTTCAGTTGTTGGAGTTGTGTACTTAATGTCTAGATTTAAGTACCGGTAAACTCCCGGTCATGGCATTTAACCTATTTAATTAATAAACAATTATTTGCAATTAATTATTATTTATTTATGCAAAATATAGTCCTGGATTTTATACGTTGTAGTTAGTATGGTGCGCATGGGCGCACAGAAGATCATACTATCGGTTACTCGTATTTAATCGAACAGTTGCTCACGACCTAGATGGACACGGACCAATCCATCGGTATAGTCGTTGTGTGAGAGAGAAAATAATTTATCTTAATTATTTTATCACACTTGTACACTTGGTGTATTGGGCGGATCAGCTTGAGATTTATTGATTAGGATTGCCTTGGATAATCAATTTAAATCTCGGAGTATTTTATTCTTAATCCCCGATATTATTGCGGGTGTGTATATTTAATACTAGAGGCTTTGATTTTCCAAAGGAATTAACCGATTTAATTATTGGGTTAATTACCGGTAAAATTGGGTCGCTATATTTTATATATGACATGCCGTGAATACTTGACGGGAAAGTGTATCCCGGAAGGGTTGATAATATACCCGAGATAAGTTCATAAGGAATTATTGTGTAAACCTCATGAGTGGATTCGTTCCGCACAATAATAAAGGTTGAACGGTACTAGTCTGGGAAATAAGATATGAATATTATTTATTGAGCAATAAATAAATTTATTCATGGATATTTAAATCTTAAATACACGGAATAAATAATACTAATCGGAGAAATATTATTTGATATAATATGGAATAATATTGGGAGTGCAATTTTATTTATATAGTGGAAAATAAATAAAATTAATATTGATAAGAATTAATAGATTTGGGTTGGACCCAATTTAATTTTCAATATTGAAGCCTAATATTTATTCTCCTTATGATCCCCTACGTAGCCTATATAAGCACTACATGGTCTTCACTTTTCAAGAGAGAATTAATTGACCTACGCCAATCATAAAGTCTTGAGAGTGAGGAAGATCCATAGAGTTCGATAGATTGTCGCCCACACGACGTTCGGACGAAGTGCGAGGAATACGTAGGAAGATCGCAAGGTCATCAACAAGATTCGTTTCTCCGTACAACGAATCGAGGTAATAATCGAGAAACCCCCTCCTTGATTATTTGTGTTGTTTAATTGTGATGTATACATGAACAAGACGATCCGGGAACGTCGAGACCGGGATACGGGGATCTCGCGATCCCCGTCGGGATCGAAGAAGGGGCGGCCGAACCCTAGGGTTCGACCGCCGGCGCGCGGGCGTGAGGGGAGCCCCGGCTGGACGCCGGGGCGAGCGATCGACGTGAAGTCGATCGCTGGGGGTTCGGCCGTGGGCTGGTGCCACGGCGGATCGAACCCCCCGGCCTCCCTCCGCCGGTGGTGCGCGCAAGGGAGAAGGCCGCGGCTGGACGCCGCGGCTGGGGCGATCGAGCCCTAGCTCGATCGCCGGGGACCGTCGCGGCTTCGCGCCGCGACTGGTGGTTCCCCTCCCGTCGGATGGCGGCGGTGAGTCGCCGGACTCACCGCCAGGGGGCTGTTCCGAACAGCCCCGGCGATCGCCATGCACGGCGATCGCGAACCCCGCGGATGGGGTTCGGCTAGGGTTTAGCCGCGGGTTCATCCCGCGGCGATGCTCTCGTCGAGCCCGGTTCTTCGCGTGGTGTTCGCGTTCGTAATTTCCGACTCGCGGGAGACTTCGACTTGGGGCGGGCTGCGTGTCTTCGGGCTCGTAGTCTCCAAAGGTCGGACTCCTGCGGATGAGTTGGTGTTCGTGCGGTTTTCCTGCGACGGGTTTTCGGTCGGGTTATCGGTTCCGCAATTTTTGATAGCCCGGGACATCGAATCCCAGCAATTGGTGTCAGAGCGTTTGGTTTTCGTGTTCATGTATATGTTCGATTATTGTTCTACCTTGCAGGATTTTCGGCTATCATGGTTAATTCGATTATTGTTCTTAATTAATTATCATGATTATTAAACTCTCGGACATGTCGAGATTCGTTTTTGTGTGGTTGAATGTTTGTAATAGTAAAAATTCGGGGGTTGACCGAATTTAGGATTTATTATTACGCACTTTATTTTCCGGAAAATGTATAGGGTCGATTTCATGTATAGAATCGATACCGGAATTGTAATTTAATTTTTTGTAAATTATTTACGTTGGTTCGATGATGAGACGATCGCCGGAAGACGAAGAAGTGACGAAGAGAAAAGGGCTTGGGATCGATCCCATGATGGTGATCGACCCATGGCCTAGCCGGCGTGGCTAGGCGGCGGCGGCGCTCCTCCCCGAGTGGCCGGCCGATCGATCATGGTGGGATGGCGTGGGGTCTCCCAATCCCGTGCTATTCCTACCAAGATCCACTTTCCTAATTAGTTCGGATTTTTCCTATTTGAGTGCTTTCCTTTTGGAAACTCTCATGGATTAGGAAAAGAATTAATTTAAATTAATTTTATTTCTATTGATTTAATTCCTTCATGGAATTATTCATAGATTAGAAATTTAATTAATTTAGTACTAAATTTATTTTTCCTATTTGATTATTCCTACTCATGGGAATATTCATGGATTAGGAATAAAAATAAATTTGGAAAGTAGTAAGTCCTAATTTATTTTATTTCCTTGTTCTATTATAGATATCTTCTAGAATATTCCAAGTTTTACTTGGATAAATTATTCTAAAGATTTAATAAAAACTAGAGAGGAAAATAAATAAATAAAAATATTAATAATATTTAATTTTATTTTTGATATATTCAATTGACTTAATTTTCGAATTAAGTAACTTTTGGATTAATTGAAAATAAATAGATTTAAATATTGGAAATTAATATTCTCGTCACATGGAGCATTCAAGAAACGAAGACTGAAGACTAGAGGATGCATATGAAGATAAAGCCATGATAGTCGGGAAAATAATTCTCTAGCATTATTTTGACTATGTGATCTATGTGCTTTATTGCTTTCATGCATGCTATATGTGTTTATTTTTATGCACTAGATAGCGTATCCCTTTATCGTAAAAAGCTAAGTGGGAGAGGGGATGGAAACATTCCCATGGTCTACATCACTGTTCTCTTGGTGACTTTTATGGACTCTCGAAGTTCATATAGACAAGTCATTGGAGGAGAATTCTTGTCTTTCTGAAACTGACTTCAAGTCGACTCATTCTCACCCCGGGGAGTGGAATGGAGCCAGAACCACTTGGTCATGTGGATGACACAAATTAGAGACCTTCGTGCCATTCTTTGATAGGTGGGTCGTTTGTCTGCTCGGCTCCCTCATTTATGAGAGATAGGGTCGCTCGCATGGTGAATCACTGGTTAGAAACTTCGAGTTTCACTTATGATTCTCCGAGTCTTGATTTACGAAATCGAGTGGATCTTGTAATTGGGAGTCAATTATAAAGATCTCTTGGTGTAGTAAACGTCCACACCACGTGGCTTGCTATACCGACGGATTTTGGATTAATTGATGTAGACAGTTATAAGTGATTGTGAAGAGTTGTGAAATTGTCGTAAACGTCCACACCACGTGGCTTGCGGTGACGTAGCAATTCCAAGCGATATACTTTAGTACTGAGTGATGGTTTACACTTAGATACGCGTTATAGTATTCTTCCCCACGAAGTTACGCTATGATTGATGTATGACCAAAGAAAAACTAATTGCTAAATCATTTGGGTGGGTAAACGTCCACACCACGTGGCTTGCTTTACCTGATGGGATTTTAGATGCAATTAGTAATTTAATGATATTATTTGAGGGAGATAATATCGGACATTAAATTGATTGTTTGTTTACATGTGCTTATAGGTTTAGAGAATAGCTATGAATCCACTTTCTGTGATACTCAAGGAACATAAACTCACTGGTCCCAATTATATTGATTGGAAGAGAAATTTGGACATTGTCCTGACTGCTGAAGAGTACAAGTTTGTACTCTATGAGCAATGCCCTGCTGAACCCACGGCCGCCTCAACTGATGAGGAAAAAGAAGCATATCGGAAGTGGAAAAAGGCTGATGAGATGGCTAGGTGCTATATTTTGGCTTCCATGTCAAATGTACTCCAAACCCAACATGAGCCGATGAACACTGCCGAGGATATGTTATTTAACCTCAAGGAGATGTTTGGGCATCATGACCGTGCGGGTAGGCAAGAAGCAATGAGAGTCCTCATGTCAACTACTCAGTCTGAAGGAACGCCTGTCGAGGAGAACGTTCTCAAGATGATGAGTTTGTTGAATGAATTGGAGGTCCTAGGAGCTATGATTGATGGTGAGACGCAAGTCGACATCATACTCCAGTCTCTGACCCCTAGTTTTGAGCAGTTTCGTATGAGCTATAATATGGGTAAACTATCTTATACTCTTGCGCAACTCCTGACTGAACTGAAGGCGGCAGAGGGGATCTACAAGAAGGGCAAGTCTCAAGCGCTTGTAACTACCAGGCCCAAAAGCTTGAAAGCTATTGGAGGTAGGGGCAAGAAAAGGAAGCAAGCCATGAAACCCAGTGGTGCCAAGAGGAATGGACCACGAGTGGGGGCTAGTAAGCCAAAGGGCTTGTGCTTCCGATGCAAGAAGTCTGGACACTGGAAGTCTGAATGTCCTCTCAGAGGTACGAATTTTTCTTTAGTCGTAAAAACATAGTCAGCGGTATTATCTACCAGAATTCTGGTGTGTAGATATGGAACCACTGACGGTATGTGCATTTCTTTAAATGCAGGGGTTCCAGAAAACCCGGCGACTTAGAGAAGAAGAGTTCGAGTCTACATGGGCGAAGCTGTTGGGGTAGCAGCGGTTGCAGTGGAAGACATTTATCTGTTTTAAGTTTTCATTTCAGTTATTGCTTATGTACCCCTTTATTTTGAAAAAGAACTTCGTTCTGGTTTTCTTTATTAATGGATATTTTATTTCTTTAATCATTTGATGGTTTGGATAAGAAATAATGGTGATATCTATTATGGTACATTAGATAGCAATATATATGAATCCTTAGTCTACCACGATGCAACAAACCGTTATGTATAACTTGTTTTACTTATTGGATGTATTTCTCTTATTAATCATTGTACTTGTGAATTCTTGAACTTGGTAGTATCTGTTCAAAAGGGATTCAAAAGGTCGAAATTGATTCAATCAATTATAGTTGGAGGAATGGACCTCCCGACCTAAGAATCGATCTTGAAAGATGATACAACTGAGTTAACCTTTCTGGATAAAGGAGGGAATTCGGACAAGTATAGAAAATGATTAATGATTAATGCGGTATGTGTAATTAGAAGAAGGTACGAGTCGTTCTTCCAAGAATACTCGAAGATGGATTAGACTACTTGTTGTGCCATAAAAGCGGAGTGTTTTTAACACAAAGCCATTATGGGGAACCCTCAAAGTATATCCATTAAAAGCCTGCGACTTGTTCGCGGAGGCTATCACCTATCTAAATAACACATAGCATAAATCAGAGATTGAGATTAAATCTCAAACGACTACACCATACACTAATGTGTATACATGGTGTGTCAGGAATAAGAAATGGAATTCTAATAGTAAAAGAACAAGTTTGTTCGGAACTACCTATGTTCTATGGATATTTCTGGATACAACGGCACATTCTATGTGGTTGTAGAATAATCCTAGAAGAACAAGTAATTGTATGTTCGATAGTACTACGAACCAGATGGGTATCCTCACCCGGTTCTTAGAGGAAGACTATTAGATGAACTACAATGCCCTAACTGACAAAATACTTTAAATGAGGAAAGGGAAAGACTAAGAACCAGCCTGACCGAGTAGTAGTACACCACTAACTGCACCTAATGTTATTACTGTTATACACCGGAACGCCATTGCAGTGGGAGGTTGTTAAGCAACCAGAGATGTTCATAAGACTGGAGGAGTTTTTGAACTCTGGATCCAGTATACATGAAATCGATCCCTAGGTCTGCATAGATTTGCGAGAAAGGTGTGTTAGAGACGTAATGGAAACAAAGGTGGTGTTTCTCGGAATTTTGTGTAGATAACACTTCATCATTGGCAACAATGTAAAAGTGTTATCAGACATAAAATAGAGGTTGTCTAAATAAATCGAGATATAAGATTAAGATGAAGTTGGATCATGTTCTTAGAAATCTTTCGATCTCTGGATAAGAACATTTGTACTTCTCTTAATATATCTTATACGATTATGGTTTGTTTTAAACATGCACAATTCTGAGAAAGGTTATTGCCTTTCTAGAACAGAATACATCTATCTAAAGGTATGTGTTTCGAACACATGAAGGAGATGGATATGGACAAAGCAGTAACCTACACTTTGAGTGTGGAGAGCTTTGCAGATGCAATGTTGAAGAACAAGAACCTGATATCATACTATGCGGTTAGCGTAGTGGGAGGATATCAAAGTAATCTGGATAAGAAATATTCGAATGCTGTAAAGTACTTGGAAGTACTGGATTACTGGAAAAACGAAATCTTCTTAGATTACAGGTTCTCAGATCAAAAATCAGGAGAAAGACCAGTGTAAGTCGATATCAGGCTATGTGTTCACTTTTAGAAGAGGTGGAACCTAAGGATGAAAGAGTGATAAGCATGATGCTTCTCGGACTCTATCATAAACCGAATAGCAGCCTCAGAGGCAGCGGAAGTTTTGGTTAGGTTCCGGAATGACCTCTGAACTTGGATATGATTCTTGGTTCACCAAAGGCTATGTACATAGCGGTGCGTGGAGAACTGGAAGAAGTCATAAGTTCGAAAAGTGATGATAACACATAGAGCCAGTACCACCTGATACGAGTCATCGTCAGAGAGACGACGCAGTAGTCACCAAGATAACTTCAGAGCGGCAACCTAGATTGCTCATTCACATAATACTTCTGGGAAGTATAAATTAAGCACGTGATGAGTATGGGAGTCGGGAGTTTGGAGGAAATGACTAGACCTTAGTACAAGTGGGAGATTGTTGGAGTTGTGTACTTAATGTCTAGATTTAAGTACCGGTAAACTCCCGGTCATGGCATTTAACCTATTTAATTAATAAACAATTATTTGCAATTAATTATTATTTATTTATGCAAAATATAGTCCTGGATTTTATACGTTGTAGTTAGTATGGTGCGCATGGGCGCACAGAAGATCATACTATCGGTTACTCGTATTTAATCGAACAGTTGCTCACGACCTAGATGGACACGGACCAATCCATCGGTATAGTCGTTGTGTGAGAGAGAAAATAATTTATCTTAATTATTTTATCACACTTGTACACTTGGTGTATTGGGCGGATCAGCTTGAGATTTATTGATTAGGATTGCCTTGGATAATCAATTTAAATCTCGGAGTATTTTATTCTTAATCCCCGATATTATTGCGGGTGTGTATATTTAATACTAGAGGCTTTGATTTTCCAAAGGAATTAACCGATTTAATTATTGGGTTAATTACCGGTAAAATTGGGTCGCTATATTTTATATATGACATGCCGTGAATACTTGACGGGAAAGTGTATCCCGGAAGGGTTGATAATATCCACGAGATGAGTTCATAAGGAATTATTGTGTAAACCTCATGAGTGGATTCGTTCCGCACAATAATAAAGGTTGAACGGTACTAGTCTCGGAAATAAGATATGAATATTATTTATTGAGCAATAAATAAATTTATTCATGGATATTTAAATCTTAAATACACGGAATAAATAATACTAATCGGAGAAATATTATTTGATATAATATGGAATAATATTGGGAGTGCAATTTTATTTATATAGTGGAAAATAAATAAAATTAATATTGATAAGAATTAATAAATTTGGGTTGGACCCAATTTAATTTTCAATATTGAAGCCCAATATTTATTCTCCTTATGATCCCCTACGTAGCCTATATAAGCACTACATGGTCTTCACTTTTCAAGAGAGAATTAATTGACCTACGCCAATCATAAAGTCTTGAGAGTGAGGAAGATCCATAGAGTTCGATAGATCGTCGCCCACACGACGTTCGGACGAAGTGCGAGGAATACGTAGGAAGATCGCACGGTCATCAACAAGATTCGTTTCTCCGTACAACGAATCGAGGTAATAATCGAGAAACCCCCTCCTTGATTATTTGTGTTGTTTAATTGTGATGTATACATGAACAAGACGATCCGGGAACGTCGAGACCGGGATACGGGGATCTCGCGATCCCCGTCGGGATCGAAGAAGGGGCGGCCGAACCCTAGGGTTCGACCGCCGGCGCGCGGGCGTGAGGGGAGCCCCGGCTGGACGCCGGGGCGAGCGATCGACGTGAAGTCGATCGCTGGGGGTTCGGCCGTGGGCTGGTGCCACGGCGGATCGAACCCCCCGGCCTCCCTCTGCCGGTGGTGCGCGCAAGGGAGAAGGCCGCGGCTGGACGCCGCGGCTGGTGGTTCCCCTCCCGTCGGATGGCGGCGGTGAGTCGCCGGACTCACCGCCAGGGGGCTGTTCCGAACAGCCCCGGCGATCGCCATGCACGGCGATCGCGAACCCCGCGGATGGGGTTCGGCTAGGGTTTAGCCGCGGGTTCATCCCGCGGCGATGCTCTCGTCGAGCCCGGTTCTTCGCGTGGTGTTCGCGTTCGTAATTTCCGACTCTTCCTTAGTCACCGAAACATGCTTAGTGGTGTTATCCACCAGTACCTGGTGTGTGGATGCGGGAACCACTAATCATGTCTGCACTTAAATGCAGGGGTTCCAGGAAACCCGGAGACTTAGAAAGGAAGAAGTAATAACCTACATGGGCAATACTGCAAAGGTAATAGCCGTTGCAGTGGGAGATGTTAAATGGTTTTAACGGTAGGATTTTAGTTCTAATAAATTGTTTGAGTACCGGCATTTAGAAAGAAATTTCATTTCGGATTTCTAAATTAGTTTAGAATAGATATTCCAGTCCTTCTGATAGTTTCATACTTTTCAGAGTAGGAAACGGGGTTGTTATCCATTCTGGTACATTGATAGACAATTTAATACTAAATCCGTGTTCTTCCACGATGCAACAGACCGGAGCTAATAACACAATGTCGAACCCCAATAAGAGTAAAGATCCTTCTAGGATGAACCAAATGTACTTATGGATTCTTAGGCTAAATCATTTTAACTTAAGTATGATTCAAAGGATGAAAGCTGATGGACCACTCAGCTAGGTTGAAGGAAAGAGCCTTCCAACCTTCGAATCATGCTTGGAAGTTTTAATGACCGAGCAACCCTTTACGGTTAAAGGGAAAAGATCCAAGGAAGTACTAGAGTTGATTCGCTCTGATATATGCAGACCTCTTTGAGGAGTAAGGCATACTTATCATAAAATGGGATTAACTCCCAACAGACTACACCTTTTATGCCTCGGAAAAATAATGTGTTGTAAAGAAGGAATAGGACTCTTTTAGATATGGGAAAGTAGACGATGAGTTATTCGGAGTTACCTAATTCGTTTTTGGGATATGGCTTGGAAACAACGGCATTTATCCTGAACTTGATTCCTTTGGAAACTTGTACAGATATTCGGCTGTTTATAGGATACCCTAAGAAAACAAATTAAGATATGTAATATAGTCCAAAGGACCAGATGTTCGTTGATTGCATCAATGTTCGGTTTTTAGACATGGACTATATATATATGCAAGATCACAAGCCCAAGTGTAGAGTAATACTTAATGTGCTTAGAGGAGTTGATCAAGACTTAGAACCAGCCTAACTGAGTAGTTCACTACTATAATCTTTAGTCACTAAAGATACACCGGAGCGTCGTCGTAGTGGGAGGGTTGTTAGACAACCCGACAGGTTCATGTTTATAGGAGAGTCTTCGGGATTGTTACCTAGAGAACATGAAGCCGACCCCTGGATTTATGACGAGACGCTGAAAGATCAAGATGCTCAGTCTTGGTAAAAGACGATGAAATATGAGATTGAATCTTGGGATTCAAATCATGTCTGGGATCTTGTAGCACCGCTCAAAGGTGTAAAAGCCATTGGTTGCAAGTAGGTGTACAAGAGGAAAAGAGGGTCTGACGGGAAGGTGTAAACCTTCAAGGCTAGACTTGTTGCGAGAGGGTGCACTCAGAAAGAAAGGGATCGATTATGAGTAAACTTTTTCGCCGGTAGCTATGCTAAAGTCGATCCGGATTCTTTTGTCTTCACATGGAAGATGGTAGTCAAGACGGATTTCTAAAATCGAAGTCTTGACGGGACCATCTATGTGGGACAGCCAGAGGGATTCATCGAAAAGAGCCAAGAGCATTCGATAAGCAAGCTTAATCAATCTTAGGATTGAAGGAAGCTTCAAGATCTTGGACACATGCGGACCTATGAGAAAATCCATTTCATGGATTCATTCAAGGCATGTTTAGGTCTTGTGTGTAATAAAGAAGTGACAGAAAAGATGTGGTGTTTTCTCATTCTTTATGTAGACGACATCCTTCTAAATTGGCAACAATATGAAAGATGTTATCGGACATAAAGGGATTGTTGTCCGAGTAATTCAATGTAAGAGACTTAGGAGAAGTCGGGAATGTTCTTGGGATCAAAGTAATAAATGATCGCCAGAAAAGAACATAGAACTTATCTCGAGCCTCATACGTAAATACAATTCTTACTCGTTGCAGCATACAGAATTCCAAGAAAGGTCTTCACCTTTTTTATGAAGAGTAAGCAGTTACCTGCACCTTAATGGTGGGAAGCTTAATGTATGTAATGCTATGCACGAGACTGATATCTGCTATGTCGTGGGCATGGTGGTGAGATATCATAGTAATCCTGGAAAGGATCACTCGACTGATGTAAAGAACATGTTTAGGGTCCTGCAGAGGACCAGGAAATATGTTCTAAGTTACAAAGCAGACAAGTTGTTTCCTTTGGATTACATAGAATTTGATTTCCAATCAAACAGGGACAGTTGAAAGTCGAAGTCAGGCTATGTGTTCTCACTGTGAAGTGGAGCAGTCACATGGAAGAATGTAAAGCAGCAATGCATTACGGACTCTACCATGGAAACTGAAAGGATAACGGCCTCTGAGACAGTTAAAAGGTCAGTGTGGCTCCAGAACTTCCTAAGGGACTTAGATGTGGTTTCTAGTTTACCCAAAGCTATTTTGAATAGCGGTATTGGCAAACTAGAAATGCCACGAGTCCACAGTGGGAGATAACACGTAGAGCGCAAGTACCACCTGATTCTAGAGATCGTCTAGTAAGACGATGCAGTTGTCACCTAGATAGCATCGAGAGGATTGCCTGGTAAAACCCGTTCACAGAGGCACTTCCAGCGAAAGCGTTGGGTAGGCGTGATGAGGTAATGGGAATCTGATGTTTGGGAGAGGGCGACTAGACTTTTAGTATAAGTGGGAGATTGATGGAGTTGTATTCTAAATGTCTAGTTTAGTGCAAATACGGAACTCCTTATCTATAACTTAATTCGAGATATGATTCAAGCATGATTGCATTTAATGCAATAGTCCTTGATGTATACGTTGTAGACAGTATGGCGTGAGGAGACACGCGGAAGATCATACTGTCGGTTACTCGTATACTATCGAACAGTAGCTCACGACTTAGATGGACAGGGACAGTCCATCGGTACGTCGTAGTGTGACTGGTAGATAGTCGGTCTTGACTATCATGTTACACTCGTACACTTGGTGTATTGAGCAGGACCACGGGAGGGCGTTCGATTTATACTAATCGCAGTAATCGAACTAGACCTCAGATATTACGGATATACGAATTCCAAATCCCTATATAATTATAGGTACGTGTGTCCAATTCTCGGTTCTTTAATATGCCAATGAGTGAGACTAATTGATTAGTCGAGATTCTCGGTAAATTGGGAATCGTAATTGTACACACGACATGCTGTAGATTATAGACAGGAAACCGTGTCCCTTTTATCGGGTTGATGATGTCCCCGAGATGAGCTCATAAAGTTTATCATGTAAACCCTGCAGGTGGATTTGTTCCACATGATAATAAGGGTGAGTGGTACTAGTCTCGGATAATAAGAAACGAATTAATTTAATTATTAGTAATTGAAATTAATTCGTGGACATTCGATATCTTAAACACGGGGAAAGTCGTATATGTAATTCGGCGGAAATATTATTGTTGATATAATATTAAATTAATTTCGGGAATTCAATTATTATTTTTTAGTGGAGTGAATAATAATTAAAATTGAAATCGATTAATTAAGGAATTGCTTTTAAGTATTCCAAGTTAATTAATATTTCATTTTAGCCCCTAATTAATTTACCTAAGAGGTCCCTAGTGTAACTCTATATAAACCCCCATTGCCTCTCTTAAAACCTAAGAAACGCCGCAAATATTATTTCAGCAGAGAATATAAAATGCTTAGCGGAATTATATTTTTCTCTGTTTAAATAAAAGAGTTAACGCAATTATTTTTCTTTAAGAAAGAAAAATTATTCTTACGCTGATTTGAGAAGAGAGAGCAGAAAAGGAGAATCCAGCAGATCGTTGCCCACACAACGGCTGGAATCGGGGAAGAGGCATACGCTAGAAACGTCTAAGGTCTCAACAATTCGCCTCCTCCGAATCACGCGACAAAGGTTTGAGATCGAACCTAATTCTGCAATTATCGATCTCTAAATTCGTTAAAAATACATCGCACGAACGATCGGGTTCCGGGAGTTGTGGTACGTGTTCCTCGACTACTGGGGTTCCGGGAGTTGTGGGTGTGTTCGGATGTTCGAGCGATCGAACGAACACGTCCCGGGTAGTCGATTTCTAACAAGAACCGGGCTCGACAAGAGCATCGCCGCGGGATGAACCCGCGGCTAAACCCTAGCCGAACCCCATCGCGGGGTTCGCGATCGCGCACGAGGCGATCGCTGGGGCTGCTCCGGCAGCCCCGGGCGGTGAGTCCGGCGACTCACCGCCACCGCCCGAGGAGGGCGGTTTTCCCAGCGGCGAACCCGCCGCGGCTCCAGCCGCGGCCGCCCGGTGATCGATCACCGCGATCGATCGCCCACCCCGGCTCCCAGCCAGGGTTCCTCGCGTGTGCACGCGATCGAACCCTAGGTTCGATCGCTCCCTCGGCGCCCAGCCGAGGGTTCCTTTCGAGCTCCGCCGAGGATCTCGAATCCTCGTCCCCGGAGTTCGACGTTTTCCCGGATCGTGTGTTCATGTACGTATTACAATTAAATCACATAAAATCACACAAGGAGTTTTATGATCATACCTTTTGATTCGTTGTGCGGAGAAACGGAATCAATTGAAGACCTTTGAATCTTCCCACGTATTCCTTGCACTCCGTTCAAACGTCGGGTGGGCGACGATCTATCGAACTCCTATGAATCCAGGACTATATTTTGCATATATTTAATTATCAATAATTAAACGCAAACAATTTTTTATTAATTTAATAGATTAAATGCTATGACCGGGAGTTTACCGTTACTTAAATCTAGACATTAAGTACACAACTCCAACACAGTCGATTCGAGGAAACGCTTAAAACACGTTTTTAAGATGATTGACCTTTTGGACGAGTTGAGACGTAAATCGCAAGCTCTTGTAGCCAAAGCCAAAGGTTTCGAACCTAAGGGCAAAACCGGGGGAAAGGAAAAGCAAGCAAAGAAACCCAGTGGTCCTAAGTTTCTTGGATCACGAGATGGGACGAGAAAGCCAATAGGCAAGAGTTCTCGATGCAAACAGTCTGGGTACTGGGAGTCTGATTATCCTCTCAAAGAAAGTACGAAATCTTCTTTAGTCGTAAAACATAGTCAGTGGTATTATCTACCGGAACCTGGTGTGTAGATATGGAACCACTGACGGTATGTGCATTTTAAATGCAATGGTTCCAGGAAACCCGACGACTTGGAAAAGAAGAAATCATAGTCTACATGGGCAATGATGTGGAGGAGGCAGTTGTTGCAGTGGAGGAAAATTTTATAGGATATCATTTTGAGTTATTGCTTTTATGTACCTTTTAGAAAGAACTTTGTTCTGGATTTCTAATGAATAGATATTTTATTTCTTTTAATAATTTGATGGTTATAAGAAGAAATAATAATATTATCTATTCTGGTACATTAGCTAGCAATATATAAATGATGAATCCTGAGTCCACCACGATGCAACGAACCGTAGTATATAACTAGTTTTACTTTTAAGAGATTTTTCTGTAATGAATCATTTATACTTGTGGATTCTTATGCTAAGTCACGTTTATTCAAATAAGAAGTTCAAAGGTCGAAAATTGATATTTTGATAAATTAAGTTGAAGCAGTGGACCTTCCGACCTAAGAATCTAATTTGGAGGATAACGTAACTAAGCAATCCTTTATGGATATAAGGTATAAGATCCGGACAAGTATTAAAATTGATTAACTCTGATGTATGCAGACCTTTGTCTACTCAGACAATAAGGTACGAGTACTTCATTTTATGATTACTCGGAAAAATGGATTAGCATACCTGATGTGCCACAAAAGCAAAGTATTTTGATAAGTCAATGGACACAAAGCTATTGTGGAGAACCTTCAAGGTATATCCATTTGCAGCCTGCGATTTGATCGCGGAGGCAAGTGCCTATCTGAGGAATGCATGGCATACTGATCAGATATTGGGATTTTATCCCAAATGACTACACCATATGCTGGAAATCGATATCCCGGGGTATCAAAAATTGCGGAACCGATAACCCCGACCGAAATCCCATCGCCGGAAACACGCGAACCACCAAACGGAGCCGGGCTCGACCCGAGCATCGCCGCGGGATAAACCCGCGGCCGAAACCCTAGCCGAGCCCCCGCCGGGGCTCGCGATCGTGCGCCGATCGCTGGGCTGCTCCGGCAGCCCCGGGCGGTGAGTCCGGCAACTCACCGCCATCACCGGAGGCGGGGGGAGCCACCAGCCGCGGCGCCAGCCCGCGGCAGTCCCCCCGGCGATCGAGCTAGGGCTCGATCGCCCTTGCCGCGGCGTCCAGCCGCGGCTTTCCTTCGATGCGTGCCGGCGGTCGAAGCCCTAGGGCTCGACCGCCACCCCTCGGCTCCCAGCCGAGGGTTGCTTTCGATCCCGGCGGGGATCCCTAGACCGCCGGCGGTCCGGTGGTCTTCGACCACCACCGCTTGGTCTATCCCCGTCCCCGATTTCGTTGTTTTTCCCGAATCTTGTGTTCATGTATATGTCACAATTTAATTCACATAAAATCACACAAGGAGTTTTATGATCATACCTTTTGATTCGTTGTGCGGAGAAACGAAATCAATTGAAGACCTTTGAATCTTCCTACGTATTCCTTGCACTTCGTTCGAACGTCGGGTGGGCGACGATCTATCGAACTCCTATGGATCTCCTTCAACTCTCTAGAATATCAAGTATGACAATCTTGTCTTATGATTTATGAAGGCCATGTAGTGCTTTTATAGGCTACGTAGGGGATCTAAAGGAGGTGGAATATTGGGCTTCCAATATTGAAGATTAAATTGAGCCCAATGCTCAAGTCCATTAATCCTTATCAATATTAATTAATTTATTTTCCACTATATAAATTAATTGCACTCCCAATATTAAACCATATTATATCAAATAATATTTCTCCGGTAGTATTATTTATTCCGTGTATTTAAGATTTAAATATCCATGAATAAAATTAATTTATTGCTAATTAATTTATTCATCTCTTTAATCCGAGACTAGTACCATTCAACCTTAATTATTGTGCGGAACGAATCCACTCATGAGGTTTACACAATAATTCCTTATGAACTCATCTCGGGGATATTATCAACCCTTACGGGATACACTGTCCGGTCAATTATTCACGGCATGCCATATATAAAATATAGTGACCCAACTTAACCGGTAATCAACCTAATAATTAAATCGGTTAATTCCTTTGGTAAATCAAAGTCACATATATTAAATATACACACCCGCAATAATATCGGGGATTAAGAATAAAATACACTGAGACTCGAATCGATTATCGCCGGCAATCCTAATCGATGAATCTCAACGATCCGCTCAATACACCAAGTGTACAAGTGTGATAAAATAATTAAGATAAATTATTTTCTCTCTCACACAACGACTATACCGATGGATTGGTCCGGGTCCATCTAGGTCGTGAGCAACTGTTCGATTAAATACGAGTAACCGATAGTATGATCTTCTGTGCGCCCATGCACACCATACTAACTACAACGTATAAAATCTAGGACTATGATTTGCATATATTTAATTAATAATAATTAAACGCAAACAATTGTTTATTAATTCATAGATTAAATGCTATGATCGGGAGTTTACTGTTACTTAAATCTAGACATTAAGTACACAACTCCAACAATCTCCCACTTGTACTAAGGTCTAGTCATTTCCTCCAAACTCCCGACTCCCATACTCATCACGTGCTTAAGGTGTACTTCCGAGAAGTACTATGTGAATGAGCACTCTAGGTTGCCGCTCTGAAGTTATCTTGGTGACTACTACGTCGTCTCCCTCGACGATGACTCGTATCAGGTGGTACTTGCACTATGTGTTATCATCACTTTTAGACTTATGACATCTTCCAGTTTACCATGCACCGCTATAAAATAGCCTTTGGTAAACCAAGAGTCATATCCAAGTCTAGAGGTTATCCCGGAACCTAACCAAAACTTCCGCTGCCTCTGAGGCTGCTATTCGGTTATGAGAGAGTCCGAGAAGCGTCCTGCTTATCACTCTTTCATTCTAAGGTTCCACCTCTCCCAAAAGTGAACACATAGCCTGATATCGACTTACACTGGTCCTTCTCTGATTTGAGATCTGAGAACATCTAATCCAAGAAGATTTCGTTTTCCTTAATAATCCAGTACTTACGCAAGTACTATTACAGCATCCGAGAATCTCTTGTCCAGATTACTTTGATATCCTCCCACTACGCAAACCGCATAGTTGATATCAGGTTCCTGTTTTTCAACATTGCATTTAAGCTTTCCACACTAGGTGTTGGAAACTGCTTCGTATCATCTATCTCCTTTATGTGTTTGAAACACACGACCTTAGATAGATATACATATTCTGTCTCTGAAAGGCAAAAACCTTTCTCAGAATCATGCATGTTTAAAACAAACAATAATCGTATAAGATATCCAGGAGAAGTACGATGCTCTTATCCCTAGATCATAAGATCTCAAGAACATGCTCTAACTTCTACTCAATCTTATATCCCGATTCTTTTAGACAACCATTATTTTATATCTGACAACATCTTCACATTGTTGCCAATGACGAAATGTTATCTACATAAAATATCCGAGAAAACACCACCTTGTCCATTACGTTTCTAATACACCTTTCGTCTTTGCCTTTTGATGAATCCATCAGATGGACTATCTCATCAATTCGCAAGTACTACGATTCATAGCTTTGTAACCATCCATAAATGGATTTACTAAGCTTGCACTCTAAATGATCTGGCCTCTTAACAATAAACCTTATTGTTCTAAGCAGGCACATTTAGATCCAGTACCGCCCTTATGCAGAGCTAGGGATTGATTTCATTTCTACTAGATCCAGAGTCCGAACTCCTCTAGTCTTATGAATATCTCTGGTTGTCCAACAACCTCCCACTGCAATGGCGTCCCGGTGTATAACAGTAATAATAGTAGGTGCATTGTGTGGTGTACTTCTACTCGGTTTGGCTGGTTCCCAGTCTTTTGTCCTTTCTCTCATTCCGAGGTATTACTTTAGTTCAGGCTTTGTGGTTCGTCTAATAGTCTTCCTCTAAGAACCGGGCGATACACGCCTTTCTGGTTCATAGTACTATAGAACACACAATACTTCGTTCATCTAGGATATCCTACAACCATATTGAATATGCCGTTGTATCCAGGAGTATCCATAGAACATAGGTAGTTCCGAACAACTTGTCCTTTTTACTATTAGATTTCCATTTCTTATTTACAACGCACCGTCTCTACACTAAAGTGTACAGTGCGGCCCTTTGGGATTGAATCCCAATCTTTGATTATGCTATGTGTTATTTAGATAGGTGATGGCCTCCGCGACCGAGTCGCAGGCTCCTAATGGATATACTTTAATGGTTCCCCATAATAGCTTTGTGTCCATTGACTAGTCAAAACACTTTGCTTTTATGGCACATTAAGTATTCTAATCCATCACCGAGTATTCTTTGAAAGAACTACTCGTACCTTTCTAATTTACACATACGTCTGCATATGTAATCATTTTCAATACTTGTCCGAATTCTATCCTTTATCTAGAAAGGTTTGCTTAGGTGTATTATCCTCCAAATTCGATCCTTAGGTCGGAAGGTCCATTCCTTCAACTATAATTGATCAAATCAATTTCGACCATTTGAATCTTATTTGGAAATACTACTAAGTACAAGAATTCACAAGTATAATGATTAATAAAGATATATCTAATCAAGTAAAACAAGTTATAGAACGGTTCGTTGCATCGTGGTAGACTTAGGATCTATCATTCATATATTGCTGTCTAATGTACCAGAATAGATAACGCCATTATTTCTTATCAAAATCATCCAATGATTAAAGAAATAAAATATCCATTCATAAAATAGAAATCCAGAACAAAACGTTCTTTCTAAAATGAGGGTACATAAAGCAATAAATTTGAAATGAAATCCTATTTAACTAAAGCAGATAAATGTCTTCCACTGCAACAGCTGCCTCCTCTACAGCTTTTGCCCGTGTAGACTCGAACTCTTCTTCTCTAAGTCGCCGGGTTTTCTGGAACCCCTGCATTAAAAAATGCACATACCGTCAGTGGTTCCGTATCTACACACCAGAATTCTGGTAGATAATACCGCTGACTATGTTTTTACGACTAAAGAAAAATTCGTACCTCTGAGAGGACATTCAGACTTCCAGTGTCCAGACTTGTTGCATCGGAAGCACTTGCCCCTTGGCTTTGCAGCCCCCACTCGTGGTACAACCTTCTTGACACCACTGGGTTTCCAGGCTTGCTTCCTCCTCTTGCCCCTACCTCCGACAGGCTTTAAGCCCTTGGACTTGGTAGCTACAAGCGCTTGAGACTTGCCCTTCTTGTAGATCCCCTCTGCCGCCTTCAGTTCAGTCAGGAGTTGCGCAAGAGAATAAGATAGTTTACCCATATTATAGCTCATGCGAAACTGCTCAAAATTAGGGGTCAGAGACAGGAGTATGATGTCGACTTGCGTCTCCCCATCAATTTGAGCTCCTAGGATCTCAAGCTCATTCAACAGACTCATCATCTTAAGAACGTGCTCCCCTACAGGCGTTCCTTCAGACTGAGTAGTTGTCATGAGGACTCTCATGGCTTCTTGCCGTCCTGCACGATCTTGCTGCCCAAACATATCCTTGAGGTTGAACAACATATCATAGGCAGTGTCCATCGACTCATGTTGGGTTTGGAGTACACTTGACATTGAAGCCAAAATGTAACACCTAGCCATTTCATCAGCCTTTTTCCACTTCCGATATGCCTCTTTTTCCTCATTAGTTGAGGCAGTCGTGGGTTCAGCAGGGCATACTTCATGAAGTACAAACTTGTACTCCTAAGAAGTTAGGACAATGTCTAAATTTCTCCTCCAATCGATATAATTGGGGCCAGTGAGTTTATGCTCCTTGAGTATCACAGAAAGTGGGTTCATAGCTATTCTCTAAACCTATAAGCACATTTAAACAAACAATTAATTTAATATCCGATATTATCTCCCTATAATAATATCATTAAATCACTAATCACATCTAAAATCCCATCAGGTAAGGCAAGCCACGTGGTGTGGACGTTTACCTTCCCAAATGATTTAGCAATTAGATTTTCTTTGGTCATACATCACTTGTAGCGGAACCTCGTGGGGAGGAATACTATAAGGCGTATCTAAGTGTAAACCATTACTCAGCACCAAAGTAAATCGCTTGGAATTGCTACATCACCGCAAGCCACGTGGTGTGGACGTTTACGATAACTTCACAACTCTTCACAATTTCTTACAACTGTCTACATCAATTAATCCAAGATCCGTCGGCATAGCAACCACGTGGTGTGGACGTTTACTACACCAAGAGATCTTTATAATTGACTCCCAATTACTTGATCCATTTAATCTTGTAAATCAAGACGTGGAGAATCATAAGTGAAACTCGAAGTTTCTAACCAGTGATTCACCATGCGAACAGCCCTATCTCTCATAAATGAGGGAGCCGAGCAGACAATCGATCCATCTTCAAAAGAATGGTACGAAGGTCTCTAATTTGTGTCCTCGACATGACCAAGTGGCTCTGGCTCCATTCCACTCCCCGGGGTAAGAATGAGTCGACTTGAAATCAGTTTTGGAAAGACAAATTAGGCATTGTTTGATGAACTTAATCAATGTTTCTCGTAAGAGGAATTACAAGAACTCTCCTCCAATGACCTATCTATATAAACTTCAAAAGTTTATAAAAGTCACCAAGAGAGCAGCAATGGAGACCATTGGTATGTTTCCATACCCTCTCCCACTTAGCTTTTTACAATAAAGGGATACGCTATCTAGTGCATAAAAGTAAACAAATATAGCATGCATACAAGTAATAAAGCACATAGCACATAGTCAAAATAATGCTAGAAAAATTATTTTTCCGACTATCATGGCTTTATTCCATCTCCGTATGCGTCTTCTAGTCTTCAGTCTTCGTTCTTGAATGCTCCATGTGACGAGAATATTAATCCCAATATTTAAATCTATTTACTTTTGATAAATCCAAAAGATACTTAATTCGAAAATTAAGTCAATCGAATAAATCAAAAATAAAATTAAATATTATTAATATTTTTATTTATTTATTTTCCTATCTAATTCTATTAAATCTCTAGAATAATCTATCCAAGTAAAACTTGGAATATTCTAGAAGACTTCTATAATAGAATAAGGAAATAAAATAAATTAGGACTCTTCTACTTTCCAAGATTAATTAATTTCCATTACTATGAAAATTCCCATAAAATAGGAATAATCAATTAGGAAATAAATCAATCCTAAATTAACTTTTATTCCTTTCCAATTCTATTAAATCTCTAGGATCATATTCCAAGTAGAACTCAGAATACTCTAGAAGACTTCCATAATAGAATAAGGGAATAAAATTAATTCCAATTAATTCTTTTCCTAATCCATGAGAATTCCCAAAAATAGGAAAACTCAATTAGGAAAAACCGAATTAATTAGGAAAGTGAATCTTGGTAGGAGTAGCACGGGATGGGGATTCCCGCACCACCCCACCATCATCGGCCGACCACCACCACGGAGGAGGGCACCGCCTGATGGAGTTGTATTCTAAATGTCTAGTTTAGTGCAAATACGGAACTCCTTATCTATACCTTAATTCGAGATATGATTCAAACATGATTGCATTTAATGCAATAGTCCTAGATGTATACGTTGTAGATAGTATGGCGTGAGGAGACACGCGGAAGATCATACTATCGGTTACTCGTATACTATCGAACAGTAGCTCACGACTTAGATGGACAGGGACAATCCATCGGTACGTCGTAGTGTGACTGGTAGATAGTCGGTCTTGACTATCATGTTACACTCGTACACTTGGTGTATTGAGCAGGACCACGGGAGGGCGTTCGATTTATACTAATCAGAGTAATCGAACTAGACCTCAGATATTACGGATATGTGAGTTCTTAATCCCTATATAATTATAGGTGCGTGTGTCCAATGCTCGGTTCTTTGATGTGCCAATGAGTGAGACTAATTGATTAGTCAATATTCTCGGTAGATTGGGAATCGGTATTGTACACACGGCATGCTATAGATTATAGACAGGAAACTGTGTCCCATTTATTGGGTTGATGATGTCCCCGAGATGAGCTCATAAAGTTTATCATGTAAACCCTGCAGGTGGATTTAATCCGCATGATAATAAGGATGAGTGGTACTAGTCTCGGATCATAAGAAATGAATTAATTTAATTTTTAGTAATTAAAATTAATTCGTGGACATGCGATATCTTAAACACGGGGAAATATCACATATGTAATACGGCGGGAAAATTATTGACGGAATAAATTGAATTAATTAATTGGGAAATCATTTATAATTTTATAGTGGAATTAATTATAAATAAAATTGTGGAATTTAATTAAGGTTTTCCTTTTGGGACACCAAGTTAATTAAATTGCAATTTAAGCCTAATTAATTAATTGCCTATGGGTCCCTAGTGTGGCCTATATATATCCTCGTCTCTCTTCTCTAAACCTACAGAACGCCGCTATTTTATTTTTGCGGAGAAAAATTAATTTGTTAACGCAATTAATTTTTCTGTGAAAATAAATAGATTAGCGCAATAACTTTTCTGCTCCAGAAAGAAAATTATATTCTTGCGTAAGTTTGAGAGAGAAGAAGAAGAGACACTCCAAGCGGATCGATGCCCACACATCGGCTGGAGCAAGAGGACTAGGATACACGCTAGAAGACTCGAGGTCTCTGTCAATTCGGCTTCTCCGAATCACGCGACAAAGGTATGGAATCGAAACCCTATTTCCGCATTGTTTCGATTCAATCTCGTACGTAATAATACAACGGACCAACCATTGGTTTACGGGGGTCAAGGTAGATATTCTCTGGCTTCTGGGCGGTTGAGGACCTCCGGATCGGTGGCCGGATAGAGAAAATCGGATCGGAAATGGCCCGGAACAGCAGCATCGCGCTGCTGTTCGGAACAGGCAAGCGCCCGCCTGGGTGGCAGGCGCCCGCTCGCGCTGGGTCGCGAGCGACCGCTTGGGCAGCAAGCGCCCGCTTGCGCGGGTGCGCGAGCGCCCGCTTGGGCGGCAGGCGGCCGCCTGCTCCGGGCAGATTGCGAGTCGCGGCTTCGGCTGCGGCGGACGCGCGATCTCTTGGTCGGGCGGCCATGGCTGTTCGGAGGTGACCTCCAGAAGTCGATTGGGGACGTCCGGATGTTCGAAGGTTCGAACGGACGTGTCCCGGATAGTCGATTTCCAACACCGCCGCCGCCACCCCAGCCGGCCGGCCACCACCTCACCGGCGGCAGCCCCAGCCGAGGGCGATCGACCCCTCCCCATGGCTTCGGTCATGGGGTCGATCATGGGGTTGATCGACCCCCCGGTTTTCGTCCTCTTCATCCTCTTCGTCCTTTTCGTCACACGAGTTCTCCGGCGGTCGTCTCGGCATCGATCCAACGTAAATAAATTACAAGAAATAAATTTACAATTCCGGTATCGATTCTATACATGAAATCGACCCTATACACTTTCCGGAAAAACATAGAACAATAATAATAAATCTAAATTCGGTCAACCCCCGAATTTTTACTATTAGAAGCATTCATCCACACAAAACGAATCTCGACATGTCCGAGAGTTTAATAACGAATAATCATGGTAAATTAAATAGCAATTAATTAAACGAATAATTAACAATTAATTAAACCATGATAGTCGGAATCCCTGCAAGGTAGAACACAATTGAACACATACATGAACACGAAACCAAACGCTCTGATACCAATTGCTGGATATCGATATCCTGGGGTATCAAAAATTGCGGAACCGATAACCCCGACCGAAATCCCATCGCCGGAAACACGCGAACCACCAAACGGAGCCGGGCTCGACCCGAGCATCGCCGCGAGATAAACCCGCGGCCGAAACCCTAGCCGAGCCCCCGCCGGGGCTCGCGATCGTGCGCCGATCGCTGGGCTGCTCCGGCAGCCCCGGGCGGTGAGTCCGGCGACTCACCGCCATCACCGGAGGCGGGGGGAGCCACCAGCCGCGGCGCCAGCCCGCGGTAGTCCCCCCGGCGATCGAGCTAGGGCTCGATCGCCCTTGCCGCGGCGTCCAGCCGCGGCTTTCCTTCGATGCGCGCCGGCGATCGAAGCCCTAGGGCTCGACCGCCACCCCTCGGCTCCCAGCCGAGGGTTGCTTTCGATCCCGGCGGGGATCCCTAGACCGCCGGCGGTCCGGTGGTCTTCGACCACCACCGCTCGGTCTATCCCCGTCTCCGGTTTCGTTGTTTTTCCCGGATCTTGTGTTCATGTATATGTCACAATTTAATTCACATAAAATCACACAAGGAGTTTTATGATCATACCTTTTGATTCGTTGTGCGGAGAAACGAAATCAATTGAAGACCTTTGAATCTTCCTACGTATTCTTTGCACTTCGTTCGAACGTCGGGTGGGCGACGATCTATCGAACTCCTATGGATCTCCTTCAACTCTCTAGAATATCAAGTATGATAATCTTGTCTTATGATTTATGAAGGCCATGTAGTGCTTTTATAGGCTACGTAGGGGATCTAAAGGAGGTGGAATATTGGGCTTCCAATATTGAAGATTAAATTGAGCCCAATGCTCAAGTCCATTAATCCTTATCAATATTAATTAATTTATTTTCCACTATATAAATTAATTGCACTCCCAATATTAAACCATATTATATCAAATAATATTTCTCCGGTAGTATTATTTATTTCGTGTATTTAAGATTTAAATATCCATGAATAAAATTAATTTATTGCTAATTAATTTATTCATCTCTTTAATCCGAGACTAGTACCATTCAACCTTAATTATTGTGCGGAACGAATCCACTCATGAGGTTTACACAATAATTCCTTATGAACTCATCTCGGGGATATTATCAACCCTTACGGGATACACTGTCCGGTCAATTATTCACGGCATGCCATATATAAAATATAGTGACCCAACTTAACCGGTAATCAACCTAATAATTAAATCGGTTAATTCCTTTGGTAAATCAAAGTCACATATATTAAATATACACACCCGCAATAATATCGGGGATTAAGAATAAAATACACTGAGACTCGAATCGATTATCGCCGGCAATCCTAATCGATGAATCTCAACGATCCGCTCAATACACCAAGTGTACAAGTGTGATAAAATAATTAAGATAAATTATTTTCTCTCTCACACAACGACTATACCGATGGATTGGTCCGGGTCCATCTAGGTCGTGAGCAACTGTTCGATTAAATACGAGTAACCGATAGTATGATCTTCTGTGCGCCCATGCACACCATACTAACTACAACGTATAAAATCTAGGACTATGATTTCCATATATTTAATTAATAATAATTAAACGCAAACAATTGTTTATTAATTAATAGATTAAATGCTATGATCGGGAGTTTACTGTTACTTAAATCTAGACATTAAGTACACAACTCCAACACCATACACTCTTGTGTAGAAATGGAGTGTCGGAAATAAGAAATGGAACTCTTATAGAAATAGTAAAAGCATGAGTTATACGGAACTACCTGTGTTCTATGGATATGTCTGGAAACAACGGCGCATTCAAATGCGGTTGTAGAATATCCTAGAAGAACAAAAGATGTGTGTTCAATAGTACTATGGACCAGAAGGACATTATAAGTTCTAACGCTCGGTTCTTAGAGGAAGACTATTAGATGAACCACAAGCCCAAAGTGACGTAATACTTTGAAATGAGAGAGAGAGAGATTAAGACTTAGAACAGCCGAACCGAGTAGCGGTACACCACTAACTGCACCTACTGTTATTACTGTTTATACACCGGAATGCCGTTGTAGTGGGAGGTTGTTTAACAACCGGAGATGTTCATAAGACTAGGGGAGTCTTCGGACTCTGGACTTGGTATACAAGAAATCGATCCCTGGATCTACATGGAGGCAGTACTATATCTAAATGTGCCTTCTTGGAAAGCAATAAGGATTATTGCTAAGAGGCAAGATCATTTAGAATACAAGCTTAGTTGATCCATTTATGGATTGAAACAAAGCTAGAGTTCGTGGTACTTGCAAATTGATGAGATAGTCCATTTTATGGATTCATCAAAGCATAGACGAATAGTGTGTATTGGAAACGTGATGGAAACAAGGTGGTGTTTCTCGGGTTTTATGTAGATAACATTTTATCATTGGCAACAATGTAAATATGTAATCAGACATGGAATGATGGTTGTCTGGATGAATCATTATGAAAGATATAGGAAGAAGTTGGACATGTTCTTGAAATCTTGGATCTCTAGGAAAGAACATTGTACTTCTCCTGGACATCTTACATATAAATGATTATGGTTCGTTTTAACATGCAAGATTTCGAGAAAGGTATGTTACGTTTCAGATACAGAATGCATCTATCTAAGGATATGTGTTTTGGAACACAAAAGGAGATAGAAGCAATGAAAGCGGTTTCCTACACTTCAAGTGTGGAAAGCTTAATAAATGCGATGTTGAAAACGAGAACCTGATATCTGCTATGCGGCTAGTATAGTGGGAGGATATCAAGGTAATCCTGGAAAGGAATACTCGACTGCTGTAATGAACATTTTAAGTACTTTCGAAGTACTGGAAACTATGTTCTGGATTACGAAGCAGACAAGCTTTTCCTTTGGATTACACTCTCTTAGATTTCTAATCAAATAAGGATCGGTGTAAGTCGATATCAGGCTATGTGTTTCACTATTAAAGGAGAAGGAGTTTTTACATGGAAGAGTGATAAGCACGACGCTTTTCGGACTCTACCATGGGTAACCAAATAACGGCCTCAGAGGCAGCGGAAGTTTTGGTATAGCTCCGGGATAATCTCTGGGACTTAGATGTGATTCTTAATTTGCCAAAGGCTATGTCAATAGCAGTGCGATGGCAAATGGTAAGAAATCACAAGTCCATAAGTGTAAGATAACACATAGAGCAAGTACCACCTGATACGAATCATCGTCAGGGAAGACGACGCTGTAGTCACCAAGATAACTTCAGAGCGGCAACCTAGATTGCTCATTCACATAGTACTTCTTGGAAGTACAATTTAAGCACGTGATGAGTATGGGAGTCGGGAGTTTGGAGGAAATGACTAGACCTTAGTACAAGTGGGAGATTGTTGGAGTTGTGTACTTAATGTCTAGATTTAAGTAACGGAAACTCCCGATCCATTGCCATTAATCTATTTAATTAAATAAACAATTATTTGTGTTTAATTATTTATAATTAAGTATATGCAAATTATATTCCTAGATTATATACGTTGTAGTTAGTATGGTGTGCGTCGTCACACGGAAGATCATACTATCGGTTACTCGTATATAATCGAACAGTTGCTCACGACCTAGATGGACACGGACCAATCCATCGGTATAGTCGTTGTATGAGGGAGAAAATAATTTGTCTTGATTATTTTATCATACTTGTACACTTGGTGTATTGGGCGGATCGCTTGAGATTTATCGATTAGGATTGCCTTGGATAATCGATTTAAATCTTAGTGTATTTTATTCTTAATCCCCGATACTATTGCGGGTGTGTATATTTAATATAAGTGACTTTGATTTTCCAAAGGAATTGACCGGTTTAATTACTGGGTCAATTACCGGTTAAGTTGGGTCACTATATTTTATATATGACATGTCGTGAATACTTGACGGGAAAGTGTATCCCGGAAGGGTTGATAATATCCCCGAGATGAGTTCATAAGGAATTATTATGTAAACCATGCAGGTGGAATTTATTCCGCATAATAATTAAGGTTGAATGGTACTAGTCTCGGATATAAGAGATGAATAAATTAATTAGCAATAAATTAATTTTATTCATGGATATTTATATCTTAAATACACGGAATAAATAATACTACCGGAGAAATATTATTTGATATAATATGGTTTAATATTGGGAGTGCAATTAATTTATATAGTGGAAAATAAATTAATTAATATTAATGGGATTAATAGATTTGGGCTTGAGCTCAATTTAATCATTAATATTGGAAGCCCAATATTCCACCTCCTTAAGATCCCCTACGTAGCTTATAAAAGCACTACATGGTCTTCTCTATTCTCATAACTTGAAGATCACAATTCTAGAGAGAGAAAGTAGAGAGGGAGATCCATGGAGTTCGGAAGATCGTCGCCTACCCGACGTTCGAGCTAGTGCAAGGAATACGTGGGAAGATCTCAAGGTCATCAATTGAGTTCTTCGTTTTTCCGAACAACGAGAACGAGGTAAATCGTAAAACCCTCTTTATGATTTTATCGTTTAATTATCGTGAAACTAACGTGAACGTAAGATCCGTGAACGCGACCCATGTCGAGGTTGAACCGGGCGGTGGTGATCGAAGACCACCGGACCGCCGGCGGCTCAACGGCTCGATGGGATGGGTCGAGAGGGCGAGAGCCTCGGCTGGACGCCGAGACTCGATCGTGCCCTAGCTGGACGCAACCCGCCCGCGCGGCGCGATCTCCGCTTAGGCGGTGCGATCGCCGCTCGCGCGGTGCACCACCCGCCCGCGCGGCGGTGCTGGCGGTGATCGCTAGCCACGGTTCGACCGTGGCTGGGCAAGCGATCACCGGGGCGTGTCTAGGTCAGCCCGTGGCTGCTGGGCAGCCCTTCGATCGACGCAGCGGGTCCGTGATCGAGCAGCCGCGACTTCGGTGGCGGCGGGTGTTCGGTCAAGACGCATCCCCGCGAAGACGATGGGCTGTCGGCGAGGGCTTCGAGCATGCCCGTCGGGCTGCCAAGGGCAGCCCTAGGCGGCTGCCGTGATCAGCCGCGAACCCCATGCGGGGGCTCGATCGAACAAGCCGCGGCTTTGCCACGGTTAGGGTTTGGTTGGGCTATCCCCGTGGAGGTTCGTGGTGTGTTTCCGGCGACCGGGATTTTGTTTGGAGTTGTTGTTCCGCAACTTTGACAACTCTGGATATTCGATCTCCAAAGGATATCGATCGGAATTAATTAGATAATTTATTTAATTAATTTTAATTAAATTTATTAATTCCGGTATGTCGATTTCTAACAGATAGGACTCCCAGAGAAATACGTCGGGCGGAGGGTACTCCTCGTCCATCAAGGCGTTGAACTGCTGGAACAAGATGATCATATCCGGTTCTGAGTTCGACGACGATTTGTTTCATCTCCCGCCGCGCCCTCCGATGAGGTGTCCGACAGCATGATTTCTTTTCCCCGGGACGACGACATCAAAACCTGTAAAAAATTGAAGGAGGATAACGAAGGATTTACCTTGAGCAAAACTCTGAAAGGCTTGGGGGCGAGAATCCGGCAATTTCTAGGGTTAGTAAAGCAGAATCGAAGGTGCGAAAAAGAAACCGATGCGCATTTAGGGGTTTTTATAGAGGAAAGTTGCACCAAAAAGGGGACAAGCGGGAACGGTTATTGATAAAAGTACTCAAGTACTCTCGAGGCCCAACACGCAAAAGAGGGGGCCCAAACGAATGCGGACCGTCCACAGTTAACTGGGGGCCGCGTTCCAAGACACGGGACAGATTCCAGAGGTTTGCGCCCCGGGACCCGTATCACAGCGTGAGTGCCCGTGCTGCAGGGTGATCCGTCGTGATAAGTATGGCGTCTCTCCGGAAATAGGATGCCGGATCGCGGAAGTTTCTGCCACAAAGCACGAATTGATCCAGAGAACGACCCACAATCCCGATGATCGCGCGCGCCGTGTTCCCGGCGGCGGAGGGGCGTAACCGAGCAGGAGGGCATGTCATTTTATGCCGCAAAGGTATTAGAGTCGAACGGAGAAAGATTGGCAACAGAAAGCCTCGAAAGATAAACATAGCTTCATTAAACAAATCTCCGGCTGGGGGAGAACCCATTACATCAAAAGATCAAGCCTAGATTTACAAAGAGAGAAAAAAGAGACAGAGAATGCCGCGTGGATCAGGTGCTCGAGGAATCAGGGCTCTCTGAGGCACGATCCGGCAAAGACCTTCTGTTCCATTGGCTATCGAAGACGGAGATGGAAAACCCGGACCCTGGATTCCACACCAAGTGGATGTGCCATCCCTTCCGAAGCCCGGTATGCTGAACAAATCTGACCCAGCCTTGACCCCCGAGAGCTATCTGCCGGCGCAGGCGGGTCTTGGAGACCGTCCACACCTGGCCTCCGTCGTCGGTCAGCGTGATCTCAGGACCCAGTAAACCCTCCAACGGCCGAACGAATGCCATCGGAAGGGGGAAATTGCCGTAGTGCCATCGACCTTTGAATTTCCGAGACAAGCGTCGCCACCCCGAAGGGGACGAAAGGACTTCAGGCCTCATTGAGAAATGTTTGCCTGATGAAAAAAGCGCACCCTGAAGTTTTCCCCAAAATTGCCTGAACACCTTGTTGGAGTAGTATATATAATGTCTAGATTTAAGTACTCTGAACTCCTTGTACACTTTCATTTACCTATTAATAATTAACATTCATTTGCTTTTAATTATTGTTAATTAAATAAATGCAAATTATAGTCATGGATTTTATACGTTGTAGTTAGTATGGTGTGTCGGGCCCACACAGAAGATCATACTATCGGTTACTCGTATTTAATCGAACAGATGCTCACGACCTAGATGGACACGGACCAATCCATCGGTATAGTCGTTGTGTGAGAGAGAAAATAATTTGTCTTAATTATTTTATCACACTTGTACACTTGGTGTATTGAGCGGATCGCTTGAGACTTATCAATTAGGTTTGCTCTGTGATAATTGATTTAAGACTCAGTGTATTTTATTCTTAATCCCCGATACAATTGCGGGTGTGTATATTTAATATAAGTGACTTTGATTTTCCAAAGGAATTGACCGGTTTAATTATTGGGTCAATTACCGGTTAAGTTGGGTCACCCTATTTTATATATGGCATGCCGTGAATTATTGACGGGACAGTGTATCCCGAAAGGGTTGATAATATCCCCGAGATGAGCTCATAAGGATTTATTATGTAAACCTCGCGAGTGGATTTGTTCCGCATAATAAATAAGGTTGAGTGGTACTAGTCTCGGATAAAAGAGATGAATAAATTTATTAAGCAATAAATAAATTTTATTCATGGATATTTATATCTTAAATACACGGAATAAATAATACTATCGGAGAAATATTATTTGGATATAATATGGTTTAATATTGGTGTTGGAAATCGACTATCCGGGACACACCGTTCGAACCCTCGAACATCCGGACGTGCCCAATCGACTCCAGGAGTTCACCTCCGAACAGCCATGGCCACCCGCCAAGCAGATCGCGCATCCGCCACAGCCAAAGCCGCGGCTCGCAATCTGCCCGGAGCAAGCGGCCGCCTGCCCACCAAGCGAGCGCTCGCGCAGCACCGCAAGCGAGCGCTTGCTGCCCAGGCGAGCGCCTGCTGCCTGACGCGAGCGGGCGCTTGCCCCTCAAGCGGGCGCTTGCCTGCTTCGAACAGCAGCGCGATGCTGCTGTTCCGGGCCGTTTCTGATCCGTTTTTCTCCGTCCAGCCACCGATCCGGCGGTTCTCAACCGCCCAGAGGCTGGAGAAAAACTATCCTTAACCCCGATTATCAATCGATGGTCCGTTGTATTATTACGTACGAGAAGAATCGAAAAAGATGCGGAATAGGGTTTTCGATTCTTTACCTTTGATGCGTGATTCGGAGAAGCCGAATAGGTGAACACCTCTGATCTTCTAGTGTGTATCCTAGCCCTCGACTCCAGACGTTGTGTGGGCAACGATCCACCGGAAGTCTCCTCTTCTTCTTCTCTCTTAAACTTTCTCTCACGTTTTATTTTCTCAAGTGAAGAAAAATAAAAGCTGCGTAAGTTAGGTCTAGAGAAGAGAGGGGGGAGGGGTTTAAATAGGTCACACTAGGGACTTTAGGTTAATTAATTAATTAGGCTAAATTGCAATTTAATTAAATCGGTGTCCTTAAAAGAAAACCTTTAATTAAATCCAATTTTAATTATAATTAATTTCACTATAAAATTATAATTGAATTCCCAATTAATTAATTCATATTATTTTACCAATAATATTTTCCGCCGAAATTACATATACGATTTTCCCCATGTTTAAGATATCGTATGTCCATGAATTAATTAATTACTAATAATTAAATTAATTCATTTCTTATTATCCGAGACTAGTACCACTCATCCTTATTATCATGTGGAACAAATCCACCTGCAGGGTTTACATGATAAACTTTATGAGCTCATCTCGGGGACATCATCAACTCGATAAACGGGACACGGTTTCCTGTCTATAATCTATAGCATGCCGCGTGTACAATTCCGATTCCCAATTTACCGAGTATCTCGACTAATCAATTAGTCTCACTCATTGGCATATTAAAGAACCGAGAATTGGACACACGCACCTATAATTATATAGGGATTAGGAATTCGTATATCCGTAATCTCTGAGGTCTAGTTCGATTACGTCGATTAGTATAAATCGAACGCCCTCCTGTGGTCCTGCTCAATACACCAAGTGTACAAGTGTAACATAATAGTCAAGACCAACTATTACCCAGTCACACTACGACGTACCGATGGATTGTCCCTGTCCATCTAAGTCGTGAGCTTCTGTTTGATAGTATACGAGTAACCGACAGTATGATCTTCCGCGTGTCTCCTCACGCCACACTGTCTACAACGTATATATCTAGGACTATTGCATTCAAGTATATGATAGATAAAATGCCGACGATTTGATTAATAGATAATGTAAAACACAGATAAGGAGTTCCATATTGTCACTAAACTAGACATTTAGAATATAACTCCATCAATCTTCCACTTATACTAAAAGTCTAGTTGCCCTCTACCATACATCCGATACCCATCCCCTTCACGTGTCTCTTGAACGCTTCCGCTGGAAGTGCCTTCGTAAAGGGGTCAGCCAGGTTATCCGCTGATGCAATCTTGGTGACAACCGCATCGCCTCTCCTGACGATGTCTCTAATCAGGTGGTACTTGCGATCTATGTGTTTACTCGCATTGTGGGCTCGTGGTTCCTTTGCATTTGCCACTGCACCGCTATTGTCACAATAAATTGTGATAGCTCTAGGCATTTTAGGAACCACATCCAAGTCCATAAGGAAGTTCCGGAGCCACACCAATTATTTAGCTGCCTCAGAGGCTGCTACATATTCGGCTTCCATGGTAGAGTCCGAAATACATTTCTGCTTAACACTCTTCCATGAAATTGCTCCACCTCCCAATGTGAACACATAGCCTGATGTAGACTTTCGCTGATCCTTATCAGATTGGAAATCCGAGTCTGTGTAACCAATAGGAATCAACTCGGACGCTTTGTAACTTAGAACATAATTCCTAGTCCTTCGCAGGTACTTAAGTATGTTCTTTACAGCAGTCCAGTGACCCTGTCCAGGGTTACTCTGATATCTAGCTACCATGCCAACGGCATAGCAGATATCAGGTCTCGTGCACAACATGGCATACATTAGACTTCCTACTGCCGAAGCATAAGGAACCTTCTTCATGTAATTTATCTCCTTTTGTGTTTTGGGACACATGTCTTTAGATAGATGAATTCCATGGCAGAAAGGTTGAGCACCTCTCTTGGAATTCTGCATGTTGAAACGAGCCAGAATCGTATCAATATATGAAGCTTGGGACAAGCTTAATGTTCTTTTCTGGCGATCCCGTATTACCTTGATCCCAAGAACATGCCCAACTTGTCCTAAGTCTTTTATATCGAATTGCTTGGACAACCATCCCTTTATGTCCGACAACATCTTCACATTGTTGCCAATTAGAAGAATGTCGTCTACATAAAGCACGAGAAACGCCACGCTGTTTCCGTCACTTCTCCGGTATACACACGACTCGTCCATGCTTTGAATGAATCCATAAGACTGGATAACCTCATCAAACCGCATGTTCCAAGATCTAGAAGCTTGCTTCAATCAATAAATGGATCGGTTTAGCTTAAGCACTAGATGCTCTTGGCCTTTCTTGATGAAACCTTCTGGCTGTCTCATGTAAATGGTCTCGTCAAGATTCCCATTCAAGAATGCTGTCTTGACGTCCATTTGCCACACCTCATAATCCATATGAGCTGCTATAGACAAAAGAATTCGGATCGACTTTAGCATAGCTACCGGCGAAAAAGTTTCCTCATAATCGATCCCTTCTTTCTGAGTATACCCTTTCGCAACAAGCCTAGCCTTGAAGGTTTCCACCTTCCCGTCAGACCCTCTTTTTCTCTTGTACACCCATTTGCAACCAATGGCTTTTACACCTTTGGGCGGTGCTACAAGATTCCAGACCTGATTCGAATCCATTGATTCAATCTCAGATTTCATCGCTTTTTGCCAAGACTGAGCATCTTGATCTTTAAGCGCCTCTCCGTAGGTCCAGGGATCGGCTTCATGTTCTCCAGGTAACTAGTCCGAAGACTCACCTATAAACATGAACCTATCGGGTTGTCGAACAACCCTCTTACTACGACGACGCTCCGGTGTAACCTCAGTAACTACAGGTGCAGACTGTGGTGGCGTATCACCCGGTTCGGTTGGATCTAAGCCTTGATCGTCCCCTCTCAGTTCGTTTAGTATTATCTCACTCTTGGGCTTGTGGTCCATTATATAATCCTCTTCCAAGAACCGAGCGTTGGTGCTAACAACGATCTTCTGGTCCTGAGGACTATAAAATAGACCACATTTCGTTCCTCTAGGATATCCTATAAACAACCGAATATCTGAACGAGATTCCAATTTATCAGCCCCATGCTTCAGCACATGTGCTGGACAACCCCAGATCCGAATGTGTTTCAAGTTCGGCTTTCGCCCGGTCCACAATTCCGAGGGCGTCTTAGGGACTGATTTAGAAGGAACTAAGTTAAGGATATACGCCGCTGTTTCCAAGGCATATCCCCAGAACGAAACTGGTAGGTCTGAATAACTCATCATAGATCTTACCATTTCCATAAGAGTCCTATTCCTTCTTTCTGCTACACCATTCTGCTGGGGCGTGTATGGTGCAGTCATCTGGGAGTCAATCCCATTCTCTAATAAGTACTCTTTAAACTCTCCCGAGAGGTACTCTCCTCCACGATCAGATCGTAGAGTCTTTATGGTTTTACCATGAAGGTTCTCCACAAGAGCTTTGTACTCTTTGAACTTGTCAAAGCACTCGCTCTTGCGGCGCATCAGGTATACAAAACCATACCTTGAGTAATCATCAGTGAAGGTTACGAAATATTCATAACCTCCTCTCGCTTGGACAGATAAAGGCCCGCACAAATCAGAGTGAATCAATTCCAGTACTTCCTTGGATCTATACCCCTTATCACTAAAGGGTCGCTTGGTCATTTTTCCTTCCAGGCATGATTCGCAGGTTTGAAAGTCCTCATGTTTCACACCACTGAGTATTCCATCAGTTATCAACCTTTGAATCCTACCCAAGTTAATATGACCTAGCCTAAGATGCCATAAGTACTTTTGATTCATCCTAGAAGGCTCCTTTCTCTTATTGGTACTAGATGTGTTATTTGACTCTACTCGTTGCATCGTGGAATAATCAGGATTCAGTATATATAAGTTGCCTATCAATGTACCAGAACAGATATACTCACCATTCTTTTTGATAATAACAGAACTATCAAAAGAAACAGAATATTTATTCAAAACCAATTTAGAAACCGAAACAAGGTTCTTTCTAAAATTTGGTACATAAAGACAATTATTCAATACCAAAACCTTATTATTAAAAGACAAATAAATATCTCCCACTGCAACCGCCGCCACTTTCGTAGCGTTGCCCATGTAGATAGTGATCTCTCCCTCTCTAAGCCGCCGGGTTTCCTGGAACCCCTGCAAAGAATTGCAGACATGATCAGTGGCTCCCGTATCCACACACCAGGTACCGGTGGATAACACCGCTAAATATGTTTCAGTGACTAAGGAAAAATTCATACCTCCTTGTCTGAGAGGACAATTAGACTTCCAATGTCCAGACTGCTTGCAACGGAAACACTTGCCCTTGGGCTTGTTCACTCCATTCTGTGGTCCACCATTTCTGGGTCCACTGGGTTTCCGTCCCTGCTTCTTCTTCCTCTTAGCCCCCGGAGGGCCAGGAAGTTTCACAGCCACAAGTGCCTGAGACTTCTTAAAGATTCCCTCTGCCGCCTGGATTTCAGTCAGGAGTTCCGCCAACGTATATAACCTCTTGTTCATGTTATAGTTCAGGCGGAACTGCTCAAAACTCCTAGGCAGAGACTGGAGCACTATATCAATCTGGGTTTCCCCATCGATAGTTCCTCCCATAATCTCTATCTCATTCAGATAGCCAATCATCCTAAGAATGTGATCCCTTACGGGCGTTCCTTCGGACATGGTGGCCGTCATGAGTTTCCTCATAGCATCTTGCCTGGCTGCCCTATCCTGACTACCAAACATCTCCTTGAGGTTAAGCATCATATCATAGGCAGTGGTCATGGCCTCATGCTGATGTTGCAGCACATTTGACATAGAAGCCAAAATGTAGCACCGCGCCATCTGATCAGCCTTGACCCACTTCCGATGAGCTTCCTTTTCCTCAGGAGTGGAGGTATCAATAGGTTCATCAGGACAAACCTCATGGAGTACATATTTGTACTCCTCAGCAGTTAGGACAATGTCCAAGTTTCGTTTCCAATCAACATAATTTGGACCAGTGAGTTTGTTTTCTTTTAGTATGATGGACAGCGGGTTGAGTGCCATATCTATAAAAGAGACAAATCAAACCGTCAAATTTAATTCGATATTAACTCCCTTAATTAATATCATTAAATTTACCAATCAATCCTAAAATCCCATCAGACTAGCATGCCACGTTAATGTGGACGTACACTGGTCCAAACGATTTTATAACTGGACTTTTACTTCGGTCGTACATCATTACAGCAGTGACTCCGATGGGGAGGATACTGTAAAGCGTACCTAAGTGTATACCATTTCTCAGTACTAAGTTAACCGCTCGGAAACTACACGCCCACCGCAAGCCACGTTAGTGTGGACGTTTACGTTGACATGCGGTCCCTTTACGATTTCCTATAATTGTCGAGCCTCAATTAACCCAAAGTTCCGTTTCCGTCTAGTAAGCCACGATAGTGTGGACGTTTACTAAACAAACAACTTTGTTCATTGAATTCCATTTAATAAATTTTACAATTTCGCTAATAAAAGCTTGATATCTCGTAAGTGAAACTCGAAGTTTCTAACCAGCGATCAATCATGCAATTGAGCCCTATCTCTCACTAGGTGAGGGAGCCAACCAGACAATCGATCCAGTCATCGAATGACTCGAATGTCTCTAATCTGTTTCATCGACATAACCAAGCGCTTTGGCTCCATTCCACTCCCCGGGGTGAGAATGAGTCGAGTTGAAATTAGTCTTTGAAAGACAGATTAGGCATTGCTTTGAAAAACTTAATTGTTCAATTTTAAAAATGGAATTTCATTCGAATTTCGATCAAAATGATTTCCGTGTATCGACTTTATCCGATAGGGAGGATGACACTAAATCCAACTCGTAAGTCAATACACATCACTCTCGAAACAGAGAATGGAGACCGCGGTATTGTTTCCAATCCCTCTCCCACTTAGTATTTTACGATTTAGGGATAATCATGCATAAAATAATAAGCATAATAAAACACGTAAATCACATAAAAAAGCAATTAACGTGGCCCGATTATTAAGGCCTTAAAATCTTGAATGCACGTCTCTTGGAACTCGAACTCGTTGCTCGTCTCGACTTCGATTCTCGTTCCTCCGGGCTTCGATCTCGTCTCGATCCAATAGTAGAAAAAATTACAAAAAATATTCTACTAACTCCGGTATCGATCCTATACATTTTGATCGACCCTATACAAGTCCCGGATGCAACGAAAAATAAATAAACCTAACGACTCAACCCGTCGTTTTTATCTATTACAAACAAGCAACTTTTCCAAAATAAAACGATCTCGACAAGCCCGAGAGTTTAATCAAAACCACACACATACAGCACAAAAAAAACCAAAAATAAATTGGCCATAATAATCGGGTTCAACCTGTATCATAAATGTACGAACAATACAACAAACCAATAACCGGCTCTGATACCAATTGTTGGAAATCGACTATCCGGGACACACCGTTCGAACCCTCGAACATCCGGACGTGCCCAATCGACTCCAGGAGTTCACCTCCGAACAGCCATGGCCACCCGCCAAGGAGATCGCGCATCCGCCACAGCCAAAGCCGCGGCTCGCAATCTGCCCGGAGCAAGCGGCCGCCTGCCCACCAGGCGAGCGCTCGCGCAGCACCTCAAGCGAGCGCTTGCTGCCCAGGCGAGCGCCTGCTGCCTGACGCGAGCGGGCGCTTGCCCCTCAAGCGGGCGCTTGCCTGCTTCGAACAGCAGCGCGATGCTGCTGTTCCGGGCCGTTTCCGATCCGTTTTTCTCCGTCCAGGCACCGATCCGGCGGTTCTCAACCGCCCAGAGGCTGGAGAAAAACTATCCTTAACCCCGATTACCAATCGATGGTCCGTTGTATTATTACGTACGAGAAGAATCGAAAAAGATGCGGAATAGGGTTTTCGATTCTTTACCTTTGATGCGTGATTCGGAGAAGCAGAATAGGCGAACACCTCTGATCTTCTAGTTTGTTTCCTAGTCCTCGACTCCAGATGTTGTGTGGGCAACGATCCACCGGAAGTCTCCTCTTCTTCTTCTCTCTTAAACTTTCTCTCACGTTTTATTTTCTCAAGTGAAGAAAAATAAAAGCTGCGTAAGTTAGGTCTAGAGAAGAGAGGGGGGAGGGGTTTAAATAGGCCACACTAGGGACCTTAGGTTAATTAATTAATTAGGCTAAATTGCAATTTAATTAAACCGGTGTCCTTAAAAGAAAACCTTTAATTAAATCCAATTTTAATTATAATTAATTCCACTATAAAATTATAATTGAATTCCCAATTAATTAATTCATATTATTTTACCAATAATATTTTCCGCTGAAATTACATATACGATTTTCCCCATGTTTAAGATATCGTATGTCCATGAATTAATTAATTACTAATAATTAAATTAATTCATTTCTTATTATCCGAGACTAGTACCACTCATCCTTATTATCATGTGGAACAAATCCACCTGCAGGGTTTACATGATAAACTTTATGAGCTCATCTCGGGGACATCATCAACCCGATAAACGGGACACGGTTTCTGTTAGAAATCGACTACCCGGGACGAGTCCGTTCGATTACTCGAACATCCGGACACGCCCAGTCGACCTCCAGCGTGCCTACTGTGCTCACGACGAAGCCCCAGACCCGGTTTACGCCCAGCCATCATGCCCGAAGCACAACCGCGCAAAACCGAGGGGCTGCTGACCTCTGTGTCGTCCGACACCATCTGGTGTCGTCCGACAAGTCCATGTCGGCCGACATGAAATGCCGTCGGCCGACAGCGTCGCGAACAGCAGCGCGACGCTGCTGTTCCGGGTCCGTTTCTGGTGCGTTTTTCCGTTTCCGACCACCGTTCCGGCAACCAGAAGTCGCCCAGTGATCACGGAACACATACCACGGTTCTCGGAACTTGATCGGAGGTTCGTTGTATGATTACGTACGAGAGGAAATCGAAACGATGCGAAAAGGGTTTTCGATTCTTTACCTTTGATGCGTGATTCGGAGAAGCCGAATAGGCGAACACCCTGAGATCTTCTAGTGTGTATCCTAGCCCTCGACGCCGGACGTTGTGTGGGCAACGATCCACCGGAGTCTTCTCTTCTTCTTCTCTCTCAAACCCTCCTTTTTCACGTTTTAATTATTCTGTCTCCAGAAATATATTTGCGCTAGCAAATTAATTTCTACAGAATAAGTTATTGCGCAAAAATATAATTTTCTTTCTGGAGCAGAAAAGTTATTGCGCTAATCTATTTATTTTCACAGAAAAATTAATTGCGTTAACAAAATAATTTTTCTCCGCAAAAATAAAATAGCGGCGTTCTGTAGGTTTAGAGAAGAGAGACGAGGGGTTTATATAGGCCACACTAGGGACCTTAGGACAATTAATTAATTAGGCTAAATTGTAATTTAATTAAACCGGTGTCCTTAAAAGAAAACCTTTAATTAAATCCAATTTTAATTATAATTAATTCCACTATAAAATTATAATTGAATTCCCAATTAATTAATCTATATTATTTTACCAATAATATTTCCGCCGAAATTACATATACGACTTTCCCCGTGTTTAAGATATCGAACGTCCACGAATTTATTTAATTACTAATAATTAAATTAATTCGTTTCTTATTATCCGAGACTAGTACCACTCATCCTTTTATCATGTGGAACGAATCCACCTGCAGGGTTTACATGATAAACTTTATGAGCTCATCTCGGGGACGTAATCAACCCAATAAACGGGACACGGTTTCCTGTCTATAATCTATAGCATGCCGTGCGTACAATTACGATTCCCAATTTACCGAGGATCTCGACTAATCAATTAGTCTCACTCATTGGCAAGTTAAAGAACCGAGAATTGGACACACGCACCTATAATTATATAGGGATTAGGAATTCGTATATCCGTAATATCTAAGGTCTAGTTCGATTACTGCGATTAGTATAAATCGAACGCCCTCCCGTGGTCCTGCTCAATACACCAAGTGTACGAGTGTAACATGATAGTCAAGACCGACTATCTACCAGTCACACTACGACGTACCGATGGATTGTCCCTGTCCATCTAAGTCGTGAGCTACTGTTCGATAGTATACGAGTAACCGACAGTATGATCTTCCGCGTGTCTCCTCACGTCATACTGTCTACAACGTATACATCAAGGACTATTGCATTAAATGCAATTATGCTTGAATCATATATCGAATTAAGGTATAGATAAGGAGTTCCGTATTTGCACTAAACTAGACATTTAGAATACAACTCCATCAATCTCCCACTTATACTAAAAGTCTAGTCGCCCTCTCCCAAACATCAGATTCCCATAACCTCATCACGCCTACCCAACGCTTTCGCTGGAAGTGCCTCTGTGAACGGGTTTTACCAGGCAATCCTCTCGATGCTATCTAGGTGACAACTGCATCGTCTTACTAGACGATCTCTCGAATCAGGTGGTACTTGCGCTCTACATGTTATCTCCCACTGTGGACTCGTGGCATTTCAAGTTTTCCAATACCGCTATTCAAAATAGCTTTGGGTGAACTAGAAACCACATCTAAGTCCCTTAGGAAGTTCTGGAGCCATACTGACCTTTTAACTGCCTCACAGGCCGTTATCCTTTCAGTTTCCATGGTAGAGTCCGTAATGCATCGCTGCTTTACGTTCTTCCATGTGACTGCTCCACTTCACAGTGAGAACACATAGCCTGACTTCGACTTTCGACTATCCCTGTTTGATTTGGAAATCCAATTCTATGTAATCCAAAAGAAACAACTTGACTGCTTTGTAACTCAGAACATAATTCCTGGTCCTCTGCAGGAGCCTAAACATGTTCTTTACATCAGTCGAGTGATCCTTTCAGTATTACTATGATATCTCACCACCATGCCCACGGCATAGTAGATATCAGTCTCGTGCATAGCATTACATACATTAAGCTTCCCACCATTAAGGTGCAGGGAACTGTTTACTCTTCATCTATCTCCTTTATTGTGTCGGATACAAAACTTTAGATAGATGAATTCCACATCTAAAAGGTGAAGACCTTTCTTGGAATTATGTATGCTGCAACGAGTAAGAATTGTATTTATGTATGAGACTCGAGATAAGTTCTATGCTCTTTTCTGGCGATCCTTTATAACTTTGATCCCAAGAACATTCCCGACTTCTCCTAAGTCTCTTACATTGAATTACTCGGACAACCATCCCTTTATGTCCGATAACATCCTTCATATTGTTGCCAATTTAGAGGGATGTCGTCTACATAAATAATGAGAAAACACCACATCTTTTCTGTCACATCTTTATTAAACACATGACCTAAACATGCCTTGAATGAATCCATGAAATGGATTTTCTCATAGGTCCGCATGTGTCCAAGATCTTAAAGCTTCCTTCAATCCTAAGATTGATTAAGCTTGCTTACCGAATGCTCTTGGCTCTTTTCGATGAATCTCTCTGGCTGTCCCACATAGATGGCCCCTTCAAGACTTCGATTTAGGAAATCTGTCTTGACTTCCATCTTCCATGTAAAGACAAAAGAATCCGGATCGACTTTTGCCAAGACTGAGCATCTTGATCTTTCAGCGTCTCGTCATAGATCCAGGGTTCGGCTTCATGTTCTCCAGGTAACAAGTCCGAAGACTCACCTATAAACATGAACCTGTCGGGTTGTCTAACAACCCTCCCACTACGACGACGCTCCAGTGTATCTTTAGTGACTAAAGATTACAGTAGTGAACTACTCAGTTAGGCTGGTTCTAAGTCTTGATCAGTCCCTCTAAGCACATTAAGTATTACCCTACTCTTGGGCTTGTGATATTGCATATATATAGTCCATGTCTAAGAACCGAACATTGATGCAATCAACGAACATCTGGTCCTTTGGACTATATTACATATCTCAATTCGTTTTCTTAGGGTATCCTATAAACAGCCGAATATCTGTACAAGTTTCCATAGTAATCAAGTTCAGGATAAACGCCGCTGTTTCCAAGCCATATCCCAAAAACGAATTAGGTAACTCCGAATAACTCATTGTCTACTTTCCCATATCTATAAGAGTCCTATTCCTTCTTTACAACACATTATTTTGCCGAGGCATAAATGGTGTAGTCTGTCGGGGTTTAATCCCATTTTCTGATAAGTATGCCTTACTCCTCAAAGAGGTCTGCATATATCAAAGCGAATCAACTCTAGTACTTTCTTGGATCTATGCCCTTTAACCGTAAAGGGTTGCCTGGTCATTTAAACTTCCAAGTATGATTCGAAGGTTGGAAAGTCCTTTCCTTCAACATAGCTGAGTAGTCCATCAGCTTTCACCCTTTGAATCGTACTCAAGTTAAAATGATCTAGCCTAAGATTCCATAAGTACATTTGATTCATCCTAGAAGGATCTTTACTCTTATTGGGTTTTGACAATGTGTTATTAGCTCCGGTGTGTTGCATCGTGGAAGAACACGGATTTAGTATTAAATTGTCTATCAATGTAACAGAATAGATAATATCCCCGTTTCCTACTCTGATAGGTATGAAACCATCCAAAGAAACGGAATATCCATTCTAAGCCAATTTAGAAATCCGAAATGAAATTTCTTTCTAAATGCCGGCACATAAAGACAATTTGTTAGAACTAAAATCCTACCGTTAAAACATTTAACGTCTCCCACTGCAACGGCTGTTACCTTAACAATATTGCCCATGTAGGTTATTACTTCTTCTTTCTAAGTCTCCAGGTTTCTTGGAACCCCCGCATTGAGTGCAGACATGATTAGTGGTTCCCGTATCCACTCACCAGGTACTGGCAGATACTACCACTAAACATGTTTCGGTGACTAAGGAAGAGTCAACTTCTTGTTGCTTGAGAGGACAATTAAAACTCCCAGTATCCAGACTGCTTACAACGGAAGCACTTGCCCCTTGGGCTTGCTTGTCCCATTCCGTGTTCCAGATATATTAGGCCCACTGGGTTTCCGTATTTGCTTCTTCTTCCTTTTGCCGCCCGGAGGCCTAGGAAGAGCCAATTTCTCAACCACAAGTGCTTGAGAGCCCTTAAAGATTCCCTCTGCCGCTTGAAGTTCAATCAGGAGTTCCGCCAATGAGTAAGACCCCTTATTCATGTTATAGTTCAGGCGGAACTGCTCAAAACTTCTCGGCAGATACTGGAGCACAATATCGACTTGGGTTACCCCATCGATAACTGATCCTAGAATCTCTATCTCATTCAGATAGCACATCATCCTAAGAACGTGATCCCTCACGGGCGTTCCTTCGGATGCGATGGCCGTCATGAGTTGCCTCATTGCATTTTGCCTGGTTGTCCTGTCCTGATAACCAAAAAGTTTCTTGAGGTTAAGCATCATATCATAGGTAATGGTCATGGCTTGATCCCGATGTCGCAGCACATTTTGACATGAAAGCCATAATGCAGCTCCGCGTCATCTCAGAGCCTTGATCCATTTCCATGAGCTTCCTTTCCTCAGTAGTGGAAACATCATTTGGTTCAGCAGGTCAATTGACTTGGAGTACATAATTGTACTCCTCTGCAGTTAGGACAATGTCCAAGTTTCTTCTTTATTCCATACAAAATAGGTTCAGTGAGTTTGTTGACTTTTAATGGGAATAATACCATATAAAACAAACAATTAGTTTAATTCGATATCATTTCCCTCAAATAATATCATTAAACTACCAATCATTTCCAAAATCCCATCAGACTAGCATGCCACGTTCTTGTGGACGTATACTAATCCAAACGACTTTATAATTGGATTTTTACTTCGGTCGTACATCATTATAGCAGTGACTCCGATGGGGAGGATACTATAAAGCGTACCTAAGTGTATACCATTTCTCAGTACTAAGTCCACCGCTCGGGAACTACATGCCCACCGCAAGCCACGTTCATGTGGACGTTTACGTTGACATGCGGTCCTCCACGACTTTCTATAACTGTCGAGCCTCAATTAATCCTAAAGTTCCGTTTCCATCTAGCAAGCCACGTTAGTGTGGACGTTTACTAAAACAAACAACTTTATTAATTGAATCCCATTTATTTAAATGTCATAGAGTCTCAATTAACCCAAAGTACCGTTTCCATTTAGCAAGCCACGATAGTGTGGACGTTTACTAAAACAAACAACTTTGTTAATTGACTCTTACATTTATTAAATACCACAATTTTATTATTCAAAGCTTGATATCTCGTAAGTGAAACTCGAAGTTTCTAACCAGCGATCAATCATGCAATTGAGCCCTATCTCTCACTAGGTGAGGGAGCCAACCAGACAATCGATCTAGTCATCGAATGACTCGAATGTCTCTAATCTGTGTCATCGACATACACTACAAGAAATTATCCTTTTCATGACGATTTTTTTGTGACGACATGAATTTCGTCACAAATTATTGTTTAAACGTGACAAAATTTCTTTTTGGTCACTTAATTTATTAATTTCGTGACAAAAATTATTTTTGTCCCAAAAACTATTACTTTTCATGACAATAATTTATTTTATCATTAAAAATATTTTTTTTCGTCATTATTTTATATGTAGCGGGACGAAAATCAAAATTTCGTCACAAAATTTTTTTGTGACAATATTTATATTAGCTAATGACGATATTTATGGTCATGAAAAATAACATTTTTATAACGAAATTATGTTTTGTCACTAATTATTCAAAATTATAAGTGACATAATTATTTTGTCATTTTATTATTTGAGACGATAATAAATTTTAATTAGTGATAATAACATTTGTCATATAATATATATTTTTATGACGATTTTATTTTTCGTCATTAATCAATTTAATTAACTTGTTTAATTTTTTTATGTCACCAAAAGTTGAAACGACACGAATTTTGTTATAATTTTTTATATAAATATTAGATTAAAAAAATCATTAAATTTATTTATAGTTTTTATTATTTATAAATAAAAAAATATAAACTTTTAACATATATAAAGAAAACATTATAACAATATTCTAATTAGTTTTATATTTGATTAATATATATATATATATATATATATATATATATATATATATATATATATACTCTATATTGTACTTATTAAATAAATAGGAATATAATTATATAGTGGAGTAATAACTAATAAAATACCACTATTAATTAATTTATAACACTATTAATTAATTTTAGCCAATTGACGATTAACTTCATATTTTAATAATACTACTAAAATATATTATTTTCATAATATTGACTTTTCTTGTGCAAAATACTAGAGTAATAAAAAAAATTTGTGAAAAATAATATTGTGTTTAACCTAAAATGTGAATATAAAATCGTGGTCTCCCCCACTTCTCCCACCTTCTACTAATCCCACTTCAACATTTCCAGATCCACTTCCTCAACGTCCTACAAAACTCTCCAACATTGTCGAACACACCTAGAGTCGTTAGATTAAGGAGGATAATCGTCCAACCAGCCGCTCACTGTTTATAATCGTCGTTGTCGTTCGGGTATACCCTCATATCGCCCAACGGGAACAACGAACCAATCGACTTCATATCGCCCAAATCGGGATTCGATCGAGCAGAGTCGATGGAGGCACGGTTCTTCGAGGCCTAACCTGCGGACCGCGATAGCGGAGCGGAGGACGAGATTGATCGGAAGGGGAGATATCGAGATGTTTGTCGGATCGGAAACTAAAATCAGCGGCTCCCAATTTCAGTGCATTCGAAGTCCACTCCAGCGCAAGATCCGAGAGAGAATCGCTGCTTCGGCCTTTGAGACGCAGGCTGAAAGCGTGGATCGTGAGGTCGAGATCCTCGTACGGGCGAAAGGTCTTCGTCTATCGTCACAAGTTGAATATTTCCCCCTTTGTGATGAATGTTCTTAGTCAGTTTGGTATTAAGTTGAATTTTATATGTTTGTAAATTGTAACAGTTGAATTTTATATGTTTGTAAATTGTAACGAGTTCTTATTTCTTACAAAATTAAGAATTTTTGGCGAAGATAGTAAGTCACGCTTACTATACTATTATTACCATATAACATTTTGTCATATAAGTAAAAATAATAAAAATAATATTTTATAATATATGACAAATAAAAATATTATTTTGTCACGAGTGACATATAATCGTGACAAAAAAAATAATTTTAGGTACATATAAGCGTGACAATAATTCTATAATTTTAATAATTAATGCAAAATCGTCATAAAAAATAGAATTTTAGAGACAAAATTCAAATCGTCATAATAAAAGTAACATGTAGTGACGAAATATTTTATTTAGTGACGAAATTCTGAAGACATATGTGACAAAAAATATGTCACTTTAGATAAATATATAAAGTGACGATAACTTATATCGTCATCAGAAGATGAATTTAGATGACGAATCATATTAACGTCACTTTTACCTATTGTGACGCACATTCGGTGACAATTTTTGTGACACAAAAAAATTGTCATCATAGAGATATCGTGACAAAAAATAACGTTTTGATGACGAAATTTGTCGTCGCGATTTCTCAATTTTTTTGTAGTGATAAGCAAGCGCTTTGGCTCCATTCCACTCCCCGGGGTGAGAATGAGTCGAGTTGAACTTAGTTTTTGAAAAACAGATTAGGCACTTGCTTTTGAAAAATATAATTGTTCGATTTTTATAAGTGGAATTGAATTCGAATTTTGATCCAGTGATATCCGTGTATCGACTTTATCCGATAGGGAGGATGACACTAAAGCCAACTCGTAAGTCAATACACATCACATTCAAAACAGAGAATGGAGACCGCGGGATTGTTTCCAATCCCTCTCCCACTTAGTATTTTACGATTGAGGGATAACATGCATAAAATAATTAAGCATAATAATAAACACGTAAATCATGCAAAAAGCAATTAACGTGGCCCCGATTATTATGGCCTTAAGTATTCTCCAATGCACGTCTCTTGGAACTTCATCTCGTTGCTCGTCTCGATCTCGGTCCACCACCGACTCGCTCGAGGGTCAAGAGACGAAGTCCTCCCACTGGAGCCTCGTCTCGAGCCTCGTTGAGTCGTCCGTGGGGTCGAACGAACCCCAGCCCCGCTGCTGCCCGTCGCGAACACGGGGTGTGTTCGATGGCTGCCCGTTGCCGGTTCGCCCTCCTCGATCCTCGTTTCTCCGGGTTTTGGTCTCGTCTCGATCCACCAAAATTAGTAAGAAAAATTACAAGAATAAATCTACTAAATCCGGCATCGATCCTATACAAGGTGATCGACCCTATACATGCCCGGAAACGACGAAATAAATAAATAAACCTAACGACTCAACCCGTCGTTTTTATCTATTACAAACAAGCAACGTTATTCCAAAAACAAAACAATCTCGACAAGCCCGAGAGTTTAATCAAACCACAAAATTAAAGCACAACATCCATCACAACATTGGCCATAATAATCAGGTTCATCCTGCATCACAAAACGTACGAACAATACAACAAACCGATAAACCGGCTCTGATACCAATTGTTAGAAATCGACTACCCGGGACGAGTCCGTTCGATTACTCGAACATCCGGACATGCCCAGTCGACCTCCAGCGTGCCTACTGTGCTCACGACGAAGCCCCAGACCCGGTTTACGCCCAGCCATCATGCCCGAAGCACAACCGCGCAAAACCGAGGGGCTGCTGACCTCTGTGTCGTCCGACACCATCTGGTGTCGTCCGACAAGTCCATGTCGGCCGACATGAAATGCCGTCGGCCGACAGCGTCGCGAACAGCAGCGCGACGCTGCTGTTCCGGGTCCGTTTCTGGTGCGTTTTTCCGTTTCCGACCACCGTTCCGGCAACCAGAAGTCGCCCAGTGATCACGGAACACATACCACGGTTCTCGGAACTTGATCGGAGGTTCGTTGTATGATTACGTACGAGAGGAAATCGAAACGATGCGGAAAAGGGTTTTCGATTCTTTACCTTTGATGCGTGATTCGGAGAAGCCGAATAGGCGAACACCCTGAGATCTTCTAGTGTGTATCCTAGCCCTCGACGCCGGACGTTGTGTGGGCAACGATCCACCGGAGTCTTCTCTTCTTCTTCTCTCTCAAACCCTCCTTTTTCACGTTTTAATTATTCTGTCTCCAGAAATATATTTGCGCTAGCAAATTAATTTCTACAGAATAAGTTATTGCGCAAAAATATAATTTTCTTTCTGGAGCAGAAAAGTTATTGCGCTAATCTATTTATTTTCACAGAAAAATTAATTGCGTTAACAAAATAATTTTTCTCCGCAAAAATAAAATAGCGGCGTTCTGTAGGTTTAGAGAAGAGAGACGAGGGGTTTATATAGGCCACACTAGGGACCTTAGGACAATTAATTAATTAGGCTAAATTGTAATTTAATTAAACCGGTGTCCTTAAAAGAAAACCTTTAATTAAATCCAATTTTAATTATAATTAATTCCACTATAAAATTATAATTGAATTCCCAATTAATTAATCTATATTATTTTACCAATAATATTTCCGCCGAAATTACATATACGACTTTCCCCGTGTTTAAGATATCGAACGTCCACGAATTTATTTAATTACTAATAATTAAATTAATTCGTTTCTTATTATCCGAGACTAGTACCACTCATCCTTTTATCATGTGGAACGAATCCACCTGCAGGGTTTACATGATAAACTTTATGAGCTCATCTCGGGGACGTAATCAACCCAATAAACGGGACACGGTTTCCTGTCTATAATCTATAGCATGCCGTGCGTACAATTACGATTCCCAATTTACCGAGGATCTCGACTAATCAATTAGTCTCACTCATTGGCAAGTTAAAGAACCGAGAATTGGACACACGCACCTATAATTATATAGGGATTAGGAATTCGTATATCCGTAATATCTGAGGTCTAGTTCGATTACTGCGATTAGTATAAATCGAACGCCCTCCCGTGGTCCTGCTCAATACACCAAGTGTACGAGTGTAACATGATAGTCAAGACCGACTATCTACCAGTCACACTACGACGTACCGATGGATTGTCCCTGTCCATCTAAGTCGTGAGCTACTGTTCGATAGTATACGAGTAACCGACAGTATGATCTTCCGCGTGTCTCCTCACGCCATACTGTCTACAACGTATACATCAAGGACTATTGCATTAAATGCAATTATGCTTGAATCATATATCGAATTAAGGTATAAATAAGGAGTTCCGTATTTGCACTAAACTAGACATTTAGAATACAACTCCACCAGTTTCCTGTCTATAATCTATAGCATGCCGCGTGTACAATTCCGATTCCCAATTTACCGAGTATCTCGACTAATCAATTAGTCTCACTCATTGGCATATTAAAGAACCGAGAATTGGACACACGCACCTATAATTATATAGGGATTAGGAATTCGTATATCCGTAATCTCTGAGGTCTAGTTCGATTACGTCGATTAGTATAAATCGAACGCCCTCCCGTGGTCCTGCTCAATACACCAAGTGTACAAGTGTAACATAATAGTCAAGACCAACTATTACCCAGTCACACTACGACGTACCGATGGATTGTCCCTGTCCATCTAAGTCGTGAGCTTCTCTTTGATAGTATACGAGTAACCGACAGTATGATCTTCCGCGTGTCTCCTCACGCCACACTGTCTACAACGTATATATCTAGGACTATTGCATTCAAGTATATGATAGATAAAATGCCGACGATTTGATTAATAGATAATGTAAAACACAGATAAGGAGTTCCATATTGTCACTAAACTAGACACTTAGAATATAACTCCATCAATTGGGAGTGCAATTAATTTATATAGTGGAAAATAAATTAATTAATATTGATAAGGATTAATGGACTTGAGCATTGGGCTCAATTTAATCTTCAATATTGGAAGCCCAATATTCCACCTCCTTTAGATCCCCTACGTAGCCTATAAAAGCACTACATGGCCTTCATAAATCATAAGACAAGAATATCAATACTTGATAGTTCTAGAGAGTTGAAGGAGATCCATAGGAGTTCGATAGATCGTCGCCCACCCGACGTTCGAACGGAGTGCAAGGAATACGTGGGAAGATTCAAAGTTCATCTTGATATCGTTTCTCCGAACAACGAATCAAAGGTATGATATCTAAACGCCCTCGATATTATTTGATTTTGTTTATCGAGAATACCGTAGAACGAAGATCTGAAGTATGAAATCCGGAACGAGGGACGATCGCGTGGTGGTGGTCGAAACCACCGGACCACGGAATCGATCGCCCCTAGGATTTCATGGGGCGAGAGGCGTCGACCCTCGGCTGGGCTGAGGGCGTGCGATCGATCCTTGCGATCGATCGCTGGGCACGGGCTGGTGCCGTGCCCTACCCCACCGTGAGGTGGGGCGCCTCCAGGCGGCGGCGAGTCGCCGGACTCGCCGCGGGGGCTGCTGGGAGCAGCCCCACCCATCGATCGCGCCCGACCGCGATCGGGATCACGTGAACCCCGCGACGCGGGGGTTCGGCTGGGGGCGGGCCGCGTGTCTTCGGGTGCGTGGTCTCCTCGGCTGAACTCCGGCGCGTTCTTCGGCGTTCATGTGATCTCCGGCGAAGGGTTTTTGATCGGGTTATTGTTTTCACAAATTTTAATAGCCCGGGATATCGAATTCCAACAATTGGTATCAGAGCGTGGTTTACGTTCGCGGTATTTTCGATAAAATTTTTCTACCTTGCAGGATTTCCGACTATTATGGCTTAATTTATTTTGTCATGATTGTTGGTTTGATTAAACTCTCGGACATGTCGAGATTCGTTTTTGATGGTGAATGCTTGTAATAGTAAAAATTCGGGGGTTGACCGAATTTAGGTTTACTATTATTGTTCTATCTTTTTCCGGAAATTGTATAGGGTCGATTTCATGTATAGAATCGATACCGGATAGTGTAAAATTAAATTGTAATTTATTTTGCGTTGGATCGATGCCGAAACAACCGCCGGAGAAGACGTGTGACGAAGGAGATGATCGAGAGGGTGAAGGGACGAGGATCGACCATCCCCATGGTCGATCCATGAGGATCGATCGATCGACCCTTGGAGGGTCCGCCGGCGACGGTGGCCGGCCACCTCCTAGGCGTGGGTCGATGGGTGGCGCGGGGATCCCCACCCCGTGCTATCCCGGTCCGGTGATTCGCTTTCCTAATTGATTCGGGTTTTTCCTATTTGAGTATTCCTAATTTTAGGAACTCTCATGGATTAGGAAAAAAATCAATTTGGAATTAATTAGGATTCCTAATTGATTATTTCTATTTTATGGAAATATTCATGGATTAGGAATCTAATTATTTTGGAAAGTAGAAGAGTCCTAAATTATTTTATTTCCTTATTTCATTATGGAAATCATCTAGAATATTCCAAGTGGGTCTTGAATATATTATTCTAGAGATTTAATGAAGTAGAAAGGGAAAATAAAATAAAATATTTTATTTCCTCATTTCATTATGGAAATCATCTAGAATATTCCAAGTTGGTCTTGGATGGATTATTCTAGAGATTTAATGAAGTAGAAAGGGAAAATAAAATAAATAAAAATATTAATAATATTTAATTTTATTTTTTGATTTATTCGATTGACTTAATTTTTAATTAAGTATCTTTTGGATTTATTAAAAATAAATAGATTTAAATATTGGAAATTAATATTCTCATCACATGGAGCATTCAAGAACGAAGACTAAAGACTAGAAGATGTGTACGGAGATGGAGTAAAGCCATAATAGTCGGAAAATAATATTCTAGTATTATTTTGACTATGTGATAATACTATGTGCTTTATTACTTGTATGCATTCTATATGTGTTTACTTTATGCACTAGATAGCGTATCCATTTGTTATAAAAAGCTAAGTGGGAGAGGGTATGGAAACATACCCATGGTCTCCATTGCTGCTCTCTTGGTGACTTTTATAAACTTTTAAAGTTTATATAGATAGGTCATTGGAGGAGAGTTCTTGTAATTCCTCTTACGAGAAACATTGATTAAGTTTATCAAACAATGCCTAATTTGTCTTTCCAAAACTGATTTCAAGTCGACTCATTCTTACCCCGGGGAGTGGAATGGAGCCAAAGCCACTTGGTCATGTCGAGGACACAAATTAGAGGCCTTCGTACCATCCTTTTGAAGGTGGATCGATTGTCTGCTCGGCTCCCTCATTTATGAGAGATAGGGCTGTTCGCATGGTGAATCACTGGTTAGAAACTTCGAGTTTCACTTATGATTCTCCGCGTCTTGATTTACAAAATCGAATGGATCAAGTAATTGGATTTCAATTGTATAAGTCTTTTGGTATAGTAAACGTCCACACGAACGTGGCTTGCTATACTTAATGGGATTTTAGAACAATTGATGTAGACAGTTATAGGGAGTTGTGAAGGATTGCGAGTTGTCGTAAACGTCCACACGAACGTGGCTTGCGGTGACGAAGCAATTCTAAACGATTCACCTTAGTACTGAGTAATGGTTTACACTTAGGTACGCTTTATAGTATTCTTCCCAACGAAGTAACGCTATAATGATGTATGACCGAAGCAAATCTAATTGTTAAATCATTTGGGTGGGTAAACGTCCACACGAACGTGGCTTGCTTTAACCTGATGGGATTTTAGATGTGATTAGTGATTTAATGATATTATTTAAGGGAGATAATATCGGATATTAAATTGTTTGTTTGTTTTATGTGCTTATAGGTTAAGAATGAATGTGACCCCACTTTGTGATATACTTAAAGATGAAAACTCACTAGTTCCATATAGTACTGATTGGAAAAGAAATCTGGACATTGTTCGGACTGTTGATGCTTCTATATCTGTTGTTGTCCCAACTGACGAGGACATTAAGAATGACCTCAATATGATGTTGAGACATAGTGTGGATGCCGCACAAGAGGTGATTGACATACTCATTGTATTTCATCCACTTGAGGAATCGCTTAAAAACGATGACTTGAGAATGAGACTCATAAGTGTGATCAGAAAATCACAAGCTCTTGTGGCTAAAATAGAAGTGCAAGCAAAGAAGCCCAGTGGTTCCAAACCACCGAATGGGAAGAGCAAGCCGCGAGGCAAGTGCTATCGATGCAAACAGTCTGGACACTGGAGGTCTGATTGTCCTCTCATCAAAGGTACGAAATTTTCCTTAGTCACTGAAACATTATCAGTGGTGTTATCTACCAGCACCTGGTGTGTAGATACGGGGGCCACTAATCATGTCTGCAATTCATTGCAGGGGTTCCAGGAAACCCGGAGACTTAGAGAGGGAGAGATAGTAGTCTACATGGGAAATGCCGCAAGGGTGGCGGCTGTTGCAGTGGGAGACGTTCACTTACGCTTTAGTAGTGATAGGGTTTTAGTTTTACATAATTGTCTTTATGTACCCAACTTTAGAAAGAATTTAATTTTGGTTTCTAAACTTATTATGAATGGATATTCTGTTTCTTTTGACCACTCTGTGATCATAAGAAGAAATAGTGAAATTATCTGTTCTGGTACATTGGTAGACGATTTGTATGTGCTAAATCCTGAGTCTAACACGATGCAACTAACCGAGAGCAATAACACATCTACGAACACCAATAAGAGAAAGGAACCTTCTAGGATGAATCAATTATACTTGTGGCATCTAAGGCTAGGTCATATAAACTCGAATAGGCTTAAAAGGTTGAAAGCTGATGGTCTAATCAGCGATGTTGAAGGAGAGGACCTTCCGACCTGCGAATCCTGTTTAGAGGGTAAAATGACCAAGCGTTCTTTTTCTGGTAAAGGACGGAGAGCTGAACAAGTATTGGATTTGATTCACTCTGATGTATGCGGACCTATGTCTACTCAGGCAAGGGGAGGGTACGAGTATTTCATCACTTTCACTGATGATTACTCAAGGTATGGATTTGTATACTAGATGCGCCGCAAGAGCGAATCCTTTGACAAGTTCAAGGAGTTCAAGGCTTTTGTGGAGAACCTTCAAAATAGGTCCATTAAATGCCTGCGATCTGATCGCGGAGGCGAGTACCTGTCTGGAGAATTCAAGGCATACTTAGCAGAGAATGGGATTGATTCCCAAATGACATCACCATATACTCCTCAGCAGAATGGTGTGTCGGAAAGAAGGAATAGGACTCTTATGGAAATGGTGCGTTCAATGATGAGTTACTCGGACTTACCTACTATGTTCTGGGGACATGCCTTGGAAACAGCGGCGTACATTCTCAACATGGTTCCGACAAAAACGGTACCCACAACACCCATGGAAAGGTGGAGCGGGCGCAAGCCTAGCTTAAGGCACCTTCGGATCTAGGGATGTCCAGCACATGTGTTGCGACAAGGGGCCGATAAGTTAGAACCTAGGTCAGAATTACGGCTGTTTGTAGGATACCCGAAAGGAACTAAGGGTGGCATGTTCTATAGTCCTAAGGACCAGAAGATCGTTATAAGTACTAACATTCGGTTTTTAGAGGAAGACTATGTCATGGACCACAAGCCCAAGAGTGACATAATACTTGATGAGTTGAGAGGTAACAAGGAAGACTTAGATACAGCCGAACCGAGTAGTGATACACCACTAGAACCTGCACCTACTGTCACTGTTAATACACCAGAACGCCGTCGTAGTGGGAGGGTTGTTAAACAACCAGATAGATGGATTGGACTGGGTGAGTCTTCGGACTCTGGACCTGGAGTTCATGAAATCGATCCCTGGACCTATGATGAGGCGGTACAAGATATAGATGCGCCTTCTTGGAAGAAAGCGATGAAATCCGAAATTGAATCTATGGATTCTAATAAAGTCTGGGATCTTGTAGAACCACCAAACGGCGTAAAGCCAATTGGGTGTAAATGGGTCTACAAGAGAAAGAGAGGATCTGACGGAAAGGTTGAAACCTTTAAAGCTCGGCTTGTTGCGAAAGGTTATACTCAGAAAGAGGGAATCGATTATGAGGAGACCTTCTCGCCGGTAGCCAAGATAAAGTCGATCCGGATTCTCTTATTCATAGCAGCTCATATGGACTATGAGGTGTGGCAAATGGATGTCAAGACAGCTTTCCTAAATGGAAGTCTTGACGAGACGATTTATATGAAACAACCAGAAGGATTCATTGCTAAGGGGCGAGATCATCTAGTGTGCAAGCTTAATCGATCCATTTATGGATTGAAACAAGCCTCGAGATCGTGGAACCTACGGTTTGATGAAGTAGTCCAATCTTTTGGATTCAGTCAAAGCATGGACGACTCGTGTGTGTATTGGAAACGTGATGGGAAAAAGGTGGTGTTTCTCGTGCTTTATGTAGACGACATTATTCTCATTGGCAACAGTGTGAAAATGTTATCAGACATAAAGGGATGGTTTTCTAGACAATTCGATATGAAAGATTTGGGAGAAGTGGGACATGTTCTAGGGATCAAGGTTATAAGGGATCGCCGGAATAGAACATTGTATCTTTCCCAGCAATCTTACATAGACACGATTCTGGCTCGTTTTAACATGCAAGATTCCAAGAAGGGTGAACTGCCCTTCAGTAAAGGAACTTATCTTTCTAAGGAGATGTGTCCTCAGACACAAAAGGAGAAAGATGAAATGAAAGCAGTTCCCTACGCTTCGGCTGTGGGAAGCTTGATGTATGCAATGTTATGCACGAGGCCTGATATCTGCTATGCAGTTGGCGTAGTAGCGAGATATCAGAGTAATCCTGGAAAGGCTCATTGGACTGCCGTAAAGAGCATTTTCAAGTATTTACGAAATACTAGGGATTATGTTCTAAGTTACGGGGCAGACAATCTGATTCCTTTGGGTTACACGGATTCGGATTTCCAAGCTGATAAGGACCGGCGAAAGTCGACATCAGGCTATGTGTACACTTTGGGAGGTGGAGCCGTATCATGGAGGAGTGTTAAGCAAAAGTGCATTTCGGACTCTACCATGGAAGCTGAATATGTTGCAGCCTCAGAGGTAGCGAAAGAGTCAGTTTGGTTCCTTAATTTCCTCCAGGACTTAGATGTGATTCCGAGTTTGCCCAAGGCTATGACAATTTATTGTGATAATAGCGGTGCAGTGGCAAACAGTAAGGAACCACGGTCCCATAGTGCTACGAAACACATAGAGCGCAAGTACTACCTGATTCGAGTCATCGTCAAGAGGGGCGATGCGATAGTCACCAAGATAGCTTCGGAGGACAACCTAGCGGACCCTTTCACCAAGATACTTCCTAAGGAAGTATATTTCAAGCACTTGGAGGGTTTGGGAGTCAGAAGTTTGGGAGATAAGACTAGACCTTAGTATAAGTGGGAGAATGTTGGAGTAGTATACTTAATGTCTAGATTTAAGTACTCTGAACTCCTTGTACACTTTCATTTACCTATTAATAATGAACATTCATTTGCTTTTAATTATTGTTAATTAAATAAATGCAAATTATAGTCCTGGATTTTATACGTTGTAGTTAGTATGGTGTGTCGGGCCCACACAGAAGATCATACTATCGGTTACTTGTATTTAATCGAACAGATGCTCACGACCTAGATGGACACGGACCAATCCATCGGTATAGTCGTTGTGTGAGAGAGAAAATAATTTGTCTTAATTATTTTATCACACTTGTACACTTGGTGTATTGAGCGGATCGCTTGAGACTTATCAATTAGGTTTGCTCTGTGATAATTGATTTAAGACTCAGTGTATTTTATTCTTAATCCCCGATACAATTGCGGGTGTGTATATTTAATATAAGTGACTTTGATTTTCCAAAGGAATTGACCGGTTTAATTATTGGGTCAATTATCGGTTAAGTTGGGTCACCCTATTTTATATATGGCATGCCGTGAATTATTGACGGGACAGTGTATCCCGGAAGGGTTGATAATATCCCCGAGATGAGCTCATAAGGATTTATTATGTAAACCTCGCCAGTGGATTTGTTCCGCGTAATAAATAAGGTTGAGTGGTACTAGTCTCGGATAAAAGAGATGAATAAATTATTAAGCAATAAATAAATTTTATTCATGGATATTTATATCTTAAATACACGGAATAAATAATACTACCGGAGAAATATTATTTGGATATAATATGGTTTAATATTGAGAGTGCAATTAATTTATATAGTGGAAAATAAATTAATTAATATTGATAAGGATTAATGGACTTGAGCATTGGGCTCAATTTAATCTTCAATATTGGAAGCCCAATATTCCACCTCCTTTAGATTCCCTACGTAGCCTATAAAAGCACTACATGGCCTTCATAAATCATAAGACAAGAATTTCAATACTTGATAGTTCTAGAGAGTTGAAGGAGATCCATAGGAGTTCGATAGATCGTCGCCCACCCGACGTTCGAACGGAGTGCAAGGAATACGTGGGAAGATTCAAAGGTCATCTTGATATCGTTTCTCCGAACAACGAATCAAAGGTATGATATCTAAACGCCCTCGATATTATTTGATTTTGTTTATCGAGAATACCGTAGAACGAAGATCCGAAGTATGAAATCCGGAACGAGGGACGATCGCGTGGTGGTGGTCAAAACCACCGGACCACGGGATCGATCGCCCCTAGGGTTTCATGGGGCGAGAGGCGTCGACCCTCGGCTGGGCCGAGGGCGTGCGATCGACATGGTGGCTCCATCAGACATGGCTTCGGCTCTACTTTCTTTTCCTGGGTCTAGTATAACAACCCCCTCCTTCTAGCGCCAAATGTTTTAGCACGTTTTAGTCGGGTAGTATAATACGGGGCTGGGCTGTGTATAGAGGGTTTGAAACGATACTAATACATGTAAATTTATATTTTGGAGTAGGGGTTGAGCTAGATCTGGAAAAGAACAGAGGATTTGAGCTTTGAAGCTTCTTCTGAAGGATTTCTATTATCCACTCTTTTAATATCGAGTATATTCACTAATTAGTGCCGCCCTTTAATCTGAAGGGATAAGCCCTCTATTTATAGGGGTTTATGGAATGATTACATTCAGACCACGTACTATATCTATATCATTAAATGAAGCTAGTAGCGCCCCGGGGCCCGTGATCCGGCATGTAGATGAGGCATGTGACTCACGTGGGAGATGTCCCCGTTCTTCCTAAGATGTGCCCTCCCTCAGATGCTCTAATTGTGTGACCTAGGCTGCGGGCTGGACTAGAGCCTTTCATCGACTCCACGTATGGGATGTATGGCGGGCTTGTGTAGCGAAAACGGGAGTGTGTCCCGGGTCCTATACCCCTGCATGGCTTGCATGACGGAATCATGACCCGGACCTCGGGATGAGCATGCGTCCCGCATCATATCCTCGCATGACTCGCTCGACGGATCAGCGACCCGAGTCGCGGACGCGCCCCGAGTCACCTCTTCGTGCGGATCGCCCAGAAGATCCGTGACCTGTGATCCGAGCCGCAACGCGTCCCATGCGTCGTCTCTCTGTATTGCATGCTTCCGGCTGGCCCTTGCCCGCGTGCCACATGACCCGAGCCGTGGGCCGAGCTTGAGTCTTGTGCCTCCCTTCACATGGTTAGCTTCGGGTGGGCCCTTGCCCACGTGTCTCATCCGTGGATATACGTTTTCGTATCCAGTTTTTACTCCCCCAACATTGTTTCCACTTAGATTATTGTTGCCACTTCGATACAAGACCTTTCGATACAAGACCCCTCCCCCCTTTATCCCTTTATTAAAATTTTGAAGCCGCCGCAGGTGGCTATAATCATTGTTTGCCTCCCTTGATTATTGTTGCCACTTCGATACAAGACCTTTCGATACAAGACCCCCCTTTATCCCTGTATTAAAATTCTGAGCCACCGAAGGTGGCCGTAATCATTCACCTCCCTCGATTATTGTTCGTCTCCCTCGATTATTGTTCCCCACTTCGATTATTGTTGCCACTTCGATACAAGACATTTAGATACAAGACCCCCCCCCCCCTTTATCTCTTTATTAAAATTCTGAGCCACCGAAGGTGGCCGTAATCATTCACCTCCATCGATTATTGTTCGCCTCCCTCGATTATTATTCGCATACCTCGATTATTGTTGTCACTTCGATTATTGTTGCCAATTTGATACAAGACCTTTCGATACAAGACCCCCCTTTATCCCTTTATTAAAATTCTGAGCCACCGAAGGTGGCCGTAATCATTCATCTCCCTCGATTATTGTTTACCTCCCTTGATTATTGTTCGTCTCCCTCGATTATTGTAGAATTTATCAATAAATGGAGTAGAATATGATACAAAATGTAGCAGACTGCACTACTAAAGCCAGTAGAACTCATTAGAACAAGGTAATGTTCTCGATTATTGTTCGCCTCCCTCGATTATTTTTGTCACTTTGATTCAAGACCTTTTGATACAAGACACCTCCATGTATCCCTTTACAAGACACCTCCCTGTATTTCACCTCTCTCGATTATTGTTCGTCTCCCTCGATTATTGTTCGCCTTACTCTATATAAACCCCCTGAAGGTTTAGGGTTTATTTTTAGGGTTTAGGGATTATTTTTAGAGTTCAGGTTTTAGGGTTTATGGTAGATTATATTATTCACTACAGTAGAATTCATTATTAAACAGAGTACAATGTAATTTATAAATGGAGTACTAATCAAAATTGAGGAGATTGTGTTTATAAATAGTGTAGAATACATTGCAAAATGGTGTAGAATGTATAAAGATATATAGTACAATCAACAAATCCATTTTTCAAATTCCAATCCCACTTCAACAAATTCATATTCAGAACAGATTTTACAATACAATTCAGATATAATCAACAGATGTCATGCTCAGTTTTAAATACAACTTCCACAATTTCATCATTTGAACAGATTATACAATAAACCTAACTAGATTCCTCAATCAAATCAACCTTGTTGAATGTTCATTCCTTTTTTCAGAACTTCATGATCAACAGAAGCATTCTCCCTTGCTCTTCGTGTGACTTCTTTCTTCAACTCATTCATGTCTGTCATTAGTGATACGCACCTCGAACGGAAGAGAAGAAGATACGGAATAATTAAAAAGGATACCTGATGGAGATCCCAAAACCTTTGAATCTACCCCCGAAATGATTTAGATTCGACGCCCTAAACCCCAACGGAACGCGACTCAACAATTCGGAGACGATGATTGACACACAAACGAAGGATGAAAGCTTCGTTGATTCGCCGGTGAATTCTTTTGGCAGAACCCGGAAGAATTCGGAAAACCCAAAGGAGAAATTAAATCTCACGAAATAAAATTATTCAATATCAAAAGTCTGTATGTAAAAACAATGTCTTGGACCTTAAATAGGCATAGAAAACCCTAAAAACGAAAAAGGAATAAAAGACAAAAAGCTGGGAAATAATTCACGTCCGCGATGCTGAAATCGTGGACCTGTCGGCCGACAGGATATAGATGTCGGCCGACACCGAACCCGCAGTTCGAGTTTCAACTCGGGTTCAACCTCGTGTTCCACAGAAACTCCTCCTCGACCCTTCTGTCGTCCGACAGGTCTAGGTGTCGTCCGACACCTAGCCAAAAATCTGCCTCGAGCTCTTCGGCATGTTCTCGGCTCTCGTTTGACCTCCGTTCCGTCGTCTTCTTCGCCGTTCCAGCTGGAAAACGAACTTTGTGTCTCTTGGACTGACCTCGGGCCGCATCATTCCCCTCCTCTTGAAGAGGATTTGTCCTCAAATCCAAGACTTCACCAGGCTCGAACTCCACTGGCCCGAACAAGGTCGGCACATCCTCCAACCCTCCCATGTGTGGTGATCCAGGCGGGATATCAACAGAAATGATGTCATCAAAATCCTGCAAAACAGACTGAAGAGAAGGTAGTAGGGGAGAAATGTTGTTAGTGAGAAACGGGTCTTTCTCGCACAACATCGCCAATGTATTTGCCCCCACTCCGTGCGTCATGTCACTAGCCTCACTTGGTAAGGGCTGCTCCTTAGACTTTCCCCTTTCGGCCTCTCGTTGCAACTGCACTTGATCCTCGTAAACCTGTGTAGGAGTGAGAGGAACAAGGGATACCTTCTTCTGCTTATACTCGAAAGAGTACTTGTTGGCGAAACCGTCATAGATAGCTCGCCGATCATACTGCCACGGACGTCCCAATAGAATATGACTCGCGTGCATTGGAATGACATCACATAGTACCTTATCTTCATACTTCCCAATGCGGAAAGGAACCTCCGCTTGCTTGGTCACCTTGATAACGCCAGTCTCATTCAACCACCGGAGATGGTATGGCCTAGGATGCTGCACCACAACCAAACCCAAACGCTGAACCATGGTTGCACTAGCCACGTTCGTGCAACTACCTCCATCAACGATGACACTACACACCTTATCCTGCACATGACACCTTGTGTGGAAAAGGTTCTCTCGCTGCTCCTGAACATCGGGCTGAATTTGTGCACTCAAGACTCTTCGCGCTACAAAAAGTTTCCCGTCAGGTGCGAGAATCTCCTCCTCCTCCTCAGACTCTTCCTTAGCCTTCGGTTCCGGCTTGTCACCCTCGTCATCAGTCACAACTTCCCCATCATCTCTTAAGAGCATAAGTCTCCGGTTGGGACACTCACTCATGATATGCCCGAATCCCTGACACTTGAAGCACCTCTTATCCCGATTGCGACTATCAGGAACCACGGGACTGGCCTGAGTAGTCGGACCTGCACCCTCCAGACGATCTTTGTAGAAGATCTTCTTCTCATCCCGTGTTGTTGTTTCCTCCTTCCATTGGTTCCCCTTGTATGATGAACCACTAGGACCCTGGGATTGTCTCCATGTAGACTGAATTGGCTTCGAATTGCCCACGCTACCCCTCCTCTTAAGCTGGTTCTCAATCTTGATGGCCACATGTGAACCATGTCCTCCAACTCAACGTATGGCTGCAACTCCACGGTGTTACGAATCTCCCAATTTAAACCAGCCAGGAATCTCGCCATGGTTGCCTCCCTGTCCTCGTCAATATTGGCTCGAATCATAGACACCTCCATTTCCTTGAAGTACTCATCCACACTCTTCGACCCCTGTCGTAGATTCTGCAACTTGTTGTACAACTCTCGGTAATAGTGAGTTGGAACAAACCGCTTCCTCATCACAGCTTTCATCTCGGCCCATGTTTCAATAGGTTGTTCTCGGTTCCGCCTCCGACTGGTTACAAGCTGGTCCCACCAAACCAGCGCATATTCAGAGAACTCTATCGCTGCCAACTTCACCTTCTTGATCTCAGCATAGTTATGACAGTCAAACATCAGCTCCACCTTACGCTCCCACTCCAGATACAACTCGGGATCGTTCTTCCCTAAGAATGAGGGAATATTCATCTTGATGTTGCCCAAATTGGCATCTTCCCGGTCTCTACCTCCTCGCCTCCTCCCATCAGTTTCAGAATTTTCATCTTCATCGGATCCAAAATCCCTATGTCGTTCATGGTGACGACGATTGCCATTCCGACCATCTCGTTGTCTCCGATTAGGCCTCTCTTCTGTCATTCGGTCATGCAGTGACTCCATTTCCGAGGTAACGAACCTTTTCAATTCAGATCGCAAGGCCTCCATGATGAACTTAGTTTGGATGTTGGCCACCGTGCCGTCCACCTTTGGCGAAGATCCACCAGACATCCTGCAAAACAACGTCAAAACAAAAACAAGAGAAATAAAGAAATCGTTCCTCACAGCTCTCGTGTGTCTCTCAATATAGGATGTCCACTCAGTATTCTCTCACTTTCTCCCTTAAGAATCGAACTTCCGGAATTACCAGCCGAATTCACTCCACAAAATCAACGAAAATACTCAAGAGGATGGTCGGTTGGAAGGTGATAGAATTTGACACGAAAAATTCGATAGTACCAAAGTAGCTCAAAACGATGCCGGAAATCTCAGGAATCACACACAAAATTTTGGGCGAAGAAAGTTTTTCCCGCCAAAAGAAACGAAAAAAAATTTCGAGAAAGAAGGGTTACGAAAAGGAAAAAATTAACGAGGTACGAAATCAGAAATTAGCCCTAACCTGGCTCTGATACCAGATGATACGCACCTCGAACGGAAGAGAAGAAGATACGGAATAATTAAAAAGGATACCTGATGGAGATCCCAAAACCTTTGAATCTACCCCCGAAATGATTTAGATTCGACGCCCTAAACCCCAACGGAACGCGACTCAACAATTCGGAGACGATGATTGACACACAAACGAAGGATGAAAGCTTCGTTGATTCGCCGGTGAATTCTTTTGGCAGAACCCGGAAGAATTCGGAAAACCCAAAGGAGAAATTAAATCTCACGAAATAAAATTATTCAATATCAAAAGTCTGTATGTAAAAACAATGTCTTGGACCTTAAATAGGCATAGAAAACCCTAAAAACGAAAAAGGAATAAAAGACAAAAAGCTGGGAAATAATTCACGTCCGCGATGCTGAAATCGTGGACCTGTCGGCCGACAGGATATAGATGTCGGCCGACACCGAACCCGCAGTTCGAGTTTCAACTCGGGTTCAACCTCGTGTTCCACAGAAACTCCTCCTCGACCCTTCTGTCGTCCGACAGGTCTAGGTGTCGTCCGACACCTAGCCAAAAATCTGCCTCGAACTCCTCGGCATGTTCTCGGCTCTCGTTTGACCTCCGTTCCGTCGTCTTCTTCGCCGTTCCAGCTGGAAAACGAACTTTGTGTCTCTTGGACTGACCTCGGGCCGCATCAATTAGGATGGCAGAACAGTACTTCACTCGAAGGACCTTCAGCAAATCACTATCCTGTTTCAAAAATAAAATTAGTATGAGCAATATGAGCACTCATTAAAACACATTTTTAACAAATAACTTTTGCTAAAATATTATTAGAGTTTACTCAAGGAATTCTATCTCATTCATTTCCCTTGTTGTGATGACCATATATGCATTGTCTTGGCCCCCTACAATTTGGCCTTCTTCTTGGCTTTCAGAATCAACGCCTCGAATTCCAAGGTTGAATGTAGGGAAACTGGATCCCTTTCCTTCCTCTTCTTCGCTTTCTTGGCTTTCAGAATCAACGCCTCGAATTCCAAGGTTGAATGTAGGGAAACTGGATCCCTTTCCTTCCTCTTCTTCGCTTTGAAGAAGGCCTTTTCAATTTCATTAGCAGCTGCAAGGAAATCTTCATTATAGTATACAACGTCAGTCATTGAGACAACTCCAATTTATAAATAATTTATAAATCTGCAAAAAAATCTTCATTATAGTATACATCGTCCTAATACATACCATGTATTAGGACCGAAAAATATTACAAAATATTAGGGTTTAGGGTTTATTTTTAGGGTTTAGGGTTTAAGTATAAATGTTGTAGAATATACAGTAAAACCTCTCTATAGTCTTATCCTTGGGACCACAAAAAAATATTTCTAAATGGGAGTTATTCCTAAATAGAGTTATTATATGTTTTTTTTAATGATGTATATTATATAATGATATAATTAGTAGATACATTACATGTAATGTGTGAACTTAATTGAACTAATTTACTCAACTAATATGAAAAGACAATACTCCTCAGTCACCCACCATAATGCACGTACTTGCTTTTAATTGTTTTATTTTTTTCATCTATAAATACTATGTATAATACATTTTTTTAGTCAATAGTATCAAATCAACATTTTTTTCACGCAAGTTGAATGATAAGGTTACAACACAAAAGATTAAATCATTGTGACAATCAATCTTGAATAAGTATTTTAATTAAATCAACTTAAATCTATTGTAAAATTATATATAATTATTATGATTTATTCCTAAATGGAGGTGTATTTTTTTATGTTGGGACTTAAAAAAATATGAATTATGACAATATGGAGTTTATTCCAAATTATAATTGGTCCCAAATTGGTACCATAAATTTTTATTCCTAAAAAGAGTTTATTCCTTAATAGAGTATTCTTTTTTAGAGGTTTTACTGTACTACTAAAGAGAGTAGAATTCACTAAGAAATGCAATAAAATTTACTAATTAATGGATTATATGTTTGGAATACAGAGAGCAGAAAACATTATTGAAAAAAATGTAATAAATAGAGTAAAATTTATTTTTTGAATTCTATTGTTTTTAATGTTTATATCTACTATGTTTTATACTGAGTTCTACTCTATTATAAATATTTTTTAGTGTTTATTGATTTATATCAGGTATTTCAAAGAAAAAATAATTTACTGGCAAAAGGAAAAGAATTAACTTATAAATTGAGAATAATGAAATAATAATGTGAGTAGATTGTAATTTTTGTTGAAAAATAGAGAATATGACAAGTAACTTTTACAAAAAAAAAATAGTGTTTATTGATTTATATGATGTATTTCATATAATTATACAGAGAATAGAATATTGTTAAAAAGAAAGTAGAAATCAATTTTGAGAAAAATGTTGTTAATTAACCACCACTATCACATTGATGTAAACCAGACGGCAAAACATATAAGAAATCCAAATCAAACAAAAAAGAATTCCACATAAAACAGAAAAGAATGCCACACAAATAGAGAATTACATTTCAAAACAAAACAAAATAATGTCACATTTCAAAGTCAAACAAAAACAAAAACCAATGTACTATTGTTATCAACATTCCACAGTTCATGGAACGGAAATCATCAAGGAAATATTTTTGATCAAAATATAGTTGCTACATCTCATCATACACAAATAGATATATACTGATACACACACTGACACATTATATATAGGAAGAAGAAAGAAAAGGCTCCTCCTCCTCACTCTTGTTTTACTTGCATTAATGATGATCACAAACATACCTCTTCCAAAAACCATGTTGCCTCCAGATTCTGTCCATATTTTTCGATTGGCACATTCTTTGGAGTGCCTCCAGATTCTATCCATATTTTTCGATTGGCACATTTGTAACGCCCCAGAAAATTCAAAGGCTTAAAAGGATTGAATATGCTACTCATACCAACAAGATGCATCTTCTTTTCTGGGCATCCTCCTATAAGAACTCCAAAGTTAAGCGTGCTGGCTCTGGAGTAGTTCTAGGATGGGTGACCCCCTGGGAAGTTTTCCGGGTGCGCACGAGTGAGGACAAAGTGCGCTAGAAAAGACAAGTGTTGGTACAGTGGGGCCAGAATATCACTCCCGACGGCAGTCATTGGTAACCGAGCCGACCCATTAGGGTCGGGCTTCGACCCCGCAACGGGCCGAGGCGTTACAAATGGTAACGCCCCAACTTTCATTTTGAAAATAATTAAGAAATAAATAAGTAATTATTTATAATGGAAAATACTCCAAAACTTTATTGCCCAAAATGTAAATAAACTGTTAAAAGGTAAATAAAGGAGATTTTAATATAAGACTAAATGAAGTTCTTCAATTTCTGAAAACGATCCCCAAAGGGGCAAACGACAGTTAAAAGCGTCCTGCCTTTTATTTGAATAAACTCAAAGTTCCAAAATAAAAACGACTTTAAATTTTTTGTAGACGAATCACTCCCTTCCATCATTATAGTTCACCTCGACCTCTTCATTGGTACCTGAAAAACAAAACGTTGATTTGGGGTGAGTTCAACAACTCAGTAGGACGGTATCTACGCTACTACTAGTCTCTACACACAAGTGCCACCTATGATGCACGACTGTGTGAGATACCATCAACATTCATGCATACAAATTCATAAAGAATTTCCCATTTTATCATTTCTTTAAAATGCCTCCTCTAGGGCATATTCCTTTGACTACATTATCAATTCAAATGCCTCCTCTAGGGCATGCCTCCTTTGGGGCTACACATATATGATAAGTGCCTCCTCTCGGACACGTCTCCTCTCGGACAACATATACACATGTATTAAACGATAAATATAACCCCTGCTTACCTTTCTTATGTATACAGTCCCTCGGACCATTTCATGGTTGTATTCCATCTACAAGTATATCCAGTAACATCTATACATGTACATATATATATATACACGCGTATACCTGTACACTTGCATCAATCAGCATACACCTTGCATGTTTGTGCCATTAAACATAAACAAGTACCTCCCTGTTCACACACATTCATAGTACTAAACACCTTTATATCTCCTCTTATCCTACAGCAAGATTACAACTCAATACATGGCATATATTTCACTTTAGTCATCATGTTTCCCACTAACACTCAAGCAATTTTAGGAGACACTTCCCACATATTCGTATGACCATGAAATACTTGTTATCAATTAATTATGTTGCTATTTACACACGCATGATTTATAGAGGGTGATGCCATAAATATACAAATGATTCATTCCTCATATCCGACATGTTTTCATAAAAATAAGAATATGCGCATATACATATATCAACGGAATAGTTCATGATGGGGTCATCGTCATACCAAATTAATTAAACACACATTATTACCCCGATCTCAAGTAAATATACCTAGATCTGTATAAATCTGTATACACGAAGAATGAACAAGTAATCACGACAATAAATTTCAACCCCAATTCACGGCAATTAAACACACTATATGTTATGATCCTTATGCAAATCTAAAGTTCATGACTACCAGACCTGTATCTCCTCATTAAACAAGGCTTTTAAATTCAAATTATATCCTCTATACAGAAAGTACTGCGATAAAGAAGAGTAAGGTTAACCGCCCTACCTCTCGAAGCGTGTTAAAATCCCGACCGTGTAATTGTTGTGCCTCCCGATCCCAGATTTACTCCAACTCGAAACCCTATGTTTGTTTCTTCTTGTTTCGTTATTTCCCCCCTCCCTTCTAACGGGGATGATCCCTTTATATACATATACCCACAGAATCTTATAAATTTTGGTGCTGAGATATTTTATACTTTGATAAAAGAAGGGTCCGAATAGTGTGTGATTCCTTTTGATTTTGATACCCCCTATCAATACGACGTTCACGGTTATTTCTATTAATTATTCATCTAGTATTCTTTCATATTGTATTTCTTAAATTGACAGTGTTGACATTTATATTTTTCCTAACATGATTATTTAAATGTCTATAATTAAGATATCAATTTATACCCTTATTAATTGAATAGGCACTAACTGTATATACCACTAAATTAATTAGCATTTTTTTTTTATATAAAATTATTTGAATTCAAATAATTTTTAGTTGGGCCCATTATGTAAATATACATATCTATAAGTATTTTTTACACATAGTAATGCTAACGAATAATAAGATATAAAATATAATACATGCATGTAAACCATATACTCAGGTATTACAATACTACCCCCCTAAAGAAAAATTTCGTCCCCGAAATTTGAAATCTTACCTGTAACGAAGAAGTCAGGATATTTAGTTCGCATTTGTTGTTCATTTTCCCATGTAGCTTCATTTTTTCCGTGTCTCTTCCATTTCACCTTGATTAACTCAATAGTTTTATTGCGTAGCTGATGAACTTTTCGTTCAAGAATCTCTTCAGGAGCCTCCTCATATGTTAAATCTTTGCTAATGTTCAACTCTTCGTAACTTATAACATGGCTCGGGTCATAGACATATTTCCTCAACATGGACACATGAAATACATTATGTACTCCTGCAAGTGTAGGGGGTAGAGCTAGTTCGTACGCCAGACTTCCAATTCTTTTGAGTACTTCAAATGGTCCAATAAAACGTGGTTTTAACTTTCCTTTCTCTCCGAACCTCACTTTTCCTCTCACTGGAGCTACTTTGAGGAAAACATGTTCGCCCACTTCGAAGTATAACTCTTTCCTCCGACGGTCAGCATATGATTTTTGTCGGTCTTGAGCGACCTTTATCCGATTCTGTATTGTAGCCACGAGTTCCACTGTTTGTTGTATTAATTCAGGTCCAAGAATTTTTCTTTCGCCCACCTCACTCCAGTATAATGGGGATCTGCATTTTCTACCATATAATGCTTCATACGGTGCCATCCCAATCGTTGCTTGAAAACTATTATTATAAGCAAATTCAACCAGAGGTAAAAGCGATTCCCAATTATGCCCCAGGTCAAGAACGCATGTTCGCAGCATGTCCTCCAAAATTTGTATCGTCCTCTCTGATTGTCCATCCGTTTGAGGGTGGTATGCCGTACTAAATCTGAGCTTTGTTCCTAGGGCAGATTGTAGGCTTTTCCAAAAATTGGAAGTGAATCTTGTATCTCGGTCCGATACGATGGATACTGGGACCCCGTGTAATTTGATGATCTCGCGAATATATATCTGAGCATATTGTTCCATACTGAAAGTCATTTTTACTGGTAGAAAGTGAGCTGACTTCGTCAATCGATCAACTATTACCCATATTGCCTTGTTACCTTTCACGGATGGAGGTAAGCCTACCACGAAATCCATGGTGATGTGTTCCCACTTCCATTCTGGTATCTCCAGAGGTCGTAATAATCCCGATGGTCTTTGATGTTCCGCCTTGACCTTCTGACAAACTAAACATCTTTCGACGAAAACCGCAATATCTCTTTTCATTGCACGCCACCAAAATAATGATCGCAAATCTCGATACATTTTAGTTCCCCCGGGATGTGCGGTGTAGGGTGTGCAATGAGCTTCATTCATTATTTCCTTTCTGAGTTCTTCATCTTTTGGGATACATACTCTTCCATCGTACGTTAGTACACCATCATCCGCGATGATAAATCCCTTTATATTCCCTTTTCGAACGCGTTCTCTCATCTTTTCCAAGAAAACATCTTGAGATTGTGATACCTTAATTCTTTCTCTCAAAGTTGACTGTACTACCAAGGTTGATAACACTGCCTTGGATTCTTCTGTCGGTGATACCACCTCAATTTGCAACTTGTCGAAATCTCTCATCAATTGTTCTTGTTCGGTGAGTAAGTAAGCTAGCCTTCCTTTTCGGCTCAGGGCATCGGCAACCACGTTAGCTTTACCAGGATGGTAATTAATAGTGCAATCATAGTCCTTTACCAACTCGAGCCACCTTCTTTGCCTCATATTTAATTCCTTCTGTGTGAATAAATACTTTAGGCTTTTGTGATCGGTGAATATCTCAGCACCAAAATTTATAAGATTCTGTGGGTATATGTATATAAAGGGATCATCCCCGTTAGAAGGGAGGGGGGAAATAACGAAACAAGAAGAAACAAACATAGGGTTTCGAGTTGGAGTAAATCTGGGATCGGGAGGCACAACAATTACACGGTCGGGATTTTAACACGCTTCGAGAGGTAGGGCGGTTAACCTTACTCTTCTTTATCGCAGTACTTTCTGTATAGAGGATATAATTTGAATTTAAAAGCCTTGTTTAATGAGGAGATACAGGTCTGGTAGTCATGAACTTTAGATTTGCATAAGGATCATAACATATAGTGTGTTTAATTGCCGTGAATTGGGGTTGAAATTTATTGTCGTGATTACTTGTTCATTCTTCGTGTATACAGATTTATACAGATCTAGGTATATTTACTTGAGATCGGGGTAATAATGTGTGTTTAATTAATTTGGTATGACGATGACCCCATCATGAACTATTCCGTTGATATATGTATATGCGCATATTCTTATTTTTATGAAAACATGTCGGATATGAGGAATGAATCATTTGTATATTTATGGCATCACCCTCTATAAATCATGCGTGTGTAAATAGCAACATAATTAATTGATAACAAGTATTTCATGGTCATACGAATATGTGGGAAGTGTCTCCTAAAATTGCTTGAGTGTTAGTGGGAAACATGATGACTAAAGTGAAATATATGCCATGTATTGAGTTGTAATCTTGCTGTAGGATAAGAGGAGATATAAAGGTGTTTAGTACTATGAATGTGTGTGAACAGGGAGGTACTTGTTTATGTTTAATGGCACAAACATGCAAGGTGTATGTTGATTGATGCAAGTGTACAGGTATACGCGTGTATATATATATATGTACATGTATAGATGTTACTGGATATACTTGTAGATGGAATACAACCATGAAATGGTCTGAGGGACTGTATACATAAGAAAGGTAAGCAGGGGTTATATTTATCGTTTAATACATGTGTATATGTTGTCCGAGAGGAGACGTGTCCGAGAGGAGGCACTTATCATATATGTGTAGCCCCAAAGGAGGCATGCCCTAGAGGAGGCATTTGAATTGATAATGTAGTCAAAGGAATATGCCCTAGAGGAGGCATTTTAAAGAAATGATAAAATGGGAAATTCTTTATGAATTTGTATGCATGAATGTTGATGGTATCTCACACAGTCGTGCATCATAGGTGGCACTTGTGTGTAGAGACTAGTAGTAGCGTAGATACCGTCCTACTGAGTTGTTGAACTCACCCCAAATCAACGTTTTGTTTTTCAGGTACCAATGAAGAGGTCGAGGTGAACTATAATGATGGAAGGGAGTGATTCGTCTACAAAAAATTTAAAGTCGTTTTTATTTTGGAACTTTGAGTTTATTCCAATAAAAGGCAGGACGCTTTTAACTGTCGTTTGCCCCTTTGGGGATCGTTTTCAGAAATTGAAGAACTTCATTTAGTCTTATATTAAAATCTCCTTTATTTACCTTTTAACAGTTTATTTACATTTTGGGCAATAAAGTTTTGGAGTATTTTCCATTATAAATAATTACTTATTTATTTCTTAATTATTTTCAAAATGAAAGTTGGGGCGTTACAAAGTGGTATCAGAGCAGGTGCCGACCGGAATTGTGGGAACTAAGTGTCTTGCGGGGACAAGTGCTCCACCCAGAAGTTGGTGAGAGTACCCGTAAGGGGCATTCCTGCACGGATGGTTGGTCCTGGGCAAGTAAGGCAAGTAAGGCACGCAACGAGGACGTTGCGCAGAAAAAGGTGGGGTGATTGTAACGCCCCAGAAAATTCAAAGGCTTAAAAGGATTAAATATGCTACTCATACCAACAAGATGCATCTACTTTTCTGGGCATCCTCCTATAAGAACTCCAAAGTTAAGCGTGCTGACTCTGGAGTAGTTCTAGGATGGGTGACCCCCTGGGAAGTTTCATCGGGTGCGCACGAGTGAGGACAAAGTGCGCTAGAAAAGACAAGTGTTGGTACAGTGGGGCCAGGATATCACTCCCGACGGCAATCATTGGTAACCGAGCCGGCCCATTAGGGTCGGGCTTCGACCCCTCAACGGGCCGGGGCGTTACACTTTGATAAAAGAAGGGTCCGAATAGTGTGTGATTCCTTTTGATTTTGATACCCCTATCAATACGACGTTCACGGTTATTTCTATTAATTACTCATCTAGTATTCTTTCATATTGTATTTCTTAAATTGACAGTGTTGACATTTATATTTTTCCTAACATGATTATTTAAATGTCTATAATTAAGATATCAATTTATACCCTTATTAATTGAATAGGCACTAACTGTATATACCACTAAATTAATTAGCATTTTTTTTTTTATATAAAATTATTTGAATTCAAATAATTTTTAGTTGGGCCCATTATGTAAATATACATATCTATAAGTATTTTTTACACATAGTAATGCTGGTAAATTATTACTTGAACCCCTACCCCATGCTAATTTACATGGTCCCCTATTCAATATTTAACCATTTCATTTTTTTCAACTCTATTTTTTTTTCCTTTTTTTTTTCTCCCGTTTTTTCTCCCGTTTTTTCTCCTCGCAATCGATACAAACCTCTCACCTCTCGTAAGTGGCGGCGTTGGGCACGATTAATCGGAGAAAGACGGCGGCGATCATATCGTAATTGACGGCGGCGGCGGTCTCCTTTTCGTTCACGTTCTCATCGGCGGGTGAATTCGATTACATAATTAGGGTTTCAATTTAGGCGTTTTTTGAAATGAAAACGGATCTGAAAACTGTTAGATCTCCATCCGAGATGCTGGGTTTTTGAAAAAGACGATGGGGTTGAGTATTAGCAAGCACCGTCCGACGCCGCGTTCTTCCTCGTCCGAGGCTTCGGCGCGGCGGACCGGATCCAGCGGCCGGCGAGTTTTGAAGTCGGATTGTCTCCGATCTAACGGCTCAGATAGCGACGACCCGAAGGTGATTTTTTGAAACTCTTGCGATTTCCGTTTTTATTTGATTTTCGTTATGAGTGGGATCGGAAATTGGAAACGAAGTCGACTGAGATGAATTTCCCTGTGCTGCATTGTGAAGTTGTACCTTTTGTACTATTGATTGCAACTTACATTCTGTACTTGCTGCTATAAGAAGTAGATAGGTTTGACACTAGATGAGTATAACCTTGTTAGTAGAGTGTTCATTACGATTTATTCCCTTTTCATAATCTAGTCACTCTCATTGCACTATGCGTTAATAACTCTGAGTTAAAGCTCCATCTTTTTTATCTAATGAACTTAATCTTCACATTTTAGGTCTCTGATTCCCCAAGTGAGGAAAATGGCAAGACAGTCATTTGCGCGGGTGATGAAAATAAATCAAGCTCCTGTCATGTCTCGTTTGACTATTACACGCAGATAAATCCGAAGAGTGTAATAATTTGTGGGGTGAATCAAGCTTCACCAATAGCGTTTCTGAACAAGACAGTGCATCTTCAGATGCCAGCTCACTGAACCGTCCTACCCGATTCCTTTCGCGCCTCAGTTTCCATCCCAGGAACGTTAGCTTCCGTCTCTCGAGAGGGAACAACAGTCTAACCTCAGCAAGACCCTATCCTACATCCTCCACAGGTCTCACGATATCAAACGAGGAAGGTTGTGTGGGCCCCTCCACTAGTAAGTCACGTGGTTGTGAGATTTTCCCTGCTTGCTTCACCAATAATCGATCACCTGCCACACCTATTTGGAAACAATGCATCTGGATCAAGTCCTGATTTATCCGACAATTTTCAAGATGATAGAAATGATACAAGAGAAAACTGTGATATGATATTTTCTTCTGTAAATGGTATCAACTCCGATGGTGTCGAAATAAGACGCGTTGAAAGACGTCGAGAGCCCGTGGAAATAAATGTTCGGTTTAGTAGGACCTTAAGTGTGGGTAGACTTCGGGACAGAGTTCTTCGTAGAAATTCTGCTGCTGATATGGATTTATATGATTCTCAGCAAGAGGGTTTAGGCCATGCAGAATTTGAAGCAACATCTGACGACAATAGTAATTTGAGTCGGCCAGTTTCTTCTAATAATGCTTTCTCTTATGCGACGAGTGGAAAATCACATATATGTACACAAATATTGTAATAGTTATTATTTTAATATAGTCCTTAATAATAAAATAAATTCTACTCAATTTTATATTGAGTTCTACTTTGTTTTGTTTGAAACAAGATTCTACTATGTTTTTATTAAGAGTTCTTTTATTTTACTGAATTCTTTATATTTAGTTCTCACTTTTTTTTTAAACTGCAAGGGAGACATTTTTTAAATATAAATATGATCTATCTAGTTGTTGTTTATGCTCGGTCGTAAAATGAAGATTTCGACTTATACAATAATTATGCTTTATTATGTATTCTATTGTTTTTAATACCGAGTTCTACTCTGTTTTATACTTAGTTCTAATGTGTTTATGATATTCTATTGTTGGTTTTTATTTTTTTGTCCTATTCAACATAATTTTTATTACGTCGAGATTACGTTTATTATAACATGGAGAATTATGTATTGATATTTTTTTTATTCATATTATAGATGTTGTGTACAAATACAGTAGAATTCATGAATAAATGGAGTAGAATATCCACATAAAGAGAGTAGAATGCACTAGTAAATGTAGTAGAACTCATTAGAACATGGCGCCGCCCTCGATTCTAGTTCGACTCCCACGATTTAGGGTTTAGGGTTTAGGATTTAGGGTTTATTTTAATTTTAGGGTTTATTTGTAGGGTTTAGGGTTTAGTGTTTATTTTTAGGGTTTGAGGTATTTTTTAGGGTTTAGGGTTTATTTTTAGGGTATAGGTTTAGGGTTTAGGGTTTAGGGTTTAGGGGTTTAGGGTTTATTTTTAGGGTTTAGTGTTTATTTTTAGGCTTTAGGGTTTAGGGTTTATTTTTAGGGTTTAGGGTTGTAGGGTTTAGGATTTATTTTTAGGGTTTTAGTATTTAATGTTTATTTTTAGGGTTTAGGGTTTATTTTTAGGATTTGGGGTTTAAGGTTTTAAAATTTAGGGTTTTAGGATTTAGGGTTTAGGTTTTATTGTTTAGGTATAAATTTAGTAGAACATAGTGATAAAGAGAGTAGAATTCACTAACGAATGCACTAGAATTCATTAATAAATAGAATAGAACTAATAATAATGTAGTATAGGGTTTTATTTTTAAGGTTTATGGTATTTTTTTATTCATGTATTAGATGTTGTGTACAAATACAGTAAAATTCTTGAATAAATGGAATAGAATGCACTACTAAATGCAGTAGAACTTATGATTATAGATCGCCTCCCCCGATCGTTCACTGCCGAAGGCGGCCCCGATCGCTCGCCTACCTCGATTATTGTTCACATTCCTCAATTAATGTTCGGCTCCCTCGATTATAGTTCGCCTCCCTCGATTATTGTTCGTCTCCCTCTATTATTGTTTGCCTTTCTCGATTAATGTTGTAGAATACATCAAAAAATGGAGTAGAATACGATATAGAATAGAGTAGAATAGACTACTAAATGCAGTACTCCTCATTACAACAACATAATGACCTCGATTATTGTTCTCCTACCTCGATTATTGTTCGCCTACCTCGATTATTGTTTGCCTCCCTCAATTATTGTTGCCATTTCGATTAGTGTTGCCACTTCGATTATTGTTGCCACTTCGATACAAGACCCCCCCTTTATCCCTTTATTAAAATTCTTGAACCACCGAAGGTGGCCGTAATGATTCTCCTCCATCGATTAGTGTTCGCCTCCCTCGATTAGTGTTGCCACTTCGATTAGTGTTGCCACTTCGATACAAGACCTTTCGATACAAGACCCCCCCTTTATCCCTTTATTAAAATTCTGAAGCCGCCGAAGGTGGCCGTAATCATTAATAGACTACTAAATTCAGTAGACCTCATTACAACAACATAATGACCTCGATTATTGTTCGCCTACCTCGATTATTGTTCGCCTCCCTCGATTATTGTTGCCATTTCGATTATTGTTGCCTCCCTCGATTATTGTTGCCACTTCGATACAAAACCTTTCGATACAAGACCCCCCCTTTATCCATTTATTAAAATTCTGAAGCCGCCGAAGGTGGCCGTAATGATTCTCCTCCATCGATTAGTGTTCGTCTCCCTCGATTAGTGTTGCCACTTCGATTAGTGTTGCCACTTCGATACAAGACCTTTCGATACAAGACCCCCCTTTATCCCTTTATTAAAATTCTGAAGCCGCCGAAGGTGGCCGTAATCATTGTTTGCCTCCCTCGATTATTGTTGCCATTTCGATTAGTGTTGCCTCCCTCGATTATTTTTGTCACTTCGATACAAGACCTTTCGATACAAGACCTTTCGATACAAGACCCCCCCTTTATCCCTTTATTAAAATTCTGAAGCCGCCGAAGGTGGCCGTAATCATTGTTTGCCTCCCTCGATTATTGTTGCCATTTCGATTAGTGTTGCCTCCCTCGATTATTGTTGCCACTTCGATACAAGACCTTTCGATACAAGACCCCCCCTTTATCCCTTTATTAAAATTCTTGAGCCACCGAAGGTGGCCGTAATGATTCTCCTCCATCGATTAGTGTTCGCCTCCCTCGATTAGTGTTGCCACTTCGATTAGTGTTGCCACTTCGATACAAGACCCCCCCCCCCTTTATCCCTTTATTAAAATTCTGAAGCCGCCGAAGGTGGCCGTAATCATTGTTCGACTCCCTCGATTAGTGTTCGCCTCCCTCAATTATTGTTGCCTCCATCGATTATTGTTGCCACTTCGATACAAGACCTTTCGATACAAGACCTTTCGATACAAGACCCCCCCTTTATCCCTTTATTAAAATTCTGAAGCCGCCGAAGGTGGCCGTAATCATTGTTTGCCTCCCTCGATTATTGTTGCCTCCCTCGATTATTGTTGTAGAATGCATCAATATATGGAGTAGAATATGATACGGAACAGAGTAGAATAGACTACTAAATGCAGTAGACCTCATTAGAACAACATAATGACCACGATAATTGTTTGCCTCCCTCGATTATTGTTGCCACTTCGATACAAGACCTTTCGATACAAGACCTTTCGATACAAGACCCCCCCTTTATCCCTTTATTAAAATTCTGAAGCCACCGAAGGTGGCCGTAATCATTGTTTGCCTCCCTCGATTATTGTTTGCCTCCCTCGATTATTGTTGCCTCCCTCGATTATTGTTGCCACTTCGATACAAGACCTTTTGATACAAGACCTTTCGATACAAGACCCCCCCTTTATCCCTTTATTAAAATTCTGAAGCCACCGAAGGTGGCCGTAATCATTGTTTGCCTCCTCGATTATTGTTGCCTCCCTCGATTATTGTTGCCTCCCTCGATTATTGTTGCCACTTCGATACAAGACCTTTCGATACAAGACCTTTCGATACAAGACCCCCCCTTTATCCCTTTATTAAAATTCTGAAGCCGCCGAAGGTGACCGTAATCATTGTTTGCCTCCCTCGATTATTGTTGCCTCCCTCGATTATTGTTGCCACTTTGATACAAGACCTTTCGATACAAGACCCCCCCCTTTATCCCTTTATTAAAATTCTGAAGCCGCCGAAGGTGGCCGTAATCATTGTTTGCCTCCCTCGATTATTGTTGCCTCCCTCGATTATTGTTGCCACTTCGATACAAGACCTTTCGATACAAGACCTTTCGATACAAGACCCCCCTTTATCCCTTTATTAAAATTCTGAAGCCGCCGAAGGTGGCCGTAATCATTGTTTGCCTCCCTCGATTATTGTTGCCTCCCTCGATTATTGTTGCCACTTCGATACAAGACCTTTCGATACAAGACCCCCCCTTTATCCCTTTATTAAAATTCTGAAGCCGCCGAAGGTGGCCGTAATCATTGTTTGCCTCCCTCGATTATTGTTGCCTCCCTCGATTATTGTTGTAGAATGCATCAATATATGGAGTAGAATATGATACGGAACAGAGTAGAATAGACTACTAAATGCAGTAGACCTCATTAGAACAACATAATGACCACGATAATTGTTTGCCTCCCTCGATTATTGTTGCCACTTCGATACAAGACCTTTCGATACAAGACCTTTCGATACAAGACCCCCCCTTTATCCCTTTATTAAAATTCTGAAGCCGCCGAAGGTGGCCGTAATCATTGTTTGCCTCCCTCGATTATTGTTTGCCTCCCTCGATTATTGTTGCCTCTCTCGATTATTGTTGCCTCCCTCGATTATTGTTGCCACTTCGATACAAGACCTTTCGATACAAGACCCCCCCTTTATCCCTTTATTAAAATTCTGAAGCCGCCGAAGGTGGCCGTAATCATTGTTTGCCTCCCTCGATTATTGTTGCCTCCCTCGATTATTGTTGCCACTTCGATACAAGACCTTTCGATACACGACCTTTCGATACAAGACCCCCCTTTATCCCTTTATTAAAATTCTGAAGCCGCCGAAGGTGACCGTAATCATTGTTTGCCTCCCTCGATTATTGTTGCCTCCCTCGATTATTGTTGCCACTTCGATACAAGACCTTTCGATACAAGACCCCCCCTTTATCCCTTTATTAAAATTCTGAAGCCGCCAAAGGTGGCCGTAATCATTGTTTGCCTCCCTAGATTATTGTTGCCTCCCTCGATTATTGTTGTAGAATGCATCAATATATGGAGTAGAATATGATACAGAACAGAGTAGAATAGACTACTTAATGCAGTAGACCTCATTAGAACAACATAATGACCACAATAATTGTTTGCCTCCCTCGATTATTGTTGCCACTTCGATACAAGACCTTTCGATACAAGACCTTTCGATACAAGACCCCCCCTTTATCCCTTTATTAAAATTCTTGAGCCACCGAAGGTGGCCGTAATGATTCTCCTCCCTCGATTAGTGTTCGCCTCCCTCGATTAGTGTGGCCACTTCGATTAGTGTTGCCACTTCAATACAAGACCTTTCGATACAAGACCCCCCCTTTATCCCTTTATTAAAATTCTGAAGCCGCCGAAGGTGGTCGTAATCATTCTACTCTATCGATTATTGTTCTCCTACCTCGATTATTGTTCGTCTACTTCGATTATTGTTCACCTACCTCGATTATTGTAGAATTAATGAATAAGTGGAGTAGAATATCATACGAAATAGAGTAGAGTTCACTACTAAATGCAGTAGAACACATTAGAACAAGGTAATGTCGTCGATTATTGTTCGCCTCTCTCAATTATTGTTGTTACTTCGATACAAGACCTTTCGATACAAAACTTCCCCCTCTTATCCCTTTATAATCGAGGGAGGTGAACGATCACGGCCGCCTTCGGCGGCCGTGATTGCTCACCTCTCTCGATTATTGTTTGTCTTCCTCGATTATTGGTTTAGAATTTATTTTTAGGGTTTATGGTAGATTATATTATTTAATACAGTAGAATTCATTATTAAAGTACAATTTAATTTATAAATAGAGTACTAATCAAAATTGAGGAGATTGTGTTTATAAATAGTGTAGAATACATTACAAAATGGTGTAGAATGCATAAAGATAGTACAATAAACAAATCCATTTTTCAAATTCCAATTCCACTTCAGCAAATTCATATTCAGAACAGATTTTATAATACAATTCAGATATAATCAACAAAACCCATGCTCAGTTTTTAATACAACTTCCACAATTTCATCATTTGAACAGATTATACAATAAACCGATCTAAATGCCTCAATCAAATCAACCTTGCTTAATGTTCATTCCTTTTTTCAGAACTTCATGATCAACAGAAGCATTCTCTCTTGATATTCGTGTGACTTCTTTCTTCAACTCATTCATGTCTCTCTTGCTCTTCATGTGACTTCTTTCTTCAACTTTTTAAATGTGCATTCTCTATTACAGCAAAGAATATATGTACACTCAAATATTCAAAAACATTAGTATGTTGTTTTAAACTTCAGTACAAAGCATCTATTAAGGTCTATTAAAAAAACAGAATACGTGTAGAAGTATAGTTTCCCGAAAAAGAAACTCTCTACTTCAAATGTCTTATGTTACAGGGGATAAGTTTTCTAATGATACTTTCAAATCAGATAAAAAGGCGTCTCAGGGCTTAGAGTCAACCTGCTTTATCATGACTGTTGATGAGGGTAGGGCAGAACGGTTCCCCTTTGCACCAGCGGCCAGTAGCAGTGCAGCTTCTCCCCAAGCATTGCCAACACAAAGTGTAAAAATAGGTCGTTTTACATACCTACAAAGTTGTCATTACGGCTTCAAAAAAAAATGAAGTTGCATGAATCAATAAGACAATAGCAGATAGTCCAGTGTTGTATCAGAACTTGCTTATTAGATTTGGTCAATTGTTGAAGGAAAATAATAATCAAAAAGGGCTTTTGTCAAAGATCAAAAATGATAAATGAACTTGGGTGTTCATATCAAATATATACATACAGCAAATATATATATATATATCATCATCAGAAATCTCAGTTCGTCTACATGAAAAACAGAATCAATTGATCAGTGACGAATAAATAAATCCATTATAAAATACCAGAAAAAAAAGTTCAGAAGCCGCCGAAGGTGGCCGTAATCATTGTTTGCCTCCCTCGATTATTGTTGCCTACCTCGATTATTGTTGTAGAATGCATCAAAAAATGAAGTAGAATACGATATAGAATAGAGTAGAATAGACTACTAAATGCAGTAGACCTCATTACAACAACATAATGACCTCCATTATTGTTCGCCTACCTCGATTATTGTTCGCCTACCTCGATTATTTTTTGCCTCCCTCGATTATTGTTGCCACTTCGATACAAGACCCCCCCCCCCCTTGTGTCCCTTTATAATCGAGGGAGGTGAACGATCACGGCCGCCTTCGGCGGCCGTGATCATTCACCCCCTCGATTATTGTTCGTCTCCCTCGATTAGGCTTTATGGGCTTATTCTTAGGGATTAGGGTTTAGGGGTTATTTTTAGGGTTTATGGTGGATTATATTATTCACTACAGTAGAATCGGTTATTAAACAGAGTACAATGTAATTTATAAATAGAGTATTAGTAAAAATTGAGGAGACAGTGTTTATAAATAGTGCAGAATACATTACTAACTGGTGTAGAATGTATAAAGATAGTACAATACTAAGGTTTAGGTTTTTAGGGTTTGGGTTTAGGTATTAATGTAGTAGAATATACTAATAAAGAGAGTAGAAGTCACTAACTATTTCAGAAGAATTCACTAATAAATGGAGTAGTTGTTGACACAAAACCTTTCGATTTTAGGGTTTAGGATTTAGGGTCTAGAGTTTTAGGATTTAGGGTTTTAGGTTTAGGTTTTATGTTTTAGGGTTTAGTAAAAGTTTCGAATAAAGAGATTAAAAAACAATATTGAAAAGAATGTACAGTAAATAGAGTAAAGTTCATCTAGAGATTTAGTAAAATTTTACTGTTAATTGAGTAGAAATAAAAAATAAACTAGTTCATCAATCTAAATAACATTTTAGAATATAACTAGTTCATCAAATCTAAATAACATTTTAGAATATAACTAGTTCATCAATCTAAATCATAATAATTAAAAAGTTACAAAAGAGCATACCAAACAGAGAAGAATACAAAATAAGTCAGTGTAGATTCTAGTCAACAAGTGTGATGATTCACTTTTTGATCTTATATCTATATTAACTATAATATACTAACTACATCACCCCTCTCCTCTTGAATCTTGTTGTAGTTCTAATAAGTTGTGTTCAACAGATTGTAACTTATATAGCTATGATGTTCATCTTGTAATTGTGTTCGAAGCAACGTCATCGATCAAGCTCACGCGGCGTGATGCATCTCGAAAAGAATCCCAGTATTTTTTGCTGCAAGCAAGCAACATAAGTAAAAGTTGGAAACAATATTAACGAATCGACTTGTACGTACAGGTCACAGAAAAACACAACAAACACAGAAGATTACATCCCAAATCAGTGTAGATCTTAATCAATAACTGTGATTATTCCTTTTTTCATCTTACATTTCTTGATTGTTAATTTATTTTTAACTCAATTCATACTAGTTAAAAATTACCAAATAAACACAGAAGATTACATCTCAAATCAGCTAAACGAAACTGGACCGAACTGTCCGGATCCTAATAGTTTGACGAGTCACGATCCATGTGGACTGAACGGAATAGGATAAATCTAACTTGATGGGCATGCCTAAGAACGAAAATATTACCTACATGCACACAAATAGAAGAATATAATGCATAATAAGATGAAATTAACCCAAAAGTAAAAAAACACTGCATCAAATTAGTACTGTTTTATACTAAAGTATAAACAAAAACTGAACATCAAGCACAAACCATAAAAAACTTTGCCATAATAATAAAGAACATCAAGGATATGTTAGGACAATACTAATGATTTTGAGGATTTTGTAAAAATGTGTGATTTAAATTAGAATTTAAAAATCTATTTGTGAATAGGGAAACATACAAATCCATAAGAATTAGGAACATCAAACATAATAATTAGGAACCAATAATAATAATTGAAAAACAACAAAATATATATATGGAGTATAATCGAAAGAAAGAGAGAGAGATCCATACTGCTGACCCTCATCGAAAGCGGGGGGAGGAGCCTCCTCGTCGTTGTAGTGCGCCACCAGTGTGTCGAAGCAGTACACCACCATCTCCCTGTTTGCTGACACCATTTTTTCAAAGTTTTTTTTTAGTTTCAGAGAAATAATTTGATCGTCGGTTTCAGCTATTCACAACACAATCTAAAGCTAAAGTTCCACCATCAGAAGCCATGAAGATCTCTCCGCACACTGCATCAAATTAGTACTGTTTTATACAATGTAAACTAGGTACAATAGCTAAATGCAACAAGCCAACATAATCGAAAACGACACCTTCTATAATTGACAACCGGCGAATTCCCAAAATAATACATAAAAACGGTCTGGAGATGCGGACTACATAACCATGGAGTCGAAAAATACCTAATTTCCAACCGCGTCGAAAATTTTAAGATCATTATCCAGCGACAATAATAAACGCAATATGGATTTCGAGAAAATTATAGAGAAATACAATCAAAATCAACGAGAATACTAACAGGTAGTGGTAAATCGGTATCAGCGACGCCGCTCGGAGCAGCGCCGGGTATGGGGATTCAGACGCCGTTGACTCCGTCGCATTCGAGAGGTCCATTATCCGCCGGAGCTTATGGATTCAATCGAATCGATCGATCAGCAACTGTATAATATGTGCTAGTGTCGAGCAGAAAGAAGAACGTGGGTGGTAGCGGAATATTGACGAGCAACCGACGGAGCCGTCGATCTCCACTGCGACTCTTACGCACCTCTCGTCCTTCTGAACGACGTCGCTGAAGGACTGTGGTTGTTCTGATGGTGCTTGCGGCGGTGGTTGCTGCGGATGGTGGTTGCGGCGGCAGGCGGCGGAGGTCGCAGGTGATTGTTGGGTTGGATGTGGTTCAGTGCACAAGTTCTCAAAGTGGGTATAGGGGGCGATTTTTTGGGCCCAAATTTGTTTTATATTTGGGCCGGTGACCATGAAGATCGTATGGGCCCCTACCCATGTTATATGCTCCCAGTAATGCTAACGAATAATAAGATATAAAATATAATACATGCATGTAAACCATATACTCAGGTATTACAACATTATTTGTCTCCAGCAGCAAGAATGAAAAACGAAGGCCGTTATAAACGCGACACACGCCCGAAAAAGAAGAAAGTCCCTGGCACAGGATAACCAAGAACAGCAGGCCAATGAGGAAGCTAAAGAAAAAACTGACTGTCACCGTTATGCTCTGACCGGCCGACCTCACTTCCAACGGGAAAATCGCGCTCGTGACCAGCCACCCCAACGGGCCCCACGACAGCCCGAAACCGAAAACGTAAACGAATATCAAGACCACGATCAGAAGGTTGTACCCCCCCCCCCCCCCCCCCCCCCCCCCGCTCAACGCGCCCTGATCCCCCACTTTCCACCACATTATACCTCCGATTTTTCATAGTTCCATATATCTTTTACACCAAAGTTCATGCTCCATTCACTTGGGGGAAAAAAAAAAAGAATACTCATATTCAACCAAATCAAATAAGTGTTGTGTTCATTAAAATTCTAATCACTGTTTGAATTTTTCATATTCAATAGTACTCAAATTAAGACTAATTAGGAAAAATAGAAGAAAACAAAATTGATTACAAGAGCTCAATTGAACAATCGTAAACAGAACTAACCGGTTCACTAACAGGTTCATTGATGACGAGAAAAGTTCTGCACATGAACTGCTCCCGAAGCTGCCTGCGACACTTGTTAGGGATAATGTCTCTGGGGATCACAAAGCGTTCGCGCAACGGCACGTTCTCACCGATGCCGCGATGCGTGCATTTCCCCGTCCACCGCCCACCAATCGGATTTGTCCTCGGTCTTTCTCAGCATCTCTGACAGCGAGAACTTGGACCAGCGACGGATACGGGTGGTGGTGGTACAAATTGAAATTGGAAAAATTAGGGTTTTTATTTAGCTTTCACGAATTTAGGATTTGTGTTGCGCCGATGTTGCGTGGCGCGGTTATATGGTTGATAGTTGCGGCGGAGTGGTGACAGCGTTGATGGGCGCGGTGGTTGCGGTGGCGCGGTTGTTGCGGACCAGAGTATTGATGTTGTCGACAGTATTTTTTGTGCAGGGAATGTGAGAAGAAAGGGGAGAGATCGTGTTTGGTTTTGGCCAAATTAGTTTTGTCGAGAAGCGGAGGAGCGAGCGCGGCGGTGCGCAAGTGAATGTTTTCGTTGATGAGAGAGATGAGAAAGAGAAAGAGAAAGAATTGATTGAAAATTTAAAGCCCGTTTCCGCATCATGCCGATTTTTTTGGCCCAAAATACTTTTATACTTGGGCCGGGGACCATGTAGATCATACGAGCCCCTACCCCCATGCTACAGGCTCCCCATAATGTGTTGAACAATGTTTATTTTTTTATATGTGAATTAATTTATTTTATTTGTTTTGTTTTGTGTAAACATATTTAATAAAATATATAAAAGTATAGTTTATTTAAAATTTATTTTGTTTGAATAATAAAATTGAATAAATAAAAGTACATTTGTTTTAAAAAAAAAATTGTGTAATTTGTTTTTTTATTATTCTATGTGAATATTGTATTATGCTCAAAATGTCCTTTTGGAATTTTTAAAGATACTAATTTTTAAAGTTTTTGGATTTTTTTAAATCTTAGTAAATTATTTTCTATGTGAAAATAATATTGTATTTTTTGAAATTCTTGTAATATTTTGAGCATGGGAAGTAATACAATTTTGCTGTCTGAATTGATTTATCGCGTTTATATGAATGAAAATCGAATTTTCTAACGTTTAAGCTATGTGTGTGTCATTTTGATAAGGGAGTGACTTAGTGTTACTTATAACATTTAGACATATTATATGATCAAATGTGTTCGTTAATTATTGTTTTTAAATTGGAAGTGTCCGATTTTTAAAACTCGTCTAAATGCAGGTACTATGTGTATCGTTTGAGAATTCATTTCTCTAAAGATGAAACCAACATATATTTATTGTGATCATGTGTTGAACATGCATTGCAAGTATAAGACTGTTGGAAATCGATCACCCGGAGTCGTCGTAAAACCGACTCCGATCGACGTCCCGGAAACCACGACTCTACAGCCCGGAGCCACCGCCCGAGGAGTGCCCGATCGAGCCCTAGCCGCGGCAAAGCCGCGACCGCTCGATCGCTCCCCGCGGGGCGATCGCCCGCCGCCTAGGCGGGCTGTGGGCTGCCCAGCCGAGGGCTCCACGCCGGCGATCCATCCCGCCGGGTCCTCGAGTCGCCGGTGGTCCGGCGGTCCAAGACCGCCACCTCCCGACTCGTCCCGGTTTGGATCCCCGTTTATCGGATCTTGTTTTTCGATAATATTTCAATAAATATGAATTAAATAGCGGAAATATTTAATTCACCTTTCGATTCTTTGTGCGGAGAAACGAGATCTTATTGAAGACCTTAAGACCTTCCCACGTATTCCTTGCACTCGTTCGAACGTCGGGTGGGTGACGATCCTCCGAACTCTATGGATCTCCTTCTCTACTTTCTCTCTCTAGAATTGTGATCTTCAAGTTATGAGAATAGAGAAGATCATGTAGTGCTTTTATAGGCTACGTAGGGGATCTTAAGGATGTGGAATATTGGGCTTCCAATAATAGTGATTAAATTGAGCCCAAGCCCAAATCTATTAATCCTTACTATTATTAATAAATTTATTTTCCACTATATAAATTAATTGCACTCTCAATATTAAACCATATTATATCAAATAATATTTCTCCGGTAGTATTATTTATTCCGTGTATTTAAGATAGAAATGTCCATGAATAAATTTAAATTAATTGCGTAATTAATTTATTCATCTCTTGTATCCGAGACTAGTACCATTCAACCTTAATTATTATGCGGAACGAATCCACCTGCAGGGTTTACATAATAATTCCTTATGAACTCATCTTGGGGACATTATCAACCCTTACGGGATACACTTTCCCGTCAAGTATTCAAGGCATGCCATATATAAAATATAGTGACCCAACTTAACCGGTAATTAACACAATAATTAAATCGGTTAATTTCTTTGGTAAATCAAAGTCACTTATATTAAATGTACACACCCGCAATAGTATCGGGGATTAAAAATAAAATACTCAGAGATTTAAATCGATTATCGCCGGCTATCCTAATCGATAAATCTCAAGCAGACCCGCTCAATACACCAAGTGTACAAGTGTGATAAAATAATCAAGACAGATTATTTTCTCTCTCACACAACGACTATACCGATGGATTGGTCCGTGTCCATCAAGGTCGTGAGCAACTGTTCGATTATATACGAGTAACCGATAGTATGATCTTCCGTGTGACGTCACACACCATACTAACTACAACGTGTATAATCTAGGACTATGGTTTTGCATATATTTAATTATAAATAATTAAACGCAAATAATTGTTTATTTCTTTAAATAGATTAGTGGCAATGGATCGTGAGTTTCCGTTACTTAAATCTAGACATTAAGTACACAACTCCAACAATCTCCCACTTGTACTAAGGTCTAGTCATTTCCTCCAAACTCCCGACTCCCATACTCATCACGTGCTTAAGTTGTACTTCCAAGAAGTACTATGTGAATGAGCACTCTAGGTTGCCGCTCTGAAGTTATCTTGGTGACTACAGCGTCGTCTCCCTCGACGATGACTCGTATCAGGTGGTACTTGCTCTATGTGTTATCTTACACTTATGGACTTGTGACTTCTTACCATTTGCCATCGCACCGCTATTTACATAGCCTTTGGCAAATTAAGAATCACATCTAAGTCCCAGAGATTATCCCGGGGTTATGCCAAAACTTCTGCTGCCTCTGAGGCCGCTATTTGTTACCTATGGCAGAGTCCGAAAAGCTTCGTGCTTATCACTCTTCATGTTAAAACTCCTTCTCCTTTAATAGTGAAACACATAGCCTGATATCGACTTACACCGGTCCTCATTCGATTAGAAATCTAAGAGAATATAATCCAAAGGAAATGCTCGTCTACTTCGTAGTCTAGAACAGTACTTCGAAAGTACTTTTACAGCAATCGAATATTCCTTTCCAGGATTACCTTGATATCCTCCCACTATGCTAACCACATAGTCGATATCAGGTTCTCGTTTTTCAACATTGCATTTATCAAGCTTTCCACACTCCAAGTGTAGGAAACTGCTTTCACTGCTTCTATCACCTTTATGTGTTCCAAAACACATACCTTAGATAGATGCATTCCGTGTTTGAAAGGTAGCGAATCTTTCTCGGAACTATGCATGTTAAAAATGAACCATAATCGTATAAGATATCTAGAGAAGTACAATGTTCTTTTCTTGAGATCATAGATCTTAAGAACATGCTCTAACTTCTTCTTTATCTCATATATCGATTTTTCTAGAAAACCATCATTTTATGTCTGACAACATCTTTACATTGTTACCAATGATAAAATGTTATCTTCATAAAACCTCCGAGAAACACCACCTTGTTTCCATCACGTTTCCAATACACTTAATTCGTCTATAACTTTGATGAATCCATTAAATGGACTATCTCATCAATGCGCAAGTTCCACGAACTCTAGCTTTGTTACAATCCATAAATGGATCAACTAAGCTTGTAATCTAAATGATCTCGCCTCTTAGCTATAATCCTTATTGCTCTCCAAGAAGGCACATTTAGATCTAGTACTGCCTTCATGTAGATCTAGGGATCTATTTCATGTATACTAGGTCCAGAGTCCGAAGACTCTCCTAGTCTTATGAATATCTCTGGTTGTCACACAACCTCCCACTACAATGGCATTCCGGTGTATTAACAGTAACAACAGTAGGTGCAGTTAGTGGTGTACCGCTACTCGGTTCGGCTGGTTCTAAGTCTTTATCGTTTTCTCTTTTTTCAGATGTATCACGTCTTTTTGGGGTTGTGGTTCATCTAATAGTCTTCCTCTAAGAACCGGGCGTTAGAACTTATAACGTCCTTCTGGTTCATAGTACTATTGAACACACATCTTTTGTTCTTCCAGGATATTCTACAACCATATTTAAATGCGTTGTTGTTTCCAGACATATCCATAGAACATAGGTTGTTCTGTATAACTCATCTTTTACTATTTCTATAAGAGTTCCATTTCTTCTTTACGACACACCATTTCTACACAACAGTGTATGGTGTAGTCATTTGGAATCAAATCTCAATCTCTGATCAGTATGTCATGCATTCCTCAGACAGGTACTTGCCTCCGCGATCAAATCGCAGGCTTCAAATGGATATACCTGATGGTTTTCGACGCCGATCCAATCGCTCGATTACCTTGTTCGTGTGTGTGGAAGCGTGTAAAACAATAGAACACGAACAACAAGATCTAGTGCACACATATATATGTATAGACACATATTTATATATATATATATATACATCCAATATATATATATATATAGGGATTAACGAGAACAGTTACAACCGGTGTAGCGTGCCTCGTTGATATTGATGAAGGTGGTGTTGAGTCGATTGAACCACCTTCATGGATCAGCCACTAGATGATCTCCTTGAGAATGACCTCGTCACTCCTCTTGTCTAGATCGTCCGGATGTTGAAGCCGCACAAATGGCCCGGCCTCTACGTGTTGCACACGAACCCGGAATTGAACTTGCTTGCTTGTTCTTGAGTGATTCTCTCACTCTTTTCTCTCTTGTGGGTGGAATTTCGTGGCTGATGATTAAGTAATATGAAAACCATGTTTTCATCACTTTATTCACCACAATTAACCTCTCCTTGTAACCCCCCCATTATGTGCATCATAATGCACCAATAATGGTGGTTAATGGGGAGGTAAAGGGTCATTTCCACATCACCATGCCAATTGGCATGGATGTGGTCCCCTTGCTTGTGTGGCATGCCATGTCATACCATATGACATGCATCCATGCAAGCCATGCATCCCATGCATGCCATGCATCCCATGCATGTGAAATTCCATATGTATTGATTCTAAATCAATATAGCAAGCAACGTAATTCCAGCTCGTGTGTGACCCTGTAGGTATGATTTTATCGATCAATATTATATTGTTCCCAACAATTAATATTATCGAATAATCATTTAACATCCATAGACGACCTTATACTTTATCGATTGCACACGTAGGATCGAAGGACATATCCCAACAATCTCCCACTTGGCCTTCAGAGCCAGTGTGCTGCCAATTTCCTGTTGTCACTTTATGTCTAAATTTGAACTTGAGGCAAGACTCGAGTCATCCTCAATCGGTTCAAACCTTTCTTGGACTTTGAGACAGACTGAAAAACCAGATTTATCACTATGATACGAATCTGGACGTGGCCACGTATTTTCCACAGTCTCGACTCTCCAAGTGGCCGTTAAGACATGTATCCCATTATAAAATGGAGGACAATCCCATCTTGTCAATCCAAGCTCTCCCACTTGCTTCCTGATATACCCAATAACAAGTTTTATAACCTCCTTTTACGAAAGGCGTTTACTTGTATCAAAGTACACCATTTCACAATGGAATCACTCTGGACTACTCAGGTCAGAGGAAATTGCTCGACAGTCAATGAAATAGTATTATGACTCGAAATCTTAAATACTATTCCAGTCGGGTCTGTTCGATCATTAGCTCTCAGCTAATATCTATGTAATTGTACTTGATGTCCCACATCACTAGCCCATGAAGCGGAGCTATAGTACACATTACAATCTAGTTCATTGTATTATCGGTTTGTCCGTACTCGATTATACGAACCAGGAACAACTATATGATTCAAGTATATCAGTTCAACCATTGGGACTTCATTATGCGGTAAGTCGACCTCATAACCCAATTGATATCACTTAATCATTTGGACAATTCATATAAATTAAACCATATTTATATGAAGAAATATGTATTATATATATGAGTGAATGTTTACCAAATCTCCAAAAGTATCTAATACAGTAATAGAAATCACAACCCATCTCTAAGATGTTTGATCTCTATTGCAGTCGTGAAAGCCTCAAGCTAAAACTGCTGGAGAGGTTTAGAAAGCGGGTTTGCAACCTTACCAAAAGTTGCAACTTTATTATCTCGATGTGTCTACAAAACTATCTCCCAGATAATGTGGAACTTCCTGAGCACTAGTTTTAGACTTGCGGTGCTTCCTAGCTCATTGGCTTGCGCGATAACTCTACTATAAATAGAGAACTATCGGATGGGCTGAGCTAGTTACGCCACCTAGTTCATTCAAGAACTTTCAAATCTTAACTGCCAACATTATTGCATCCAATGCAATACTGTGCTCAGATTCTGTAGTTTAATCAGCTATATTGCATTGCATGGAACTATTCCAGCAAATTTCACCTCTAACCAGACAAAAGATATAACCAGATTAAAATCGGAAATTATCTTAGTCTGTTTTGAAGTATGCATTCAAATAGATTGTTAATATCAACTCATCTTGTCCTCCAAAGACAAGATAATATTCTTTAGTCCGTAAACGACACATTAGAATTGTTTTGGCCACATCCAATGTGCCTCACCAGATTTTCCTCGAAACCAATTTGTCATTCTCAAAGCATACGATACTTTGGGTGATAATCAAACAACATAACTCCCACTGATCTTCTTGTAAAACAAGATTCTTCTGTGTTCTTTTGAAATCCAAACTCTTGTATGGATTCATTGAACCGAAGATTCCAGCTCCGAGATGCTTGCTTTAATCCATAAATGGATCTATTAAGCTTGCATACTCTCTCAGCCTGATTATGATCGATAAAACCCTCTGGTTGTGTCATAAACACTTCCTCTACTAGAATCCCATTCAAGAAGGCGGTTTTAACGTCCATTTGCCATATCTCATAATCATAATGAGCAGCAATGGCTAAGAGAATCCGAATGGATTTAATCATAGCAACTGGTGAAAAGGTTTCATCATAATCCACCCCGTGAATTTGTTTATATCCTTTTGCCACCAACCTTGCTTTGAAAACACTAGGTTTTCCATTCATGTCTGTTTTTATTTTGTAAATCCATTTGCATCCAATGGGCCTAGCCCCTTTAGGCAAATCGACCAAGTTCCAAACTTGATTTTCAGACATTGATTCCATTTCGGATTCCATGGAACCCTGCCATTTCTCGGAATCTGGACTCGTCATAGCTTGGATATAGGTCGAAGGTTCATTGCTTTCTAAAAGCATGACTTCATAGCTCTCGTTTGTCAGAATACCTAAGTATCTGTCAGGTTGAGATCTAATCCTTCCGGACCTTCGAGGGTTAGGTGTGGTTTCCAAAACCATAAGAATACTCTCAACCCAGTCTTGAGTATTCATCATTGGTTGTTTCACTTGAACCTCGTTCAAGACAACCGAGCTCCCACTGAATTTCTAGGAAAGATAACTCTTTTCAAGAAAATCACTATCTCGAGCAACAAAATATTGTTCTCAAATAGATCGTAGAAGTTGTACCCTCGAGTTTCTTATGGACATACCATAAGGAAACTTTTATCCCATTTGAGTTCAAGCTCTATAGAGATAAATCTCGTCAGAGAAGCTTTTAGAACCTCAAATCTTGATGAAAACAATTTAGGGACCCTCCCTTTCCATACCTAGTATGGTGTCTTATCAACAGCTTTTGACAGCATCCTATTCAGTGTATAAGTTGAAGTCTATAATTGTGTGTTCCCAAAAGAGACCAGTAGTTCATTTAGACCTCTCATCGAATGGTCGAACTATATCTAATATAGTTTGTTTTCTCTTTTCCGAAACATAACCTTCATGTGCTTGTGAACTAATAGGTTCCACATACATCAGTATGGATCATCCCTAATTACTCACATGTTCTCCTTTCTCCAAGAAAGATGACATTGTTATCTTTTCAATCACACATCATTCACATGTATCAAATGACTCCAAGTCAAATGATTCTAAAATTCCTTCTAAAAGAAGCTTCGTTACATGTTTAGATTTTGATTTGATCTAATCAACAATGTTTCAGTCATGTCTCATCGATACTTATTCGATTTGGCCTTTGGTCTTAATGATATATATGATTTGTCAAGTTTAAAGTATACATAAACAATATAATAATCGTACCAAAACAAAGAATAATTCACAATTAAAATAGTTACCAAACTATTTAATAGTGAAAAAACTAATAGTATCTAATACTGAACCAATATTCATTGTTTATTGAAGGTACGAAATTACATAGTTATAATACTAAAACAAGGCCCTAAGGCAAAACAACATCATATGATCATACGGCTAATGCAGCGACCTTCGCTCCATTTCTTGCTCGTAGATCGACATCTCTATTCACCAAACTTATACTTCTATGTAGTTCCTCCACATAAAAATGTGAGAACCACATTTGGCATCCAATAGCCAAGAAGTAGAATTTGTGAAGTTTAATGTCTATATCATTAATATTTGAAGATGAAGCAACCCCGTTCTTCACATCTTCTTTATACTTTGGGCAAATTCAATTATTCCCAATAATTGAGTCTCATTCAAATTTCACATTCAAAATTAATACAATGTCAAAACGTGATAAATCGTAAGTGAAAAATCGAAGTTTTCTAACCAGCAATATTATCATGCAATTGAAGCCCTATCTCTCATAAAATATGAGGGAGCCAACCAGACAATCGTTTCACGCCATCCAATGGCTCGAAAGTCTCTAATTTGTGTCATTGATGAACTTAAGTGTTTTGGATTAAATCACTCCCCGAGGTGTAAATAATCCTAACCTTATAATCCATCAAATGAAAGAAAAATTAGGCATTTGTTTTGAAATTGAATAAAATATGAATTTTTATATGTTTGCAAGTAATGTCCAACACTTTTGCAGTAGACGCATTGAGATTCCCTAGGAACCCTAGTAGCCTTCTTGCCCATGCTCTTTTGAATACCCTATCCCATATCATAAGAATTTCCCTCTTAGGGTCCTTATCTATCGCCGGCTCAGCAGCCTTGAGCATCCCGTGGAGCTCACGAAGCGATTTCTTCAAACCATTCATGTGGAAATTTTAGCCTAAAGGCATTATAACCATCATGAGATTGAAGTATGAAATCGGTTGCCAAATAATCATCATAGGAAAAATCTAGGCGGTCACTTGAAGCAAATAATCCAATCATTTGTTGCACATGTGATTCCATAGATTTCCATTTTTCCAGCCTAGCTGAAGCGATGACCCTGGTCATACCGAACCGCTCAATCTTAGCATATTCCCCGAACATGCTATTGAGTTGTTCAATGATATCTTAGGATGTGGTTATTTAACACATTTTCATTATCTTCGTATTTGAGGACCATCCTCAAATTACGTTGTGAATCAAGAAAATTTATGTTGTTCAATTTTTCATAATCAAGAATTGAACCAAACTTGAATCGAGTTGAAATTAACATGATAAACTACAAAAGAAAGATAAATAAAGTATGTAAACATTCACAAAGCGGTAAACAAATAAGATTGTCTAACAAGCTACTTATTTATTCCATTTTGTTCAATCGATATCTAATATCTTTGTTCCCTTGAACAAAACAATCCCAAGACCCTCATCTTGCAAATTCTTAAGCCGACTGAGTCCGCACTTAAGAAGTCCAAGATAGGTAGACATCCCATGTCAATGACATCTAATGTCACTCTCGGTCGATGAGAGTCCCATTCTCATCTCATGTCTCGATAGCCACGCCTGCAGTGGATCTATCGATGAGAAAACCAAACTCACGTGTAAAGGTCTAACCTTTACTCCCACTTATCCCAAGATAACAAGTAGTACCCCGCTGAGGCGGACCTACCAACTTATGATCGAGGGCTTCATGAGTGTGATGTTTTTGGACAAGACATTATACTCATTATTTTGGGAACTTGCATGCATAGGTGTTTATATGTAAGTTGAACATTTATAACATAAAACAACCTATAACTAGCAAAGCAATTAAATACGTAATCGAAAGGCCCCTAGAACCTCACAACTCTCAAAAGAAAAGATTAAAAGCAACAAAATAGGCCTTGAACATCTTCTGGACTGGTCCACGCCCGCCGTTTCAGTTCCGTGCCCGCCGATTTAGGTCAACCTTAGTCCGTACCCCAAAAACCACGAACGACGCCCGCCGTTTCACAAACGGCGGTCGCCGAACACCACCGGCGGTCGCCGTTTCCAAAACGGCGCCCGCCAAAAGGGTATAAAACGGGGCTGACCCAAAAACAACCTTTCGGCGGTCGCCGTTTCCAAAACGGCGCCCGCCGAATCCATTCGGCGCCCGCCGGAGCACAAACGGCGCCCGCCGTTTTGCTCCAGCAGCCCGGATTTCGCCCGTTTCGCTTCGTTTTGCTTCGTTTCTTCTCGTTTTCGCCGGAGAGCCAATATCAAACGTTGATCCATGGATTCAATCCATTGCTTACACATTGAACAATACATTTTTTGAATAGAAAAAACCTATCTATTACAAAATATTCCAAGGGACGCAGCCCTCCAAAACTATGGCCAATCGTACGTAAAAAACAACAATTCCATTCACCCGACCACTAACGGTGGCCGGCCTTATATCTAAACATATAATCACATAATCACATAAAACAATTAAGCCAATTATGTTGATTTTAAACATATTATGTCCAACACAAAACATGTGCACGAGCCCTAGGCTCTGATACCAATTGATGGTTTTCGACGCCGATCCAATCGCTCGATTACCTTGTTCGTGTGTGTGGAAGCGTGTAAAACAATAGAACACGAACAACAAGATCTAGTGCACACATATATATGTATAGACACATATTTATATATATATATACATCCAATATATATATATATATATATATATATATATAGGGATTAACGAGAACACTTACAACCGGTGTAGCGTGCCTCGTTGATATTGATGAAGGTGGTGTTGAGTCGATTGAACCACCTTCATGGATCAGCCACTAGATGATCTCCTTGAGAATGACCTCGTCACTCCTCTTGTCTAGATCGTCCGGATGTTGAAGCCGCACAAATGGCCCGGCCTCTACGTGTTGCACACGAACCCGGAATTGAACTTGCTTGCTTGTTCTTGAGTGATTCTCTCACTCTTTTCTCTCTTGTGGGTGGAATTTCGTGGCTGATGATTAAGTAATATGAAAACCATGTTTTCATCACTTTATTCACCACAATTAACCTCTCCTTGTAACCCCCCCATTATGTGCATCATAATGCACCAATAATGGTGGTTAATGGGGAGGTAAAGGGTCATTTCCACATCACCATGCCAATTGGCATGGATGTGGTCCCCTTGCTTGTGTGGCATGCCATGTCATACCATATGACATGCATCCATGCAAGCCATGCATCCCATGCATGCCATGCATCCCATGCATGTGAAATTCCATATGTATTGATTCTAAATCAATATAGCAAGCAACGTAATTCCAGCTCGTGTGTGACCCTGTAGGTATGATTTTATCGATCAATATTATATTGTTCCCAACAATTAATATTATCGAATAATCATTTAACATCCATAGACGACCTTATGACTTTATCGATTGCACACGTAGGATCGAAGGACATATCCCAACAATACCTTGATGGTTCTCCACAATTGCTTAGTGTCCATTGACTTGTCAAAACACTTGCTTTTGTGGCACATCAGGTATTCTAATCCATTTCTCGAGTAATCATCAAATGAAGTACTCGTACCTTATTGTCTGAGTAGACATAGGTCTGCATACATCAGAGTCAATCAATTCTTATACTTGTCCAGATCTTATATCTTATATCCATAAAGGATTGCTTAGTTATATTATCTTCCAAATTAGATTCTTAGGTCAGAAGGTCCACTCCTTCAACTTAATTGATCAAATATCAATTTTCGACCTTTGAACTTCTTATTTGAATAAACATGACTTAGCATAAGAATCCACAAGTATAATCGATTTAATAAAGAAAAATCTTATTAGTAAAACGAGTTTTATACTACGGTTCGTTGCATTGTGGTGGACTCAGGATTCATCATTTATATATTGCTAGCTAATGTACCAGAATAGATACTATCTTTATTTCTTCTCATAACCATCAAATGATTAAAAGAAATAAAATATCCATTTATTAGAAATCCAGAACAGAGTTCTTTCTAATATGAAAGGTACATAAAAGCAATAACTCAAAATGAAATCTTATAAAAAGTCCTCCACTGCAACTGCTGCCTCCTCTACAGCATTGCCCATGTAGACTACGATTTCCTCTTATCTAAGTTGTCGGGTTTCTTGGAACCCTTGCATTTAAAATGCACATACCTTCAGTGGTTCCATATCTACACACTAGGTTCCAGTAGATAATACCACTGACTATGTTTTACGACTAAAGAAAATTTCGTACTTTCTTTGAGAGGATAATCAGACTTCCAGTACCCAGACTGTTTGTATCGAGAATACTTGCCTTATGGCTTTCTCGTCCCATCTCGTGGTCCAAGCAACTTAGGACCACTGGGTTTCTTTGCTTGCTTTTCCTTTCCCCCGATTTTACCCTTAGGTTCGAAACCTATGGCATTGGCTACAATAACTTGCGATTTCCGTCTCAACTCGTCTAAAAGGTCCATCATTTCAAAAACGTGTTTAAGCGTTTCCTCGAAATGACTGACCTTTATGAGTATCCTCATCGCTTCTTGTCTAGCCGCCCATGTCATGTCTAAACACCATCTTGAGTTTGAACATGATATCAAAATCAGTACTTTCCTCATTAGTTATGACATTTGTAGGCTCGGGAGGACAAAGCTCACTGAGTACAAACTTGCACTCTTTAACAGTTTGGGTAATGTCTAGATCTCTATTCCAATCATTACATTTAGGGACCAGTGAGTTTAAAAATCCTTAGGTATCACAGAAAGTGGGTTCAAAGCCATTTCCTAATCTATGAGCACATATAACAACAAACAATCGATTTAATCTCCGATATTATCTCCCTCAAATAATATCATTAAATCACTAATCACATCTAAAATCCCATCAGGTAAAGCAAGCCACGTTCATGTGGACGTTTACTCACCCAAATGATTTAGCAATTAGATTTGCTTTGGTCGTACATCATTATAGCGTTACTTCGTTGGGAAGAATACTATAAAGCGTACCTAAGTGTAAACCATTACTCAGTACTAAGGTGAATCGTTTAGAATTGTTATGTCACCGCAAGCCACGTTCGTGTGGACGTTTACGATAACTCGCAATCCTTCACAATTCCCTATAACTGTCTACATCAATTATTCCAAAATCCCATTCAGTATAGCAAGCCACGTTCATGTGGACGTTTACTACACAAAAATATTTATATAATTGAAATCCAATTACTTGATCCATTCGATCTTGTAAATCAAGACGCGGAGAATCATAAGTGAAACTCGAAGTTTTTTACCAGTGATTCACCATGCGAACAACCCTATCTCTCATAGAATGAGGGAGCCGAGCAGACAATCGGTCTAGTCATCAAATGACACGAAAGTCTCTAATTTGTGTCCTCGACATGACCAAGTGGCTTTGGCTCCATTCCACTCCCCGGGGTGAGAATGAGTCGACTTGAAATCAGTTTTGGAAAGACAAATTAGGCATTGTTTGATAAACTTAATCAATGTATCGTGTAAAAGGAATTACAAGAATTCTCCTCCAATGGCTTATCTATACGAACTTCAAAAGTCCATAAAAGTCACCAAGAGAACAGCAATGGAGACCATGGCATTGTTTCCAATCCCTCTCCCACTTAGCTTTTTACAATAAAGGGATACGCTATCTAATGCATAATTAAATACACATAAGCATAATCACAGACATACATTTCATGCAAGTACGTACACAAATAATCAAATAATTGCTCAAGTAAAATTATTTCTCGACTATTCGTACCTTGATGAATTTCTGCATGCTTGTCTTGAGTCTTCATTCTACGTCTTGAATACTTTGTCGAGCGACGGAAAAATTCTTTGATTTTCATATTTGATGCAGCCCCAGAGTCGTCCATGATTCAAGACCCGGTGCATGTTCCAGCTGGACCAGTGACGCGCTCGAGAGCCAAGAAGTTCAAGGCAAGCTTGATGTCGATGATCCAAGAAGTATGGGCGCAAGAGCTATTGAAGAAACCCATCGGGGATGTGGAGAAGCCAAGCCTTATCAACCTGATTGCGTACGAGGAGGCCGAACCAACGGATGGTGAGGAGTTTCGAGCTGGAACCATGAAGAAGAAGCTGGAACGGGGGTCAGACGTGAGCCGAGGACGAGCCGAGGAAGTCAGCTACGAAGTTGGCTTGGTGTCGGACGACACCAATACCTGTCGGCCGACAAGTGAGTCGGACGACACCTCTTGGGTGTCGTACGACATGTAGTGTAAAACGGGAGGAAGAGACAGACGAGATTCGCAGGATGCGCCTGCGAACGACGGAGATTTGTCGGACGACAGGATTTCCTGTCGGACGACAAGAGGATGTCGGACGACACATATTCATGTCGTCCGACATGAGACCTGATTCTTTATGGAAATCGCGTTTTCGCGATTTCAAGACATTATTCAGTATTTTCCTTTTATTTTGTGACTTTTTAGGTCAGCCTATATAAAGGCCATGAACCCCATTATTTTAGAACACAACTTTGAAGATTAATAAAATATTTCGTGAGTTTATTCTCCCTTCTTTTCGTTCTCTTTCGATTGTGCCAAAAGAGTTCAACCCGACGAATCAACGAAGCATACATACTTCGTTCGTGTGTCACACACCGATTTCCGAGTTGCTGCATCGATCTCGAGTTGGGGGTTAGGGTTCCGTCCTTAATTGATTTCTCGATTTCAGGTTCAGAGGTTTGGGATCATCCGCCAGGTATCCAATTTATCGTTTCTTCTTCTTCCGCTCAATTTCATCAACGAGGTACGTATCATCTGGTATCAGAGCGAGGTTAGGGTTCTAGTTTCTGATTACGTGACCTCGATTTTTCTTTCTTTCCGTATTTCTTTTCGTCTTGCTGAATCGGATCTCTTTCATCCGTAAGCACAAAAAAAAAAAAAAAAAAAAAAACAAAAAAAAAATTCTATAAATATTATTTCTAGTCCGATTTTCGCGAAATTGTTTTTGAAAGTTTCGTTCCTGGTAGTGAGTAGAATACTCAGCAATTAAAAAAAAAAAAAAAAAAATTATGAGTGATTCCTGAATTTTCCTGAATTTTTGTGAGTGATTCCTGAATTTTCCGGCATCGTTTTGAGCCAATTTGGTGCTATCGTATTTTTCGCTCCCATATTTTCCGATTTTTGTTCCTTTCTACGTTGTATTGTGTGTTTTTGTGGATTTTGTCGGTTCTGATCTCGTCTGGTAGATCGCGGAGTTCGATACATTGAGGGAGAACTTGAGTGGTAAAAGGCAGAGTGAGTGAGATCATTAGAGTGAAAAAAGCCATACCTGAGTGAAACACGAGTGCTGAGTGAATCCCATCTTGAGTGTGATACACGAGCGTTTGTGAGGTGGTGAGGTTTCTTTTCCTTTATTGCTTTTATTACTAACGTTTTCTGTGCAGGTATGTCTGAAGACACGAAAAATAAGGGAATAGCAGAGGGATCTATTAACAACGTCCAATTCCAGGCCATGATGGATGAGAATTATAGGCGGATGGAAGGGCTCTTACACACTGAGATGACTGTGGTACATGACCGACTACTTGCACTGGAGGACAAGTCTCGTAGAGAGAACCCAGAGAATCGGAGAATAGCAAGGCGCAACGTCGGTCGAGATAACCAGCATCGTCGTAATGAACGACACAGGGACGCCAACCCCGAAGACGATGAGGATGAAGAGATGGACAACAACTTGAGCACCATCAAGATGACTGTTCCTACATTCATGGGGAAGAACGATCCAGAGTTGTACATCGAATGGGAGAGAAAGGTGGAGATGATGTTTGACTGCCACAACTATTCCGAGCTCAAGAAGGTGAAATTGGCGGCGATCGAATTTTCTGACTATGCCTTGGTTTGGTGGGATCAGCTGATTGCTAGTAGGAGGAGAAACTATGAGCAACCTATTGACACATGGGCCGAGATGAAGTCGGTGATGCGAAAGAGGTTTGTTCCTTCTCACTATTACCGAGAGTTATACAATAAGCTGCAGAATCTACGACAGGGGACGAAGAGCGTAGATGAATATTTTAAAGAGATGGAGGTGGCAATGATTCGGACCAACATTGAAGAGGATCGGGAAGCTACCATGGCTCGTTTCTTAGCTGGTCTGCACTGGGAGATTCGTAATGCGGTGGAGTTGCAACCGTACGTTGAGTTAGAGGATATGGTTCACATGGCGATCAAGATTGAGAATCAGCACAAGAGGAGGGGCAGTTTTAGCAGTGCAAAGCCGACTCAGTCTTCTTGGAGATCGTCCCAAGGTCCGAGTGGTTCTACACCTACTGGTAACCAATGGAAGAGAGAGATTCCACCTCGAGATGAGAAGAAGACCTTCCTTAAGGGTCGTTCGGAGGGTGCAAGTTCAGCGACTCAGGTCAGACCATCAAATCCTGATAGTCGCAACCGAGACAAGAAGTGCTTCAAGTGTCAGGGATTTGAGCACATTATGAGTGAGTGTCCTAACAGACGACTCATGATATTGAGAGACGACGGAGAGGTCGTGACTGATGGTGAAGGTGAGGAACCAACACCTGCGACTACAGCAGATTCCGAGGATGAGGAGGAGATCTTAGCCATCGAGGGTAACCTGTTTGTCGCTAGGAGAGTCTTGAGTGCACATACACAGCCCGAGGAGAGGGAGCAGCGGGAGAACCTTTTCCACACGAGATGTCATGTGAAGGATAAGGTATGTAGTGTGATCATTGACGGTGGGAGTTGTACGAACGTGGTTAGTGCAAACATGGTGCAGAGATTGGAGTTGCCTGAGGTGAAGCATCCAAAGCCATACCGTCTGCAGTGGTTGAATGATTGCGGTATCATCAGGGTGACCAAGCAAGTGAAGGTACCTTTCCGCATTGGGAAGTACGAGGATGAGGTGCTGTGTGACGTCATTCCTATGCAAGCGAGTCACATCTTGTTGGGACGACCATGGCAGTTCGATAGGAGAGCTATACACGACGGCTTCACCAACAAGTATTCATTTGAGTACAACGGTAAAAAGGTATCACTTGTTCCTCTCACTCCTAAACAAGTTTACGAGGACCAAGTGCAGCTACAAAAGGAGGCAGACAAGGCATCTACCAAAGAGCAGCAATTACAGACAAAGGAGAATGGCTTGCTTCACAGAGCCTACCTTGCAAGGGCTAGTGATGTGAAAGAAGCAGTGAATGAGAAGAGGCAGATGTTCGTGTTGTTGTGGAAGGGGAGCTTGGTTACTATTAACGATCTACCCCCTCTACCCCCTTCTATTCAGTTTGTTTTGCAGGAGTTTGATGATGTTTTCCCGGAGGATACACCACCAGGTCTACTACCCATCCGAGGGATAGAGCATCAGATCGACTTTGTGCCTGGAGCTGTGCTACCAAACCGCCCGGCTTACCGCACCAACCCGGAGGAAACGAAGGAGTTGGAGAAGCAGATTGGCGAGTTGTTGACCAAAGGGCACGTGAAGGAGAGCCTAAGTCCTTGTGCGGTACCTGTACTTCTCGTACCCAAGAAGGATGGATCGATGAGGATGTGTTGCGACTGCCGAGCTATCAATAACATCACGGTAAAGTATCGACATCCCATACCTAGGCTAGATGATATGCTTGATGAGTTATGTGGTTCCTGCGTGTTTTCAAAAATTGATTTACGTAGTGGGTACCATCAGATTAGGATTAAAGAAGGAGATGAATGGAAAACTGCTTTCAAAACAAAACTTGGTTTATATGAGTGGTTAGTTATGCCTTTTGGTTTGACTAATGCACCTAGTACTTTTATGCGATTAATGAATCATGTCTTGCGTGCGTTTATTGGTAAATTTGTTGTTGTGTACTTTGATGATATCTTGGTATATAGCAAAAATCATGACGAGCATGTGTTTCATTTGAGACAAGTTTTGATTGCACTTAGGCAGGAAAAGTTGTATGCTAACCGTAAGAAGTGCGTCTTTAGCACGGATAGAGTCGTTTTCCTTGGTTTTGTTGTTAGTGCACAGGGTGTACAGGTTGACGAGGAAAAGATACGAGCTATCCAAGAGTGGCCAACGCCAAAGAACATTGGAGATGTACGGAGCTTCCATGGTTTGGCCAGCTTTTATCGACGGTTTGTGCCTAATTTCAGCAGCATGGCGGCACCGTTAACCGCCGTGATCAAGAAGAACGTGGAGTTCAAGTGGGGAAAGGCACAAGATGAAGCCTTTCAGAATTTGAAGGACAAGCTGACACACGCCCCGGTATTATCTCTTCCTAACTTTTCTAAATCTTTTGAGATTGAATGTGATGCTTCTGGAATTGGTATTGGTGCAGTGTTGATGCAAGAACGTCGTCCGATAGCCTACTTCAGCGAGAAGCTAAATGGAGCTACGTTGAACTATCCGACGTATGACAAGGAGTTGTATGCCCTGGTGAGAGCTCTTCAGACGTGGCAGCACTATCTCTGGCCTCGGGAGTTCATCATTCACACCGACCATGAGTCGTTGAAACACCTCAAGGGTCAGAACATGCTGAACAAGCGTCATGCAAGATGGATGGAGTTCATTGAGACGTTTCCATACGTCATCAAATACAAGCAAGGTAAGGAGAATGTGGTGGCTGATGCCCTTTCTCGGAGGTATGCTCTAATTTCGACTTTAGATGCTAAATTACTTGGTTTTGAGCATATTAAAGGGTTATATGAGCATGATGCTGATTTTGGTGAGATTTTTAAAGCATGTGAACATACTGCTAGTGGGGATTTCTTTAGGCATGATGATTTTCTGTTTAGGAAAAATAAACTGTGTGTGCCTAAATGCTCTCTACGTGAACTACTGTTGCTTGAATCTCATGGTGGGGGATTAATGGGACATTTTGGTATTGCTAAGACTTTGTCTGTTCTGCATGAGCATTTCTTTTGGCCTCATATGAAACGTGATGTTGAAAGAATTTGTGGTCGATGTATTACTTGTAAACAGGCTAAGTCTAGAGTTAGTGCCCATGGATTATACACACCTTTGCCTATTCCTGCATCACCTTGGATTGACATTTCTATGGATTTTGTGATGGGTTTGCCTAGGACTAAGCATGGTAGTGATTCTATTTTTGTGGTTGTTGATCGTTTCTCTAAGATGGCACATTTTATTCCATGTCATAAAACTGATGATGCATCTCATGTGGCTGGATTATTCTTTAGAGAGATTGTTAGATTGCATGGCATGCCTAGGACTATTGTGTCTGACAGGGATTCTAAGTTTCTTAGTTATTTTTGGAAGACATTGTGGTGTAAGCTAGGTACGAAGTTGTTATTTTCAACTACTTGTCATCCCCAGACTGATGGTCAAACTGAGGTAGTAAATAGGACTTTGTCTACTTTACTACGTGCTACTATTAAAAAGAACATTAAGTCTTGGGAAGAGTGTTTGCCTCATGTGGAGTTTGCATATAATCGGTTGTGTTCATTCTGCTACTAAATTTTCGCCTTTTGAGATTGTGTATGGGTTTAATCCTTTGACGCCTTTGGATTTATCTCCATTACCTGTGCATGAGCATACTGACCTTGATGGCCAAAAAAGGGCTGATTTTGTGAAACAGATACACGAGACGGCGAGGATGAACATAGAGAGGCGAACCAAGCAATATGCCGAGCAAGCGAACAAGGGACGTCGCAAGGTAGTATTTGAACCTGGAGATTGGGTGTGGTTGCATATGCGCAAGGAGAGGTTTCCATTGCAGCGCCGGTCGAAGTTGCTTCCTCGTGGCGATGGACCATTCCAAGTGTTGGAGCGTATCAACGACAACGCCTACAAATTGGATCTCCCAGGTGAGTACAATGTTAGTGCTACTTTCAATGTTACTGACTTGAGTTTGTTCGATGCAGGTGACGACTTGGATTTGAGGACAAATCCTTTTCAAGAGGAGGGGAATGATGCAGCCCCAGAGTCGTCCATGATTCAAGACCCGGTGCATGTTCCAGCTGGACCAGTGACGCGCTCGAGAGCCAAGAAGTTCAAGGCAAGCTTGATGTCGATGATCCAAGAAGTATGGGCGCAAGAGCTATTGAAGAAACCCATCGGGGATGTGGAGAAGCCAAGCCTTATCAACCTGATTGCGTACGAGGAGGCCGAACCAACGGATGGTGAGGAGTTTCAAGCTGGAACCATGAAGAAGAAGCTGGAACGGGGGTCAGACGTGAGCCGAGGACGAGCCGAGGAAGTCAGCTACGAAGTTGGCTTGGTGTCGGACGACACCAATACCTGTCGGCCGACAAGTGAGTCGGACGACACCTCTTGGGTGTCGTACGACATGTAGTGTAAAACGGGAGGAAGAGACAGACGAGATTCGCAGGATGCGCCTGCGAACGACGGAGATTTGTCGGACGACAGGATTTCCTGTCGGACGACAAGAGGATGTCGGACGACACATATTCCTGTCGTCCGACATGAGACCTGATTCTTTATGGAAATCGCGTTTTCGCGATTTCAAGACATTATTCAGTATTTTCCTTTTATTTTGTGACTTTTTAGGTCAGCCTATATAAAGGCCATGAACCCCATTATTTTAGAACACAACTTTGAAGATTAATAAAATATTTCGTGAGTTTATTCTCCCTTCTTTTCGTTCTCTTTCGATTGTGCCAAAAGAGTTCAACCCGACGAATCAACGAAGCATACATACTTCGTTCGTGTGTCATACACCGATTTCCGAGTTGCTGCATCGATCTCGAGTTGGGGGTTAGGGTTCCGTCCTTAATTGATTTCTCGATTTCAGGTTCAGAGGTTTGGGATCATCCGCCAGGTATCCAATTTATCGTTTCTTCTTCTTCCGCTCAATTTCATCAACGAGGTATGTATCAATATTTAATTTTAGTTTAAATAAAATCCAAGATTCCAATTCAAAATAAATTTGAATCAATCTAATGATTCTAAATAAAATACTCCAATTAAATAAAACCAATCCCATTGATTTCCATATTTAATTCTATTTTAAATAAAATCCAAGATTTTCCAATTCAAGTACGACCAGCCTCCTTCCCGCTGCTCCGAGAGCAGCCGAAACAGCCAGGTCAAGTACGAAGCCAAAACCGCGTTCGCGATGCCGCCAACGTACTACCGAGCGCAGCCGCCGGCTGCCGGCGAACCACCACCACTGGTGGCATACGCCGACACGCCCAGCTGCGTTCAGCCCACTTCCGGAAGCCCGCACAACCCGTGCTTCCAGCTACCTCCCGGCAGCCCGCACCGAGCCTTTCGATTTCCTCCGGTTCGATTATTCCGAAAACCCTCGATTTTTAATATTTAATTTTTCCGTCCAACACAATTCATACGAGAGAGAATACAAAGACGTAGAACAATATAGCACAATAATTTAACAAATTAAATTAATCTATGGCCATATACATCGAGAATCGATTATCGAAACAATTAACGAAAAACGTAACCGTACGCTCTGATACCAATTGTTGGAAATCGATCACCCGGAGTCGTCGTAAAACCGACTCCGATCGACGTCCCGGAAACCACGACTCTACAGCCTGAAGCCACCGCCCGAGGAGTGCCCAATCGAGCCCTAGCCGCGGCAAAGCCGCGACCGCTCGATCGCTCCCCGCGGGGCGATCGCCCGCCGCCTAGGCGGGCTGTGGGCTGCCCAGCCGAGGGCTCCACGCCGGCGATCCATCCCGCCGGGTCCTCGAGTCGCCGGTGGTCCGGCGGTCCAAGACCGCCACCTCCCGACTCGTCCCGGTTTGGATCCCCGTTTATCGGATCTTGTTTTTCGATAATATTTCAATAAATATGAATTAAATAGCGGAAATATTTAATTCACCTTTCGATTCGTTGTGCGGAGAAACGAGATCTTATTGAAGACCTTGAGACCTTCCCACGTATTCCTTGCACTCGTTCGAACGTCGGGTGGGCGACGATCCTCCGAACTCTATGGATCTCCTTCTCTACTTTCTCTCTCTAGAATTGTGATCTTCAAGTTATGAGAATAGAGAAGACCATGTAGTGCTTTTATAGGCTACGTAGGGGATCTTAAGGATGTGGAATATTGGGCTTCCAATAATAGTGATTAAATTGAGCTCAAGCCCAAATTTATTAATCCTTACTATTATTAATTAATTTATTTTCCACTATATAAATTAATTGCACTCCCAATATTAAACCATATTATATCAAATAATATATCTCCGGTAGTATTATTTATTCCGTATATTTAAGATAGAAATGTCCATGAATAAATTTAAATTAATTGCGTAATTAATTTATTCATCTCTTGTATCCGAGACTAGTACCATTCAACCTTATTTATTATGCGGAACGAATCCACCTGCAGGATTTACATAATAATTCCTTATGAACTCATCTCGGGGACATTATCAACCCTTACGGGATACACTTTCCCGTCAAGTATTCACGGCATGCCATATATAAAATATAGTGACCCAACTTAACAGGTAATTAACCCAATAATTAAATCGGTTAATTCCTTTGGTAAATCAAAGTCACTTATATTTAATATACACACCCGCAATAGTATCGGGGATTAAGAATAAAATACTCAGAGATTTAAATCGATTATCGCCGGCAATCCTAATCGATAAATCTCAAGCAGACCCGCTCAATACACCAAGTGTACAAGTGTGATAAAATAATCAAGACAAATTATTTTCTCTCTCACACAACGACTATACCGATGGATTGGTCCGTGTCCATCTAGGTCGTGAGCAACTGTTCGATTATATACGAGTAACCGATAGTATGATCTTCCGTGTGACGTCGCACACCATACTAACTATAACGTGTATAATCTAGGACTATGGTTTTGCATATATTTAATTATAAATAATTAAACGCAAATAATTGTTTATTTATTTAAATAGATTAGTGGCAATGGATCGTGAGTTTCCGTTACTTAAATCTAGACATTAAGTACACAACTCCAACAATGACCATGTGGTATAATGTTGGTGACTAGTTTAATTGGGACGAGTTTAAAATCATATTTAGAGATTCTCTACCCTTAGAATGACATGAGATGTGGGAAATGATCTGGAATCGCGAACATGAATTCTTCCATGATGTCTATCTCACTTGTGTCATATATATATATGATGAGTTCTATAGTCATGGTACTGAACACCAGTGGGTGACCTCTGTCGTTCTCGAAACAAGGAGAAAGATGTACTATAAGACTGGGCATATTAAGATGATGCCAAAAGCTTATGCTCATTTGTGGGCATGTTATCATATACATCAGTAGTTAGTGTGTACTAGCTATTGGTACTTTGTTTGTTTCACAAACACTGTTTTTCATTTCGATGTTTTTTGTTTGACTTTAGTGGTCATTTTGATTAAACTATGTGAACTTTTGACAACATTAATGTATATATTTCGTTTGTCGTTTTATATATGTTTTCATTTTAACATTAGTTGTTTGATTGCTAAGTGTCAAAGTGAGATTTTAAATGGTTTGGTTAATTAAGTGTTTTTGGGATTGAGTTCATTATGATAAGACCTAATTGGGGCCGATGATTGAGATTTTAAGTCTTCTTTCGACGTTCTGTTTAGGGAGAATTATTTTGAACAAAAGTATTCTAAATGATCACTTAATTGTTTTACACACAATAAGAGCATGATTAATATTTACTTTCCTGATTTGCCTGTGACTAGCAAATCAATCATTGGTGATATGATTAAAGAAAATAAGCTCGATAAATACAACTATAATCCGTGGTACCGAAAGGTTGGTACATAATGGATGGTAAAGATGTTGTCGATGTTGCGAACCATGAGATGTTCGGTCCTGGACAGGACACTGGTCCTCAGGATTGTAGAAACTTAGATGCTTATAAGGCTTGAAAGAAAAAGGATTCTAAAGCCTGTGGTATCATGATCGCATCCGTCGAGGATGAATAATTTTTTAATGTGAGTTGCAAGGTACTGTGCATGTCATGTGGGAGTATTTGCGTGATAAGTATGTGTTTGCACAAAAAGTTATTTATATATTTACCGAAAAACCTACGAAAGTAGATTCCCCGGGTCGATCTCTCGAGGAGTAATACTATCGGCACGTGTCTCTCATCGTGTGTTCGTGTTTAGTTTTAGTTTGTAAAGGAAATAAGAAACAAATTAGCAACTAAAGGGGGGGTTTCAAATGAGGTGATCAATTAAGCTAGAATCAAAGTAGCAAGCAATTAAAACATGTAATAAAAATGGAAAATGAAGTCAAAAGTGAGAGAGGTTAGGGAGTTAGGTTCCTTTGCTTTCGGAGGATGGGTCGACACATAAATAAACCTTTGATTTTCACAAAAACAAGGTCGTTTAGGTACGATCGCGTCGTCCACTAGTGATACACCTCGAGGAGGTCCTCAACACGAGACGACATTGAACCGTAACTAAACATTGCTCGACACGAGCACGTGATCCACTAGTGATGTGCCCGAAGAGGATATTCAACACGAGACCCCACAACTTGCACCTAGCAATTCCTTAATTTATAAACGAGGTCGTTTAGGTACGACCGCGCCGTCCACTAGTGATATACCTCGGAGAGGTCCTCAACACAAGACGACCTTGAGTCGAGCCTAAACATCTCTCGACTCGAGTGCGTAGCCCACTAGTGATGTTCTTCGGAGAGGATATTCAACACGAGGCCCCACGACTCGAACCGATCGACTCCTCGATTCATTTAAAACCCTCAAAACATTGTCGACTCAAGCCTCTAAGCAAAGTTCCCTAAAACATTAACTAAAAGACTAGCTACTCATAATCACACAATCAATCAAGCACATAATATATAGATAACTCATAATCGAAAAGAGCTCACAATGGGTGTTGAGAAATCGAGAGGAGGAGGCGAGTCGTGCTTCCGGAATCGAGCCAAACTTTTACGTGTCACCCGAAGAAATTGCTCTGATAGAAACGACGGGCTCGGCGAGAAGAATGATGTTTGTGAATGTAGTTTTGTGAGATAATCAATAAATAAAGAGAAATATAAATATTAAAACTTTGAATTTAAGAACATGAAAAATATGTAAGAGAAAAAGTTTGGTGAAAGTATGAATGTTGGTGAAAAAATGGATAAATGAAAAAGTAGAGTTACACAATATTTATATTTTTCCCACGTGCCTCTACAAAAAGACCAAAAGTCCCCAAAACTCAAGTCAAACACTTATTCTCTAATAATTTCGCCAATAAAGCTTGCTGCTACGTTCTGGGAGTTCCTGTAACTTGATCGTTCATCCAATCGTCGATCCAACCGTTGAAATTGTAGGTGAAGAAGTTGGGAACATGCTCTTAAAATTTCAGGCCGATCCAACGGTTAACGAAGCGGGAAATTCAATTCACCCATGGTCGCGCAGTGCTGGAATCCGAATTTCATGTCGGCCGACGTAAAATGATGTCGGCCGACACCAATCCCGCGGACGCGGCTTTTCCTACGGACGCGGGCCGATTCACCTGGAATTCGGCACAATTGCACATCTATGTCGGCCGATGGATATACATGTCGGCCGACACCACCTTTATTTTCTTCAAGCGAAATCAGCATCTATGTCCTTCGGTCTGTGCGATATATCTTCGTCTTCGATTGTTTTTTCATCAAACCCACCGTTGATAATGTAGCTCTATAAGTCTTCTACATTCCTGGAAATTTTGGTGATGATCTAACGGTGGAATTGGTTGGGATGAGAGTTCTCCCAACGCTGCGCAAGGCTGGGCGTCAATATGGCATCATTCGTGCATTTCTTCTCGTTTTCGCTCGATTTTCGTTCAAGTCCTACCAAACCAAAACCATAACAATATAAACACATAATCACATGAATAGGATGAATATGAGCACAAAAACATCACAATAAAGTCACACAAAACAATAGAAAAGTCGCACAAAAACGTGCGAAACAGTATGGTAATACTTGTGTCACTAAGCTTCGTCAGTTGAATATCAAGATTGATACTTAAACGAAGGGTGATGATCATTCTGTTAAATAACATGTGAGAATTATGTCTAACATGATTGTGGAGCTTAAGACAACTGGACACATTCTTTCAGACGCACAACGAGTTCAAACCTTAATATGTTTCCTTCGTGACCAGTGGGAGCACTTTAAGGTCAACCTTACTCACAATGATAACATCAAAATCTTCAATGATGCAGCTCGACTTGTTGATCTTGAGAATGAGCAACTAAGTGTTGTGAAACCTCGTAGGATAATGTTTATGTGGCTGAGAGTTCTGGTTCCAATAAAAACATTGGTTTTTAGCATAATGGGAACAAGAAAAAAGGAAAGGGTAAAGAATCCGGTGAAGGTTCAATGAAGGATACTGGTAAAAATGAAAGGAAATTATTTCCTAACTATCTATTTTTCCAGTAGTAGTTCTTCTTCGTTGAGGTTATCAGTTCTCTGTTTGAAAATGACATGGTTTCTATTATGTATGATAATGTTGTGTGCAAATAACGAACATCTTAATGCCGACTTTATTGTTACCATTTTGTAGTAGTACAATTTTTAACTAATATGTCAATTATGGTTTGTCTCATAATGTTCTTCTACTTGTTATGAACATGTTCATGATGTGATTTAACATGCACGTTTGGGACACATTGGGAAATATAAGATGAATCGTCTAGTGAAAGAAGAACTTTTGGGTTCACTTTCTAAATTCGATTTGTTCACATGTGAAATATGTTTTGCAGGTAACAAGAGTTGAATATCTATTGCAATTAATACATTCTGACATTTGTGATTCATTGAGTGTAACAACTCGTCACTGAGCTTCATATTTTATGACATTCATTGAAAACTTCATGCATTTTGATTACGTGTATTTGATGTCTCACAAGTCTGAAGCACGAGGTTGTTTCAAATACTTCATGAGTGAAGTCGAGAATAAAAAAAGAACGTACGATCAAAACTTTGAGAACCGATTGCGGGCGTGAATATTTGTCAGAAAAGTTTAATGAAATGTGTATTGAAAAAGGGATTACTCGATAGTTGACTACTCCTAATTCTCCACAGCAATGTTGGTGAGAGAAGGAATAGAACTTTATTAGACATGGTGAGATCTATGATGGCGCAAGTTAACCTACCAATTTCTTTTTGGGGAGATATTTTTTGTTAACTACAGCCTATATTCTAAATTGAGTACCATCCAAGTCAGTGACATCAAATCCGTATGAACTTTGGACAGGTAGGAGAGCTGACCTAGATAATCTAAAGCCTTGGGGTTCGGCTGCACATGTGCATAACGTACATGATATGTACGGAAAGCTAACTCTGAGAGAAAATAAGTGTATTTTTATAAGGTACTCAGAGGATTTCAAGGTTATGTGTTCATTAGTGACAATGGAGATGATCATATCACTGAAATAGTATCGAGAAATGCACATTTTCTAGAGGCTGAATTCCCAAGTCGAGGTGAATTATTAAACAACGAACCGTTCTTTGTGGTTAATGATGAGAATCGGGACACATGATTAGTTTCTGATCCTCTAGAGGTACAAGGTTCAAACCTAACACCACTCAACATTTCTCGTAGTGTTGATCAGAGTGGGAGAGATGTATATGTTACACCTCTAGATGAGTATACCTAAAAGTTCGATCATCAAAATGCTGGAAATCGATATCCCGGGGTATCAAAAAAATGCGGAACCGATAACCCCGACCCAAATCCCATCGCCGGAGATTCAACCGCGAACCACCGTACGAGCCGGAGCTCGACCGAGCACCGCACGGGCGAACCCGCGCGCCCAGCCGAGCCCCCGCACGGGGCTCGCGATCGCTGCCCTAGCGATCGCCGGGGATGCACGCGCATCCCCGTGGGGCTGTTCCGAACAGCCCCCGGCGGTGAGTCCGGCGACTCACCGCCACCGCCGAGGAGGGCGGTGCGCCCAGCGCACCCGCCGCGGCCCAGCCGCGGCTGCCCCCGCGATCGACCGCAAGGTCGATCGCATGCCCGGGCGTCCAGCCGGGGCGTCCTCGTGTGGGCCCCGCGATCGATGCCCTAGGGCTCGATCGCACCCCTCGGCTCCCAGCCGAGGGTCCTTCGAACCTTCGCCGGGGATCTCGAATCCCCGTCCCCGAAGTTAATCGTTTTCCCGGATCGTGCGTTCATGTATGTATCACAATTAAATCACACAAGGAGTTTTATGATCATACCTTTTGATTCGTTGTGCGGAGAAACGGAATCAATTGAAGACCTTTGAATCTTCCCACGTATTCTTTGCACTCCGTTCGAACGTCGGGTGGGCGACGATCTATCGAACTCCTATGGATCTCCTTCAACTCTCTAGAACTATCAAGTATTGATATTCTTGTCTTATCATGTTATGATTTATGAAGGCCATGTAGTGCTTTTATAGGCTACGTAGGGGATCTAAAGGAGATGGAATATTGAGCTTCCAATATTGAAGATTAAATTGAGCTCAATGCTCAAGTCCATTAATCCTTATCAATATTAATTAATTTATTTTCCACTATATAAATTAATTGCACTCCTAATATTAAACCATATTATATCAAATAATATTTCTGCGGTAGTATTATTTATTCCGTGTATTTAAGATTTAAATATCCATGAATAAAATTAATTTATTGCTAATTAATTTATTCATCTCTTGTATCCGAGACTAGTACCATTCAAACTTAATTATTGTGCGGAACGAATCCACTCATGAGGTTTACACAATAATTCCTTATGAACTCATCTCGGGGATATTATCAACCCTTCCGGGATACACTTTCTCGTCAAGTATTCACGGCATGTCATATATAAAATATAGTGACCCAACTTAACCGGTAATTAACCCAATAATTAAATCGATTAATTCCTTTGGTAAATCAAAGTCACTTATATTAAATATACACACCCGCAATATTATCGGGGATTAAGAATAAAATACACTGAGACTTGAATCGATTATCGCCGACAATCCTAATCGATAAATCTCAACGATCCGCTCAATACACCAAGTGTACAAGTGTGATAAAATAATTAAAATAAATGATTTTCTCTCTCACACAACGACTATACCGATGGATTGGTCTGTGTCCATCTAGGTCGTGAGCAACTGTTTGATTAAATACGAGTAACCGATAGTATGATCTTCTGTGTGTCCATACACACCATACTAACTACAACGTATAAAATCCAGGACTATGATTTGCATATATTTAATTATCAATAATTAAACGCAAACAATTCTTTATTAATTTAATAGATTAAATGCTATGACCGGGAGTTTACCGTTACTTCAATCTAGACATTAAGTACACAACTCCAACAATCTCCCACTTGTACTAAGGTCTAGTCATTTCCTCCAAACTCCCGACTCCCATACTCATCACGTGCTTAAAGTGTACTTCTAAGAAGTACTATGTGAATGAGCAATCTAGGTTGCCGCTTTGAAGTTATCTTGGTGACTACTACGTCGTCTCCCTCGACGATGACTCGTATCAGGTGGTACTTGCTCTATGTGTTATCATCACTTTTAGACTTATGACTTCTTCTAGTTTACCATGCACCGCTATGAAATAGCCTTTGGTAAACTAAGAGTCATATCCAAGTCTTAGAGGTTATCCTGGAACTTAACCAAAACTTCCGCTGCCTCTGAGGCTGCTATTCGGTTATGAGAGAGTCCGAGAAGCGTCCTGCTTATCACTCTTTCATTTTAAGGTTCCACCTCTCCAAAAGTGAACACATAGCCTGATATCGACTTACACTGGTCCTTCTTTGATTTGAGATCTGAGAACATGTAATCCAAGAAGACTTCGTCTTGCTTAGTACTACAGCACTTCGCAAGTACTATTACAGCATCCGAATGTCTCTTATTTAGTTTACTTTGATATCCTCCCACTACGCAAACCGCATAGTTGATATCAGGTTCTTGTTTTTCAACATTTGCATTCATTAAGCTTTCCACACAAGGCGTAGGAAAACTGCTTTGTATCATCTATCTCCTTTATGTGTTCGAAGCACATGACCTTAGATAGATATACATATCCTGTCTCTGAAAGGAAACAACCTTTCTAAGAATTATGCATGTTGAAACAAACCATAATCGTATAAGATGTCTAGGAAAAGGACAATGTTCTTATCCCTAGATCATGAGATCTCAAGAACATGCTCTAACTTCTACTCAATCTTATATCCCGATTTATTTAGACAACCATCATTTTATGTCTGATAACATCTTTACATTGTTGCCAATGATAAAATATTATCTACACAAAAATTCCGAGAAACACCACCTTGTTTCCATTACGTCTCCAATACACCTTTTGTCTATGCCTTTTGATGAATCCATTCAATGGACTATCTCATCAATTCGCAAGTTAAGCTTGTACTCTAAATGATCTAGCCTCTTAACAATAAATCTTATTGTTCCAAGCAAGCACATTTAGATCTAGTACCGCCCTTATGCAGAGCTAGGGATCGATTTCATCTTTACCAGATCAAGATTTCAAAACTCTTCTAGTCTTATGAACATCTCTGGTTGTTCAACAACCTCCCACTGCAATGGCGTCCCGGTGTATAACAGTAATAACAGTAAGTGCAGTTAGTGGTGTACTACTACTCGGTTTGGCTGGTTCCTAGTCTTTGTCCTTTTTTCTCACTCCAAGGTATTACGTCAGTTCAGGCTTTGCGGTTCACCTAATAGTCTTCCTCTAAGAACCGGGCGATCAAACGTCCTTCTGGTTCATAGTACTATAGAACACACATTACTTTGTTCATCTAGGATATCCTACAATCACATAGAATGTGCTATTGTCTCCAGGAATATCCATAGAATATAGGTAGTTCCGAACAACTTGTTCTTTTACTATTAGATTTCCATTTCTTATTTATAAAACACCGTCTCTACACGTAAGTGTATGGTGCGGACTTTTGGGATTGAATCCCAATCTTTGATTATCCCATGTGTTATTAAGATAGGTGATGGCCTCCGCGACTAAGTCGCAGGCCTCTAATGGATATACTTTGAAGGTTCCCCATAAATAGCTTTGTGTCCATTGACTAGTCAAAACACTTTGCTTTTATGGCACATCAAGTATTCTAATCCATCATCGAGTATTCTTGAAATAATTACTCGTACCTTTCTAATTACACATACGTCTGCATACATCAGTATCTAATCATTCTCAATACTTGTCCGAATTCTATCCTTTATCCAGAAAGGTTTGCTTAGTTGTATTATCTTCCAAATTCAATTCTCAGGTCGGAAGGTCCATTCCGTCAACTATAATTGATCAAATCAACTTCGACCATTTGAATCTTATTTGAATAAATACTACTAAGTGCAAAAATTCACAAGTATAATGATTTAATAAAGAAATATATCTAACAAGTAAAACATGTTATAGAACGGTTCGTTGCATTGTGGTAGACTTTAGGATCTATCATTCATATATTGCTATCTAATGTACCAGAATAGATAATGCCATTATTTCTTATCAAAATCATCAAATGATTAAAGAAATAAAATATCCATTCATACATAATAGAAATCCAGAACAAAACGTTCTTTCTAAAATAGAGGGTACAAAATGCAATAAACATGAAATGAAATCCTATTTAACTACTAAAGCAGATAAATCTCTTCCACCGCAACAGCTGCCTCCTCTACAGCTTTTGCCCGTGTAGACTCGAACTCTTCTTCTCTAAGTCGCCGGGTTTTCTGGAACCCCTGCATTAAAAAATGCACATACCGTCAGTGGTTCCATATCTACACACCAGATTTCTGGTAGATAATACCGCTGACTATGTTTTTACAACTAAAGAAAAATTCGTACCTTTGAGAGGACATTCAGACTTCCAGTGTCCAGACTTATTGCATCGGAAGCACTTGCCCCTTGGCTTTGCAGCCCCCACTCGTGGTCCATTCCTCTTGGCACCACTGGGTTTCCAGGCTTGCTTCCTCCTCTTGCCCCTACCTCCAACAGGCTTCAAGCCTTTGGACTTGGTAGCTACAAGCGCTTGAGACTTGCCCTTCTTGTAGATCCCCTCTGCCGCCTTCAGTTCAGTCAGGAGTTGCGCAAGAGTATAAGACAGTTTACCCATATTATAGCTCATGCGAAACTGCTCAAAACTAGGGGTCAGAGACTGGAGTATGATGTCGACTTGCGTCTCCCCATCAATTTGAGCTACTAGGATCTCAAGCTCATTCAACAGACTCATCATCTTAAGAACGTGCTCCCCTACGGGCGTTCCTTCAGACTAAGTAGTTGTCATAAGGACTCTCATGGCTTCTTGCCTTGCCGCACGATCTTGCTCCGCAAACATCTCGTTGAGGTTAAACATCATATCATAGGCAGTGTCCATCGACTCATGTTGGGTTTGGAGTACATTTGACATGGAAGCCAAAATATAACACCTAGCCATTTCATCAGCCTTTTTCCACTTCCGATATGCCAGTTTTTCCTCATCAGTTGAGGCAGCCGTGGGCTCAGCAGGGCACACTTCATGGAGTACAAACTTGTACTCTTCAAAAGTCAGGACAATGTCTAAATTTCTCCTCCAATCAATATAATTGGGTCAGTGAGTTTATGCTCCTTGAGTATCACAGAAAGTGGATTCATAGTTATTCTCTAAACCTATAAGCACATTTAAACAAACAATCAATTTAATATCCGATATTATCTCCCTCAAATAATATCATTAAATTACTAATTACATCTAAAATCTCATCAGGTAAGGCAAGCCACTTTGTGTGGACGTTATCCACCCAAATGATTTAGCAATTAGATTTTCTTTGGTCATACATCACTTATAGCGTAACCTCGTGGGGAGGAATACTATAATGCGTATCTAAGTGTAAACCATTACTCAGCACCAAAGTAAATCGTTTGGAATTGCTACATTACCGCAAGCCACGTTGTGTGGACGTTTACGACAACTTCACAACTCTTCACAATTCCTTACAGCTGTCTACATCAATTAATCCAAAATCCGTCAGTATAGCAAGCCACGTTGTGTGGACGTTTACTACACCAAGAGACTTTTATAATTGACTCCCAGTTACAAGATCCATTCGATTTTCGTAAATCAAGACGCGAAGAATCATAAGTGAAACTCGAAGTTTCTAACTAGTGATTCACCATGCGAACAACCCTATCTCTCAATGATGAGGGAGCCGAACAGACAATCGATCCACCTTGAAAAGGATGGTACGAATGTCTCTAATTTGTGTCATCCACATGACCAAGTGGCTCTGGCTCCATTCCACTCCCCGGGGTGAGAATGAGTCGACTTGAAGTCAGTTTCAGAAAGACAAATTAGGCATTGTTTGATAAACTTAATCAATGTCTCTTGTCAAAGGAATTACAAGAATTCTCCTCCAATGACACATCTATACGAACTTCAAAAGTCCATAAGAGTCACCAAGAGAACAGTAATGGAGACCATGGGAATGTTTCAATCCCCTTTCCCACTTAGCTTTTTATAACAAAGAGATACGCTATCTAATGCATAATTAAACACATAAGCATGCATACAAGTAATAAAGCACATAGCACATAGTTAAAATAATGCTAGAAAATTATTTTCCGACTATCATGGCTTTATTCCATCTCCGTATGCGTCTTCTAGTCTTCAGTCTTCGTTTTGAATGCTCCATGTGACGAGAATATTAATCCCAATATGTAAATCTATTTATTTTTAATAAATCCAAAAGATATTTAATTCGAAAATTAAGTCAATCGAATAAATCAAAAATAAAATTAAATATTATTAATATTTTTTATTTATTTATTTTCTTATCTAATTCTATTAAATCTCTAGAAACCCATCCAAGTAAAACTTGGAACATTCTAGGAAACTTCTATAATAGAATAAGGAAATAAAATAAATTAGGACTCTTCTACTTTTCATAATTAATTAATTTTCATTACTATGAAAATACCCATAAAATAGGAATAATCAATTAGGAAATAAATTAATCCTAAATTAATTTTTATTCTTTTCCAATTTTATTAAATCTCTAGATTTCTATTCCAAGTAGAACTCGAAATATTCTAAGTGACTTCCATAATAGAATAAGGAAATAAAATTAATTTCAATTAATTCTTTTCCTATTCCATGAGAATTCCCAAAAATAGGAAAACTCAAATAGGAAAACCGAATCAATTAGGAAAGTAATATCTTGGTAGGAGTAGCATGGGTTGGAGATCCCCACACCACCCCCACCGCCTACCACCACCATCGTCGGGCACCACCGCCGCCGCCCCTAGCCACGCGCCACCACCACCGGTGGCCGACGTGGCCGGAAACCCTAGCGGACAGCCCCGATGGCCCACTATCCAAGCTCCTGCATTTCCAAACATCATTCAAGAGGTCTATGTGAATTTTGAAAACAAATACTAAGGGTCGTTTTTCTGTGCTTTTTTTTTGTAGAAATCCTTACAAAAAATACCTTTCTCGAGGTATAGCATTTAAGAAAAGAGGTTATCTTTCAAATTTACAAAAATACATAATATTCGTTTCTAGTACAGGATTTGCTTGTCGTCTCTAGAAAATTATGACACACTTACCTTCTTTTTGCAATCGGTTCCTCCTTGTGACAATCATCGTTATTGCCCCCATGATGCTCGAATACCGTTTTAGTGGTCAACTCCAACTGGACATTATTTAGAGCCTCTTTTGAACCACTATCTGTTTCAATGCAGCTATCTTTCCCCCGTTTGTTGTGCTTAGGCAAATCGTGATTATGCTCACCTTTATACATGACATCCAGCACACAGCCGTCCAAGGTCCGTTCGACCTTCTTCTTGACAGAACAATCGGGTTGAGTGCATTTGTAGTAGCTACGTGGGCCCTCGCTCGCCTTCACATGCTTCTGCCCGTATTTCCGCCAGTTGTAACCATCGCCAGCCGGTTTATTATCCGCGAGTTTTTTACTCGGTAGAGAGATTAGGGGCGTTGAGTTCGGGTGGTCAGAAGGCTCTGAAGGGTGCTTGGACATTGAATGGTGAAATTCAGCTTGCATTTGTTTGAAGGACTGAGATAGAACCGCCTGGGCCGTGACGTGGGCCAGGGCTTGCTGGTGGGACATCCCGAAAGGGCTCTGTAATGAATTGTTGTAATCGGCTTTTTAGATATTGCTTTTATTTTTGCAAGAGAAAAAACGAAAAAGATCGAAAAATCGGCTTTTTTCCTAGAGTTGAATAAGTGGTGAAAAGATTAAGCAAATGTAGAATCAAAATTCTAAAGCACCCTGAGAAAAAGCGCAAGTTGGCATTTTCTTATCTATCAGGCATGAAAGGATACATCACAACTAAGGCCGTGTTTGGCGTATTCAGGATTCATGAATATATTCCTAAAAAATCATTGATAAACAAAGCTATGAATTGCAAGACGCCAAACACGTCACAAGATTTTATCCTTCATCCCGAATTGACAGATTTTATTCTCCTTCCCCAAATCAAAAAAAGTTCAATTTTTAACCAATAAAAATAAACGCAACGTTCAACGAAAAAAATAAAACTCGATTTCGTGCAATTGGTTCATCGATTCCAAAACCAGAGAAGCTAAATTTAACGAATTTAAAATGAAATGAAATGAATTTAATTACCTGAATAGGGGATAAATAGGTAGGTGAATTGAGGATGAAGAGGGGGCTGAGGCTCTCCGGCTTGGGGGACGCCATGGCTCCTGCTAAGAGCTGGGAGAAAGAAAACGGGCTCATCGGGCCCGGCTGAACCCGGTCGCGAAGAGCAGGCCTCGCGGCGGAACCTCGATCGTCGTCGGCTTGGATTTCGGAGCCGTCGAGGGTTCTCCTACGGTCTTACCCATTTCTCCGATTATAAAAAAAGGGGACTCTGTTGAAATTTGCTGAGTGGGGTTTTGGTTTTGGAAAGCAAGAAGAAAAAGGAAGTTGAAAAAATGAAGCAAACCCAAAGAGGGCGGCGGGACCCACACTAGCTAGCTAGTCAATAAAGTAAAATCTCTAGATCATCGTATGGAATGGGAAATAGTTTTACAGTCTCCGTTTTCATTATTCCACGACCAAAAATATTATTTTTGGATTTTTTAATTTAAAATTAAATACGTTAATTTAAAAATATATATATAATGAAAAAAAAAAGTAAAAAACAAAATATTTATTAATGTATTGAATGTTAAAAAGATTTATAAAGGTCAATATCATACATAATAAAAATGTAACAGTACAACGATTATCATATAGACAATTTTACCGCTAACTGTTAATGAATTTTGATTATATTACAAATATTACAAAATTGAATTAGCTAGACCTATATAATTATTATGAATTTTATTACTAATATTTAATTATATAAAACATTAAAATTGAATTGTAACTGGCAAAGAATAATCAGAAATAATGAGCATTACATTCAAAAGTTAGTGAAAGTATTCTTAAAACTACCTCCAGAATTCAATATGGATGGTTGTAGCTTTACAAATCCATTGTACAAAGTATCTTCTAGCTTCAAATTTTAAAAGTTCTCAAATCATAAATTTGAATACAATCAATAAATTATTGGTTTAATTTCGAAAACTAACCCTATGAATCTGACTAATTACCCCAAAAGTGTGATGCAATAGTTTCTTCATAAATTTTCCACAAGGGAAATAAATAAAGATTGTGCTTACATGAAACTGAATTTGAATACATTGCTCTCAAACATTTATTCCAGATGATCATGAGGCCTAACCGACATGAAGAACGCAGCATACTGCCTAAGCAACCGATCGCTACTATCACCGTCATTAATCGATCGACGAGCCACCACGCTCCTCGTCCTCACCATATAACGGCGCCATGCCAGCTGGATATTAACCGCGGCCCACGTCCTCCAATTCGAGGAGTAGTACTTGGCGGCTCGAGTCAGCTCTCGTTCGCAAACTTGTATCGGAAGTGATCGGTTATGTACTTGAGGTCGCTCGACTCGAGGGCAAAGGCCTCGGCCGGCTCGAAGCAGGCGAACGTGGCCGACGAGGCCGGGAGTCGAGACACGAACGGGCGGCGGAGGCACCACGAGAAAAGCTCGTCCCTGAAAAAGCCACCCGGCTCGATCAGGCTCGTGGCCACCACTCCTCGGCTCAGCCTCTGGCTGCTCTTCACCCGGCCGTGCATGACGAACACCATGCGCGGGACGGGGTCGCCTTCTCGTATTATCTGTTAGAACAGAGCAATATTAGGTAATCTGTACTTTTTTACTTAATTTCAATTCAGTTCAGTTTAAGTAGTTTCAGTTCAGTTTAGTTCATTTTCAGATCGTTTTAGTTCAGACATATTCAATTCAGTTCAGTTTAATTTAGATTCATTCAATTCGGTTCAGTTTAGTCGGTTTCAATCCAAAATAACAAGTGGTTAACACGATGAACGATTTTCCTTGCTAAGAATCGAGCACGGGTTTTATACCTTTTCGTCTTTGGAGAAAATGAGTGGCTTGAGGCGGTTGCATATGTTGTCGAGGATGAGATCGTCCAAGGTGTCGAAGAGGTGCACCTTTTTCATCAGGTCGAGGCAGAGGAATCGCTTGATGTCTCGCCTGAGCCCTTCCGGCAACTCCCGAATCAATTCCATCTCGTCGTCGCATCCCGACGTGGCCCACCTCTGACGCTCGTAGCGCTGAACTCTTCGCCTCAGCTGGGACGGCAATTGCCTCCTCTTCATCCACCACTCCATGTCCCGACACCGCAGTTGCATCTTCCTCCTCCTCGCCATCACCGCGTGCAAAAACACCTAAACCGCAACAAATAATATTTTAATACAATACCTTTTTTTGGACTGAAACTGCTTAACTGAACTGAACTGAAATTAAGTTCAAAAGAACATGCTCTAACCTGAATGTTACCGATTAACAGAGTGAACAAGAGAAGACCGCTGAGCACTGTCGATATGCTGAACATCACTTCCAACCAGTTACTCGTCGGCTCCAAGTCGTTCCCGAAAGTGCTAAAAACCGAACACGAAAAACAATTTTTTAAGGAAGAACAATCAGAATGCATTTTCATGGTAGTGTTAAGTATTATTTACCTCAAAGTCATCAACCCCCAGAAAATCGGGTAAAGAATCTTGACGGCCATGGAGTTGCTCGACACGACGGGCAGGGCCCACTTGTAAATCCCGTACCGGAAGGGCCCGTTTACGTCCAAACACAACGGCTTCCTGAGGACGGCCGTCGAGTTTCCACCGCCGCCGCCACACGGGCTGTCCACGGTGCCAGCTGGCATCAGGAACTGGTAACAAACTTCTTCCGCGCACGACAAGGAGAGATCGCAAGTCCCGTTCAAGTTGCAGTGCTGCTTCAGGCACGAGGCCACGCGCTGTATGGCTAGGACGTACCAGCACCCGCCCGCAACCTGAAAACAGAACGATCGCCGTGAATGTGAAATTACCGAAATACCCCTGGAGCACGAATCTGAGGGACTTACGTGGGAGGCGATGAAGTATGCGATGAGATTGAGGCCGAAGCCCCACCAGATGGTGCCGAAGATGTAGCCGGTGACCTTTTGCATCCTTCTCATGAGGTAGATGCTGTGGTAGACCTTGGGAAGGAATTGGAACATGAAGATCACAAGCATGATTGTCATTATCACTTTTATTTTCTCCTCTCTGATTAATTTTGGCAGGACTAACCAAAACACAGCCTGCACAATTCATATTCATTACTGAAAATCGTCTCGAATTAATAGTCACACTTTCAATTTCACACAAACGATTATACCCAAAAAAGGGATGAAATTGAAACAATAGTTCATTACTCAAAACTCGATTTTTCTGGAATAAATAGTCACACTTTTCATTTCAGATCGATTGTAGCCAAGAAAGAGAGGATGAAATTGAAATAATCATTCATTACTTCAGTCCAATCGTCTCAAATTAATAGTCACACTTTTCATTTTATATCGATTATACCAAAAAAATCATGATGAAATTGAAACAAACATTCATTTACTCAACTCTTGTCGTCTTGGATTAATATCACACTTACCATTTTAAATGATTGCGCCCAAAAATAGAGATAATATCATAAATGATCATGATCTCTATAGCCGAATCAATAACATTTTTTGATTTTTTGTGGTGAAAAATATGATGTGCCGTGTAAGGTTTTTGGTGGTAAAAAATATGACTATTGACTAGTTCATGTAAAAATTTTGTAATAAAATGACCAAAATTGAAAATTTCAATAAAGCTATGACGAAATAGAAACAAGGAATAAACCTGGGGAACGGGAAGGATGACGAAAACATCGAACCAGAAACCCTTGACCGACCGCAGGTAGTGGGCCGCGATGGCGCGTGGATCCCACACGAGCTTCCCGCAGCCGACGACCAGCGACTCCCTCTTCACGTACGCCAGCCGGAACTGCAGCCACACGTGCCACACGTGCACCGCGTCCAGGCACGTGCGGACCACCGTCACCGCCGCCGCCACCCCTCCGTCCATGTACAGGCACGGCGACCCGCCGCGCCCGATCGACAGCGCGTAGAAGAACAGCGGGTCCACCGCCAGCGCCATCCCACGCGCCACCAGGAGCGCGCGGTTCCACCGCTGCACGCGCTTCGTCCGCGGGTCGAGGACCGACGGCCGCCGGATCCGGTTCTTGCCGGATCCGGGCCGGTTCTTTATTGGGCGGAGGGACGAGCCGGCCGAGGCCTCCCACTCCGGCTAGTCGGCGTTGTCGCAGCTCGTCGAGTGGAACACCGGGACGCCGACCTGGGTGCACACGTGGCACGACAGCTGGTTGTCCTCGCCGCTGTCTTGCCGGAAGATTCCAAACCACCTGCGGTTTTAAATATAATTTATTAGTCGATTTCAATTCCGCAGTACCAAATGTATAGTTTGTACGGCACGAACAATTTTTTAAAATTAGTAAAGAAAAAATTGTAAATGATTAATTTTATTTATTTTTCCAAATAAATTTAATGCAAATTAAATTTAAAAAAAAACCTTGAGCCGGTGACATGGTTCTGATGAGGCATCTCCGAGGGAGGGAAACCATTTAAATGTTGAATAAATTAATTGTTATAGGAAGGAAAGAAACTGTATATGTAGATTGAAGTGTTCGTAGGGACGGAGCATAGAGAAATGGTTAAAATAATTTGTGGTTTGTCTGAGCTGTTTGATTAGCACACATGACCATGCAGATCGATCGTATAGTATATAGTGTGGTCCTCATTCATTCTTTTCGGGTAATCACGTAGTACTTAGTCGAGCCCACTAGTAGTTTGGATCGAATGGAATCGCGGGTTTGGAACAAGACGTACGTAGCTCGACTCTAAATCCGTCCAAGTAATATATTAGTTTGTTGAAACAAAAGAAAAAACGAATTCCAACTCTTTAGAATTTGTCGAAGGTGTGGTTTTTTGACACCGAACTACATTTGAGATTTGATGGGGTATATTAGATTGTATTGAGACTTATCCGTTTTTCCCAATTCACAGAGGAAACGACGTCGTCTCTCAAACCTAATTTGGTTCCCAAATACACAGCATACGACGTCGTCTCTCAAACCTAATTTGGATCGCATATACACAGGATACAACGTCGTTCTATGGCCCTATTCTCAGCCCTAATTTAGTCCGCATACGACGTCGTTTCTCTTATTAATTAATGTCTTTAATGTAATCGTTTTTAGCTCCCGCTGTACGGACATAGTAGCTAGGGTTTTGATTGCGGTATTTAAGTCCCATCGAAAGGGAGCCGCAATCCCTATGCTAGAAAATCGTCTTCTCCATTTTCTTACCTGCAAAAACCTAGGAACTCAATATGGTATCAAAGCACAGGAATTAATTTGTGAAGTCTTCAAACGGAGCTTCTCAAAATGGACTCAGAAAGAGGTGAGAATACCTCAGTCAACAAACAAGGTCTGATTCAGCTGAGCCACCACCAGGTTTCTGTGAAACTCAATGACGAGAACTTTCTGGTATGGAGGCAACAGGTCCTCATTGCTGTTAAAGGACATGGGCTCGATGGTTTCCTTGATGGAACGATGGGTCAACCTCCCAGATTCATTTCTTCTTGACAAGTGTCTTACCAATGTGAGAAATATCCAAGTTCATACCATTTCCAATTTGGAGCTTGCTAGGACCCTCATATTCATTGGACAGACTGAGGTTTGAGAGGTCATTGGTAATGTGATGTGAAGCTCTTGAGTCTGGATACCATCCTGCTTCTGAGCCATTTTCAGTAGATGAGTAGTGAGCTGAGCCTTGATATGAACCCTGATACCCACCTTGATGATGAGTTGGTTTTGGACTATCTGAATTTCCTGCTCTTTGATTCTGATTAGGGATGAAGTCAGAATTGAACCTATTTGTCTGCTGTGTGATTGGTATAACCACATATCTGACACTGAATTCTAGGAGAAGAGCCATTGAACCTATCACCTCTGCCCCTGCTATTTGTGCCTCTGCCTCTGTAGTTAGGGTTCCCTCTACCCCTATTTCCAGTAGAAGCACCTCTACCCCTATTGGCATAGTTAGCAGATGGCATGTTTTTCTCAGCATTGATTAGGTTTTCAACCCTGCTCTCATAGCTCAGCAGAAGTGAAGTAAGCTCCTTCATACCATAACCTTCTCCTTTAGCTGTCACAGTAACAACTACAGCATCATATTCATTACCCAGACCACTGAGCACATAGAGGATTTGATCCTCTTCTTTCATCCTCTCACCAGTGCTTGCTAGAGCATCACACAACCCCTTCATTTTGTTGAGGTATTCTCTCATGGTAAGAGCTTCACATCACATTACCATTTCCAATTTGGAGCTTGCTAGGACCCTCATATTCATTGGACAGACTGAGGTTTGAGAGGTCATTGGTAATGTGATGTGAAGCTCTTGAGTCTGGATACCATCCTGCTTCTGAGCCATTTTCAGTAGATGAGTAGTGAGCTGAGCCTTGATATGAACCCTGATACCCACCTTGATGATGAGTTGGTTTTGGACTATCTGAATTTCCTGCTCTTTGATTCTGATTAGGGATGAAGTCAGAATTGAACCTATTTGTCTGCTGTGTGATTGGTATAACCACATATCTGACACTGAATTCTAGGAGAAGAGCCATTGAACCTATCACCTCTGCCCCTGCTATTTGTGCCTCTGCCTCTGTAGTTAGGGTTCCCTCTACCCCTATTTCCAGTAGAAGCACCTCTACCCCTATTGGCATAGTTAGCAGATGGCATGTTTTTCTCAGCATTGATTAGGTTTTCAACCCTGCTCTCATAGCTCAGCAGAAGTGAAGTAAGCTCCTTCATACCATAACCTTCTCCTTTAGCTGTCACAGTAACAACTACAGCATCATATTCATTACCCAGACCACTGAGCACATAGAGGATTTGATCCTCTTCTTTCATCCTCTCACCAGTGCTTGCTAGAGCATCACACAACCCCTTCATTTTGTTGAGGTATTCTCTCATGGTAAGAGCACCCTTTTTGAGATTTTGCAGCTGTATTTTATACTGCATCTTTCTGGCAGTGGAGAGGCTAGAGAAGGACCCTTCAAGATTCTGCCAAATTTCATAAGATGTGTTGAACCCAACTACGAATATCAAGATTGACTCTGATAAGGTTGACAGAATCCAAGAAGCCAACAGCTGATCCTGTCTTTGCCACAACATATGCTCTGGATTCGGCACCAGACCTCAACTCTCATCCCATGCAAACCAGAGCCAAAAGAGGCATTTACAAACCTAAAGTTTATACTGCAGCCTCTTTCCCTGCAGTTGAACCTTCCAATCATTCTGAGGCTCTTCTCCTACCCCATTGGAAGCAGGCTATGAACTCAGAATACCAAGCTCTCCTTAGAAATCAAACTTGGACTCTTGTGCCACCACCTGCTAACAGGAACATAATTGGTTGTAGATGGGTTTTTAAACTCAAGAAAAATGCCTCTGGTTCCCTATATAAACACAAAGCTAGACTTGTGGCCAAAGGGTATACTCAATTACCTGATATTGATTTTCAAGATGTATTCAGTCCAGTCATTAAACCAACAACCATCAGAGTGATTCTCACCATTGCTCTTTCTAGAGGCTGGACCCTTAGGCAAGTTGATGTGGATAATGCCTTCTTGAATGGTTCCCTTGCTTCTGATCATGTCATATACATGCAACAACCTCCAGGGTTTGAAGCTCCTGGCCAAGAACATCTGGTTTGCAAACTGCACAAAGCCATTTATGGTTTAAAGCAGGCCTCAAGAGCCTGGTTTGATAAACTTCACAGTGTTCTTTCTCAGTTTGGATTCTCTAGTTCCAAAGCTGACAGCTCTCTTTTTATCAAACACACCTCTTCTCTAACCATTTTTGTTCTGGTTTATGTTGATTATATCATCATCACTGGGTTCTCACCCACTGCCATTAACACCTTAATACTTGATCTCTCCAAGTCCTTTGCCCTTAAAGATCTTGACCCTCTTAATTTCTTTCTAGGGATTCAGGTATCATATAATTCTGATGGTATACATCTTTCACAACATCAATATGTTCTTGACCTTCTCAAAAAGTCTGGTCTGTCCCAAGCCAAAGGTGTTCCTACTCCCATGGTCAGTTCAAACACTTTATCCAAACATACTGGCACTCCTTATTCTGATCCATCCCACTATCGTATGCTTATTGGTAGCCTCCAATATCTTACCATCACACGCCCTGATATCACCTTTACTGTGAACAAACTGAGTCAGTATATGCAGACCCCTACTGATATACATTTCAGGGCGGTTAAAAGACTCCTTCGTTATGTCTCTGCTACCAATAACCATGGACTTCAACTCTACAAATCCCCCCACCTTCACCTGACTGTCTTTGCAGATTCTGACTGGGCATCTGATCCAGACGACCGGCGATCTACTTCCGGCCACTGTGTTCTTCTTGGCTCCAGTTTAGTTTCTTGGAGTTGCAAGAAACAACATACCGTTTCTCGCTCGAGTTCTGAAGCTGAGTACCGCAGTCTCGCAAATGCGGTTTCTGAAGTCTTGTGGGTTAAATCCCTTCTACTTGAAATGCATGCCTTACCAGCTCAACCCCCCGTGATATGGGTTGACAATTTAAGTGCCGTCTACATGTCGACTCATGCCACGGTTCAGGCTCGCACGAAACACATCGAAATCGACTTGCATTTTATTCGGGACAAAATCCAATCAAAGGCGATTTCAGTCCATCACATCCCCGCTCACTCTCAACTCGCCGATATATTTACTAAAGCTCTGCCAGCTCAACCGTTCGCGCGTCTCCGTTCATCCTTACACGTCATTCGCGCTCCGATTGCGGGGGGTATTGAGACTTATCCGTTTTTCCCAATTCACAGAGGAAACGACGTCGTCTCTCAAACCTAATTTGGTTCCCAAATACACAGCATACGACGTCGTCTCTCAAACCTAATTTGGATCGCATATACACAGGATACGACGTCGTTCTATGGCCCTATTCTCAGCCCTAATTTAGTCCGCATACGACGTCGTTTCTCTTATTAATTAATGTCTTTAATGTAATCGTTTTTAGCTCCCGCTGTACGGACATAGTAGCTAGGGTTTTGATTGCGGTATTTAAGTCCCATCGAAAGGGAGCCGCAATCCCTATGCTCTGAATATAGAAAATCGTCTTCTCCATTTTCTTACCTGCAAAAACCTAGGAACTCAATAGATTGAGATGTACATGTGGGCTGTTCAATCTCAATAATTCTTATTCTTATTTTTATTTTTATTTTTATTTTTCTTTTTTAGAGAAAATGTACAAAAGTACATGATAACGTGAACTAAATATTTCACAGATAAAATAAGGACAACGATGTGAAAAGACATTTCATCGGAGAAAAAATCACAAATCGTCCTCCCCAGAAACCCGATCCCATTAGTAGTCCTTTTTAATTTTTCGAAATCACATTTAGTCCTTTGCTCAAAAAAGCTGATGTGACAGTCACGTTTTTTGCTTGCGTGGAATGGGATGAAAAACATCAATGAAAATTATGTAATTAAACAATGAAAAAAGGATATACTGTAAAAATATTTCTAACCCTAATTCACTCCCGCTTTCACTTCTTCTCTCTAAGCTCTCTGTAATTTTTTTTCTCCATTTTCACTTAGTAAAACAAATCAAAATCCCCCAAATCACGACACAATCCCTAATCCCCAAATCCCATATGAACCCTAATCCTAATTTCAATTTTTAATTTCAAATCGCGACTTCAAGAATGGTGGCAGAAATGAGCAGTTTGAGGGGGAAGCCCAAAAGTGGTTGCATTACAGTAATTCTTCGTCATGGAGGCAAGTTTGTGGTGAAGCCAAGTCATATGTATTTTGGGGGAAGCAGCATAGTATATGAAAATGTGAGTGTGAAGAATGTTATGTCCATTGAGGGCTTGGTAAAGGGCGCTGAAAGTGTTGGCTTGGTAGGGGCAGTATAGTTCTATGTTGTGTTGAAGGATTCCTTCAAACTCTTGGCTACTGATGCAGATGTCATTACTTATGCAACAAGGTGTTTGATGAGTAAAGAAAAAGTTATAGAATTGTGTGCAGAATTGGTGACTCGAAATGAGAATGAATCAACTGGAAATGTGGTCACACCAACTGGAAATGCGAATGAATCAACTGGAAATGTGAATGGGTCACCTGTAAATGTGGTTGGAGCAGCAGAGAATGTGGATGAATCTGCTGGAAATTACGAGAGTCTTCAACCTGATGATGAGAAAGAAGGTACACCTACTGGTTGTTGGAGTTGTGTACTTAATGTCTAGATTTAAGTATCGGTAAACTCCCGGTCATAGCATTTAACCTATTTAATTAATAAACAATTATTTGCATTTAATTATTATTAATTAATTATGCAAAAATATAGTCCTGGATTTTATACGTTGTAGTTAGTATGGTGTGCATGGGCGCACAGAAGATCATACTATCGGTTACTCGTATTTAATCGAACGGTTGCTCACGACCTAGATGGACACGGACCAATCCATCGGTATAGTCGTTGTGTGAGAGAGAAAATAATTTATCTTAATTATTTTATCACACTTGTACACTTGGTGTATTGAGCGGATCGTTGAGATTCATCGATTAGGATTGCCGGCGATAATCGATTCGAGTCTCAGAGTATTTTATTCTTAATCCCCGATATTATTGCGGGTGTGTATATTTAATATAAGTGACTTTGATTTACCAAAGGAATTAACCGATTTAATTATTGGGTTAATTACCGGTTAAGTTGGGTCACTATATTTTATATATGGCATGCCGTGAATACTTGACGGGACAGTGTATCCCGGAAGGGTTGATAATATCCCCGAGATGAGTTCATAAGGAATTATTGTGTAAACCTCATGAGTGGATTCGTTCCGCACAATAATAAAGGTTGAACGGTACTAGTCTCGGATATAAGATATGAATATTATTTATTGAGCAATAAATAAATTTATTCATGGATATTTAAATCTTAAATACACGGAATAAATAATACTAATCGGAGAAATATTATTTGATATAATATGGATTAATATTGGGAGTGCAATTTTATTTATATAGTGGAAAATAAATAAAATTTAATATTGATAAGGATTAATGGATTTGGGTTGGACCCAATTTAATCTTCAATATTTAGAAGCCCAATATTTATTCTCCTTATTATCCCCTACGTAGCCTATATAAACACTACATGGTCTTCACTTTTCACAACAACAAAAAAAAAAAGTTACGCCAATCATAAAGTCTTGAGAGTGAGGAAGATCCATAGGAGTTCGATAGATCGTCGCCCACACGACGTTCGGACGAAGTGCGAGGAATACGTAGGAAGATCGCAAGGTCGTCAATTGGATTCGTTTCTCTGTACAACGAATCGAGGTAATAATCGAGAAACCCCTTCTATGATTATTTGTGTTGATTAATTGTAATATATACATGAACGCACGATCCGGGAACGTCGAGACCGGGATACGGGGATCTCGCGATCCCCGTCGGGATCGAACAAGGGGCGGCCGAACCCTAGGGTTCGACCGCCGGCGCGCGGGCGTGAGGGAAGCCCCGGCTGGACGCCGGGGCGAGCGATCGACGTGAAGTCGATCGCTGGGGGTTCGGCCGTGGGCTGGTGCCACGGCGGGTCGAACCCCCCGGCCTTCCTCCGCCGGTGGTGCGCGCAAGGAGAGAGGGCCGCGGCTGGACGCCGCGGCTGGGGCGATCGAGCCCTAGCTCGATCGCCGGGGACCGTCGCGGCTTCGCGCCGCGACTGGTGGTCCCCCCTCCTGTCGGTGATGGCGGTGAGTCGCCGGACTCACCGCCCGGGGCTGCCGGAGCAGCTGACGTATTCATATTTGTGTCGTTTTTCTTTGTTTATTTGCGCGTGAGTTGGTATGTATTGAGTCGTTTCCTTATGTATTCCTCGTGGTTGTGGTACGTTTGATGTTTTTGTTGAGTTTGCAGGTCCTCGGTAGTCATGATGTGGGAAAGAACGAAGAATCGAGCTCGTTCGAGTGGAGTCGAGGAGAGCAAGCTGCCCAGGTGACCAAGCGCCCGCTGAGGCCTCCAGCGACCGCTCGCGAAGGCCACCAGGCGACCGGCCACCTCCCTGGCGATCGCCTGCACTTGACTTACAGGTGAAGAGGAATTATTGCAGGCGATCGCCCATTCCTTGAGCGGTCGCTCGCGACCTTGATCAGGCGATCGCCTGCCTACTCAGCGATCGCCTCCTCCTGGATTTCAGATTTGACTCGGTTTGACCGCGGACATCTTTCGATGTATAACTAGGGCTTCGTCCCAAAAACAACTTACGCACTTTTTGAATTGTTTTTCTGGGATTAGAGAGACCTCTTGGGAACTCTTCGTTGACGTTTTTCGATTTAGCTTTTCTTGATCTTGGTTTGTAAGCGACTCGGTAAAAGTCGGGGATTCCGCCGACGGGTACCTTTGTTTGTGATTCGAATATTGATCTAGTAAGTTTTTATTTCTCTTTCGATTGGTTTGCTTTTCAATCTCGCTTTCGATCTCTTGCTTCGATTTTTAGTTTACAAATTGTTTTTCATGAATTCATTGTTGTTAAATTCAATTGTCCATCGTTTAGAATCATGAATTTTGAAACCCTAGTTCAAGCTAGATAATTTTTCACAGCTTTCTTGTCGTTTCAATTCCTAGATAATTTTTAGATTAAAAAACAAAAACCCCAAATCAAAGTACGCATTATGCTATTTCTTTTCGTTTCCCCCGTTGCAAACAAATAAACACGTGTACGCGCCGATAGTAGTGTTCCTCGAGACCGACTCGGGCGAGTTATTTCGATAACTAGTTCGATACAAATTTAATTGATTTAAACCGTACGAAAACGACCTGTCAATTTGGCGCCGTTGCCGGGGAACACTTTAGGCACTAGTACTAGTGTTTAGGTGTTTGCAACAATTTCATTTTTATTTTTATTTTTCTTTTTATGTATCTACGTTGTTCAGGTGCGTTTGATCTCTTTTTGGTTTTTGTTGGTGCATGGTAGGTACTCGAAGTCGAACTACCGAACTTGCACCCGTGATCGAAAACATCAATAGACGAAGGAGCATCGGTCGGTTTACGAACAAAGGCGACGACTCCTCATCTGACTCTACCACCACCGATTCCGAACCCGAGACCGAAACCTTAACCATGAATAAAGCAGAAATCCGTGACGCCGCAAACCGTAACGGGAACAACGGAAACAACGGCAACAATGTGAATAATGGCAACAATGGGAATAACGGCAACAACGGAAATAATGGAAACAACGGAAACCGTGCCCCGCCACCCCTCTTTGGAGATTTGACGCATCCGCAAATCGACGGAGCTAGTTCATGCATCGTCCTAAGTGATGCCGCTCGGAGATACGACCTCAAGGCACACCATCTTGCTCAGCTTCCTCAGTTCTCCGGAACCACTAACGAGGATGCCCTAAACTTCATCGGGGAGTTCTACACAGCTTTGCAGGCCTTCCCCATCGGGGCACTTGATGACGATCAACTCCGGTTGAAGTGTGTCCCGTATGCTTTGAGAGATAGGGCGAAGAACTGGCTGCTGTCCTTGGAGCCGGACTCGATCACTACCTGGACGGACATGTACCGGGAGTTTATCACTCGGTTCTATCCTCAGCAGAAGACCTTCGATTTGAAGGGCCAGATATGTGCGTTCGAGCAAGAACCGGGAGAGTTTTTCCATGAGGCTTGGGAGCGTTTCCGGAGCCTATTGAGGCAATGCCCACACCACGACCTCACTCCCAACTCGATCATCCAGTTCTTCTACAAGGGCTTGAATAGAGAAGATCAGCGAGAGGTGAAAACCACAGCCGGCGGAAATATCAGTGGCCGGACTAGCGACGAGATGACGGAGATCTTCAAGTCCTTATCATCTGAGTCTAGGCAGACGAGTTCAAGGGGAAGTAGCAACTATGCCAGGTCTGATGGGGGTGTTAATGTTCAGTTGGCGAAGCAAGTTGCCGACCTTACTAAGAAGGTACAGATGTTACAGACCACCGAGGAGCAGCCCAAGAGGCAAGTTTACCATGTAGAGCCGTGTAGCCTATGTGGAGAGATTGGCCATTTCTCCAGCACCTGTGGCCAGAGCATTCCATCTCCACCTCAGATGATGGATCAGAATTTCGGTCCCGAGATACAGGTGAATGCGATGCAGGGGTACAATCAACAGGGCAACCAGAGGAATGACCCATACTCGAACACGTATAATCCTGGGTGGAAAAATCACCCCAACTTCTCGTGGAAACAGGATCAGCAGCAGATACAAGGGCAAGGTTTTCAGTCAAACTACAACAACCAAAGCCGGTTCCAGAACCAGAACTACCAGAACCAAGGCAACCAAAACTGGCAGAATAATCAGAACTACCAGAGGCCTCAGTATCATCAGCCACAGCAGCCCGTTTATCAGCCTCCACCTCCACCTCAGCAGACGACTCAGAAGAGTTCCGACTTGGATGAGAAATTTGCGGCCTTTATGTCCTCGACCCAGGGGTACATGCAACATAACCAGCAGAGGATGGATGGGTTGGAGTCCTCATTGACCAATCAGAATTCGACGATTAAGAGAATCGAGAACCAGGTCGGGCAAATGGCTGGAAAAATTAATGAGTTGACACAACCGAATCAGAAGGACAAGCTTCCTAGCCAGTCACATCAGGCTAAGGCCGTCACCGTCCTCCGCAGTGGTCGAGTGATCGACAATAAGGTTGACATTCCTATCCGAGAGCAGATACATGAGCCAGAGGAGGAGGAAGAGACGGAGGAAGTCTTAGTAGAGGAGGAACCGACTGAGCCGATTCAGCCGGATGTCCCAGCAAAAGAGCCCGAAGTGGGCACTCACACCCTACATAAGACGAAGAACCCGTACCGACCACCGCTCCCTTATCCGAGCCGAATGAAGAATGAAAAGCAAGACAGACAATTCTCCGAGATTTACAAGTTGCTTTCGAGGGTGAACGTGAACTTACCACTCCTCGACATCATCCGGAATGTGCCCGCTTATGTGAAATTCTTCAAGGAGCTCGCCTCGAATAAGAGGAAATTTGTAGATGACGAGAAGGTGGTTGTCACCGGGGTAGCTAGTGCGATACTTCAGCACCCTCTCCCACCGAAGCAGAGTGATCCGGGGAGTTTTAATGTAACGATTGCCGTTGGGAATGGCCGGGAAGTCTCAGGCATGCTCGATCTTGGAGCCGGGATTAATTTGATGCCCTATGACGTTTACGAGAAGTTGGACTTGGGTGAGCTCAAACCCACCCGTATGTGTTTGCAGCTAGCCGACCGATCCATTCGGTACCCGAAGGGGATCCTAGAGGACATCCTCGTGAAAGTTGGGGGACTCATTGTCCCCGTCGACTTTGTTGTCCTCGATGTCGGACACGTCCCGGAAAACGGTCGGGACCATTCACTTCTTTTGGGTAGACCGTTCATGGCCACGACGAAGACCGTGATTGATGTCGAGAAGGGAACCCTGAAAATGACCGTGCTAGGTGAAGAAGTGCGTTTCTCGGTACGAACCGAAAAGGCCGAGCCCGCCGCTCATTCTATAGAGACTTGCTCGTTTGTTGATTCCGTGGATGACGAAGTGACCCTAAACTTCGTCACGGAGGAGAACCCCGTGGAAGAGAGTGAGGTCGAGACACGAGTCGACGACCTCAAAGAAGAGGATATTAGCTCGCGGACAGCCGAGATCGAGGCCCCCGCTAGCAAAGTTGAACTTAAGGAGCTACCGAAGCACCTTAAGTACGTGTTCTTGGACGACGGGGAACAAAAACCCGTGATTATCTTTGCCGAGCTATCCACCGAGGAAGAAGAAGCTCTAGTGAAAGTCTTGAAAAAGAACAAGAAGGCCTTCGGGTGGAGTTTGGGTGATATACGAGGGATCGACCCGTCCACTTGCATGCACCGTATTGTTTTGGAGCCGAATGCTACTCCGAAGAGAGACGGGCAACGACGTCTAAATCCCGTTCTCATGGAAGTTGTCAAGAAGGAAGTTTACAAGCTCCTTGATGAGGGGCTGATTTATGCCGTGGCGGATAGCCGTTGGGTAAGCCCGGTCCATGTAGTACCGAAGAAGGGAGGAATCACGGTCGTGGAAAATGCCAAGGGCGAGTTAATACCGACGAGAGTCACCACCGGGTGGCGCATGTGCATTGATTACCGGAAGCTCAATGCCGCGACTCGCAAAGACCATTTCCCTCTTCCGTTCATTGATCAAATGTTAGATAAGCTCGCTGGACATAAATTTTATTGCTTTCTTGACGGTTTATCTGGTTATTATCAGGTTGCTATTGCACCGGAGGATCAGGAGAAGACGACGTTCACCACGCCTTTCGGCACTTTTGCTTGGAGGAGGATGCCGTTCGGGTTATGCAATGCACCCGGCACATTCCAGAGGTGCATGATGTCTATTTTCTCCGAGATGATCGGCGACTACCTCGAGGTATTCATGGATGATTTTTCCGTTTTCGGTAACTCATTTTATGATTGTTTGGACAAGATTGACAATGTGTTGAATAGGTGCATTGACTCCGACTTGACATTGAGTTGGGAGAAGAGTCACTTTATGGTGCCGAGTGGGATTGTCCTAGGGCATGTCGTGTCTGAGAAGGGTATCGAAGTCGATAGGGCTAAGATAGAAGCCATAGAAAAATTACCTCCACCTATCAATGTTAAGGGGATTCGTAGTTTTCTAGGGCACGCCGGTTTTTACCGGAGATTCATCAAAGATTTTTCAAAAATTAGCCAACCCTTGTGTCGCCTTTTGAGTCAGGACGTAGAATTCCAATTTGATGAGAAATGTCTAGATGCGTTCAACACCCTTAAGGAGAAACTTGTCACCGCCCCTATAGTGGTAGCACCGAATTGGGAAGAGCCTTTCGAGATAATGTGTGATGCCTCTAACTTCGCCGTAGGAGCCGTTCTAGGACAAAGGGTCGATAAGTTGCTTAGGGCCATCTACTATGCTAGCCACACCTTGAATAGTGCCCAAGCCAACTATACGACCACCGAGAAGGAGTTACTAGCCGTAGTGTTCTCCTTGGATAAGTTTAGGCCTTACATCATAGGTTCCAAGGTCATTGTCCACTCCGACCACCAAGCCCTTAGACACCTTTTGGCTAAGTCCGAAGCTAAGCCTAGATTGATTAGGTGGATCTTACTCCTTCAGGAGTTTGATGTGGAAATTCGGGATAGAAAGGGATGTGAGAATGCCGTAGCGGATCATTTGTCTAGGATGGAGCATCATATTGAGTTCTCTAACGATCATGCTTTTGATGTTATTCCCGACGTGTTTCCGTATGAAACGGCCATGGCTATCACCCCCGTGCCTTGGTATGCGGATATTGTTAACTTTTTGGCTGCAGGAGCACTTAGGACGGACATGACGTCACAAGAAAGGAAGAGGTTCGAGCACCTCTCTCACAACTATTTTTGGGCTGATCCTTACCTTTATAAGGTCGGGAAAGATGAAGTGATACGACGATGCCTACCGGAGGACGAGCAACCACATGTGCTTAAGTGTTGCCATCACGACGAGAGTGGAGGGCACTATGGAGGTCAGAAAACCGCCTTCAAGGTCCTCCAATCAGGTTTGTATTGGCCATCCCTTTTTCGTGATGCACAAGAATATTGCAAATCATGTGATAGGTGTCAAAGAATGGGAAATATTGGTAAAAAAGATGAGATGCCCATGAATATTAATCTCGCTGTTGATATTTTTGATGTTTGGGGCATAGACTTCATGGGACCGTTCCCTAAGTCTAATGGCTTCGAATATATCTTGCTTGGCGTTGATTATTTGTCGAAGTGGGTTGAAGCAATCCCCACTAAGACTTGTGATACTAAGGTTGTTCTCAAGTTTGTGCAGGAGAATATTTTGTGCAGGTTTGGATTTCCCAAGGCCATTATTAGCGATGGTGGAAAGCATTTTTGCAACAAACTCTTCGAGAAACTCATGGTCAAGAATGGGATCAATCACAAGATATCGACTCCTTATCACCCTCAGACATCGGGACAAGCCGAGACTAGCAACCGTCAAATCAAAGCCATTCTCGAGAAGACCGTCCGACCCTCACGGAAAGATTGGTCCGATAAACTCAACTCGGCTCTATGGGCGTACCGCACCGCGTACAAGACGGTGATTGGGATGAGTCCGTATAGAATCGTGTTCGGGAAATATTGCCACTTGCCGGTTGAGGTTGAGCATCGGGCTTATTGGGCGATTAAGGCCACAAATATGGATCTCATGCAAGGCGGAGAAGCCCGAGCTCTAACCTTGTCCGAGTTGGATGAATTGAGAAATGAGGCGTACGAGAACTCCCGGATATATAAAGACAAAGTGAAAGAGTTCCATGACAAGCGAATTAAGAACAAGGAACTTAAAGCCGGGATGCAAGTTCTTTTGTACAATTCAAGACTCAAACTCTTCCCCGGAAAACTCAAGTCTCGATGGAGTGGACCCTATGAAGTGGTCGAAGTATTCCCTTATGGTGTAGTCAAGCTTTACAACGAGCATACGAGGGAGACGATACAAGTTAATGGGCACCGTGTGAAGCCATACTTTGAGAGCGAAACCCCATACATCGGAGTAGAGTCTATTCTACTCGGGGAGGCTTCCTACGAGTAAAGAAGTTATTGGTCGAGCTCGAGACGATAAACGAGCGTCGCGTGGAGACTAGTCCACGGACCGTAATGCTCTTTCGGTTCCCAAAATGAGCGCCGCGTGGGGGCCTACCCACGAATTGTCAAGCTCACGACGTAAAATGAGTATTTGTCTTGTCATTTTCAGGAGGTACGATAGTCCGAAGGGTGCGAAAACGCGAGAAAAGGTGAAGATCAAGCTGAAAATCGGGTTCTGCCAAAAACATAGAGCAGGCGATCGCCAGCCTCATGGGCGATCGCTTGCCAAATGCGTGGTGATCCGCGCATTCCACAGATTTTTGCAAGCGATCGCCGACCCTCTGGGCGATCGCCTGGTGATGGTCTCGGGCGATCGATGGCTATATGAGCGGTCGCCCCCTCGGTACTTACAGGTGGAGTGAAAATCTTGCGAGCGATCGCCAAGCCCATCAGCGATCGCTGAGTCACCATCGCGGGCGATCGCCACTATCGTCAGCGGTCGCCTGCTCTCTAATTAAATTGGCAATTCTGAAAGGGGGCGAATACATAAGAGTAACCCTAATATAATTCACCCCGCCTCCCTTTTCAAAAAACCGATTGCGAATTGCCTCCTCCACAATAAACCCTCCTCACCGCCGTCAGCCGCCGCACCGACCTCACCGCCGTCAGCCGCCGACCCGATCTCTGCCCCGTCGACGCCTTCATCATCTCCGACCAACCGATCCAAGCCCCGCTCACTGCCAGCATCGCCCTCCATCAGCCCCGCTTCACCACCACCACCATCGTCAGCCACCACCATCTCCGGCCAACTGCCTCCAGCAACCACCGCCTGCCGTCGCCGACCCCAGCCGCTCAACGCCGGTCCCGTCAGCCCTCTCCGTTCCGTCGGCATCTCCATCTCTCCGGTTAGCAACCACCGCCCCCGTCCACCGTCAGCCTCCCCTCGCCGCCGTCCGCCAGTTGTCGCAGCTCCGGCATTCTGAAAGCTCAAGGCCACTGCAACCTTAGCCGAGCCTTCACCGAGCTCCGTCTCCGTCGGTTCCGATTCTCGACTCTCGATTCACGGCAATCCCGTGAACTCCGGTAATTTCGTCATCTCTACTCTCTTTTACTATGGTGAACACTCGAGGAGGAAAGAAAAAGGCTCCTTCGGGCAAGAGGGCCCGAACCGAAGCCGGGCCATCGACCGAAGTCGCACCACCACCCCCGCCTCCGAAGGTTGATCTCGCCGACGAGTATGAGTCGGATTTCCCCATCTACGATCATGACGAAGGTAAACGACTCCTCACCTTCCGTAAGCACACATTTGAGTTCCCCCGCCCGTTCGATTGGAACCTTCTCGAGATTATGGACTTAAAGGATGACGTCGAGAGGTATTTGAGGTTGTTGGGGCTCGACACGATTGCCCACCAAGACCATCGTTACTCCGAGCAATTGGGCCTCGAGATGCTTTGTACGTTGGAAAAGCATTCGAATGGGAGGTTCTACACATGCCGGTTCATGGGGCAAGATGCCCGTTTCGACGTCGACACGCTCCGAGTGGCCTTCGGATTCCCGACTTCCGGCGTTCAAAGGCATGTTCCCCAGACCATCGACAAGGACGAGGCGTGGAGGAATGTTGCATCACTCCCTTCTCACACCAGGAAGAGCGCGCACATTGCCGACCCGGCCCTCCTCCTCGTGCATAGGTACATTGCGTACAACATCTCGGGGAAGGACGAGGGCAACAAAGTCAACAAGTGCGAGCTCTTCTTCCTCAACCGGGCACAGCAGGGCCTCACATCGTCTTTGGTCGACTACATGCTCTCCCAGATTAAGACGACATTCGACCGGAAGGCCCATCATGCATCGTTCTTCTACATAGCTACTCGCCTCGCCCACCAGCTGGACTTCATCGACCTCAACGGTGACCTTCCGGACGACCTCGCTCCCTTGGAGACTCCACGGCCGATCGATATCCAGGAGCTCTGGCAGTCTCACCTTACTGACGAGGACAATGTGTTCCGTCCTCATGCCGAGCGTGTTGGGAATGACGCTCCTATTCCACCTCCTCCACCAGCTGCCGCTCCGGCCATGGGAGCCCCGACTATGTACCCGACTTATCCTTCGTATACGGCCGGCTTCCATGGGATGATTGATCAGTTCGCTTCTCTACGGACTGACTTCCAGAGTACCTCTACGGCTGATCGCGCTTACTTCGACGATCGTCTCGACAGGCTAGAGACACGGGTCACTACCGAGGTCAGCCGGATTGATTCTCGCTTGGACACAGAGCACGCCTTCCATGTCCAGTATCAGGCCGATGACCGCGCATATCACGCTGCCCAGTACGCCGCCGATAGGGAGTACCACGCAGCTCAGTATGCATCGATGATGGCCATGTTCCGAGGGCCACAGTATCCGCCACCCGAGGCATGAGGATCGACCGTACCTTCGTACGGTCGTGGTATGTACATAGTATCTTTCTTTTCTCCTTGTCGTGTTTCTCTCGTTGTGTTTCTACTTCTTCGTTGGTGTGGTGTGGTTTGTTTTTGTTCGTGTGTGCAGGTCGACACTCCTCGTCACTCTTGGACTACTCGGTAGAGTTCGCACTTTCGGAGCTCGTTATCCATGAGGACACGGATTAGCCCAAGTGTGGGGGGGTTTGCCTTCTTATCTCTTGCTTTATTTTTCCCTTTTGTGTGCTTCTTGTGTGTTTGTTTCTTCTTGGTATGATGTCGTTTCCACTCCCCCCATGTTATGTGTGATGATTATCATGAGAGTATGCGATAGATGATTCATATGCCAATTATTGTGTTTCGTTTCTTTGAGTTATTGGTGGATTTTTGGTGCTAGAGGTCGGTGCTTGAATAATGTTTGACCCCGTGACTAGTCGTTGTGAAGTAAATTGAGATAATTGCTTGTTGCTATGTCACTTTCCGAATACCTTGTGAGATTTTGAGCCATATTAGCTTTATTCTTCGTGTGACATCTTTCGTTGTATTTCTCGAGCTTCTTACTTTCTTTGTTCTATGTCATGTGTGCCCGTATGGACTAGAGATAACTAAACCGTACTTAGATCGCTATTTGAGGCTTTATGTCATAACTTGCTTGATCTTGAAAGTGATTGGGATAGGATCGATTAGGATAACCTTTTTAGCCTCTCTTTGTTGACCCGGAGCCCGTCGTGGGACACCCTAGTAGCCCCGTTGAGCCTACGTTAAGCCTTTTTCTTCTTGTCCTATTTACCGTGAAGGAGGGAGACGAAGGTTTCATTTGGTTGGGGGTGTGATTTGGAGGGTGTCGAGTTTTGCTTGTGATTTTTGTATTTGTAATAAAGTCAAGACATGCTATAAGTCTCCAAAAAAAAAAAAAAAAAAAAAATAGAAAAAGAAAAATGAGACAAGTTATAAGTCTCCAAAAAAAATAGAAAATTGAGACATGTTTAGTCTCCAAAAAAAAAAAAAAAAAAAAGAGTTTGATTAGTAGAAGCAAATAATATGTATAGTCGTTTGCTCGGGTTGACTTGTAGAGTGTTGGTGCACGTTTCATTGTTGGAGGTGTAGGGGATGTTGTGTAGATTGACGGATGTTTTGTGTGGAGGAGACGCGTGATTGTTCGAGATTAGTCCACTTTATCCCAAATATTCCCGAATACCCTTAGCCGAGCCCCATTACACCCGATTTATCGATCCCCCTTGATTCTTGAGATGGCATACTTTGATTAGTGGAGAATACGATTTGAGTACGTGTTTAGTTGATGTTCTTAGGCGCGCATGACATTATTTGAAGCTCATCCTTCGTTCCATTTATGCTTATTTTCTTTCTTGAGTGCACAAGTTGTTCATTGCTTGTATCTTTCACTTGTGTACGATGTTGAGTGGAGCCCTCTCGAGAGTAAAAAGAATAGAGTGAATCCTAGCGAGGGAAAGTGGAATGGTGACTTGTGAGGACTCTCTTTTGATCTTTGTGGTTGCTAGTTATTTTGGGTCGAGTTTTTATTCATGTTCACTTTTTCCGTACGCACCGGGGGTTTACTAGTAGCTTTTGAGGAATTGATTGCTTGATTGGCATTTTGTTTGATTCGTGTTATGCTCTTGTGTTGTTTGCTTGAGGACAAGCAAAGAAGTAAGTGTGGGGGAGTTGACGTATTCATATTTGTGTCGTTTTTCTTTGTTTATTTGCGCGTGAGTTGTTATGTATTGAGTCGTTTCCTTATGTATTCCTCGTGGTTGTGGTACGTTTGATGTTTTTGTTGAGTTTGCAGGTCCTCGGTAGTCATGATGTGGGAAAGAACGAAGAATCGAGCTCGTTCGAGTGGAGTCGAGGAGAGCAAGCTGCCCAGGTGACCAAGCGCCCGCTGAGGCCTCCAGCGACCGCTCGCGAAGGCCACCAGGCGACCGGCCACCTCCCTGGCGATCGCCTGCACTTGACTTACAGGTGAAGAGGAATTATTGCAGGCGATCGCCCATTCCTTGAGCGGTCGCTCGCGACCTTGATCAGGCGATCGCCTGCCTACTCAGCGATCGCCTCCTCCTGGATTTCAGATTTGACTCGGTTTGACCGCGGACATCTTTCGATGTATAACTAGGGCTTCGTCCCAAAAACAACTTACGCACTTTTTGAATTGTTTTTCTGGGATTAGAGAGACCTCTTGGGAACTCTTCGTTGACGTTTTTCGATTTAGCTTTTCTTGATCTTGGTTTGTAAGCGACTCGGTAAAAGTCGGGGATTCCGCCGATGGGTACCTTTGTTTGTGATTCGAATATTGATCTAGTAAGTTTTTATTTCTCTTTCGATTGGTTTGCTTTTCAATCTCGCTTTCGATCTCTTGCTTCGATTTTTAGTTTACAAATTGTTTTTCATGAATTCATTGTTGTTAAATTCAATTGTCCATCGTTTAGAATCATGAATTTTGAAACCCTAGTTCAAGCTAGATAATTTTTCACAGCTTTCTTGTCGTTTCAATTCCTAGATAATTTTTAGATTAAAAAACAAAAACCCCAAATCAAAGTACGCATTATGCTATTTCTTTTCGTTTCCCCCGTTGCAAACAAATAAACACGTGTACGCGCCGATAGTAGTGTTCCTCGAGACCGACTCGGGCGTGTTATTTCGATAACTAGTTCGATACAAATTTAATTGATTTAAACCGTACGAAAACGACCTGTCAGCAGCCCAGCGATCGCCATGCACGGCGATCGCGAACCCCAGCCGCGATGGGGTTCGGCTAGGGTTTAGCCGCGGGTTCATCCCGCGGCGATGCTCTTGTCGAGCCCGGTTCTTCGCGTGTGGTTCGCGTTCGTAGTTTCCGACTCGCGGGGGATTTCGACTGGGGGCGGGCTGCGTGTCTTCGGGCGCGTAGTCTCCAAAGGTCGGACTCCTGCGGATGAGTCGGTGTTCGTGCGAACTCCGGCGACGGGTTTTCGGTTCCGCAATTTTTTTTGATAGCCCGGGACATCGAATCCCAACAATTGGTATCAGAGCGTTTGGTTTCGTGTTCATGTATATGTTCGATTATTGTTCTACCTTGCAGGATTTCCGGCTATCATGGTTAATTTAATTATTGCTTAATTAATTATCATGATTATTTATTAAACTCTCGGACATGTCGAGATTCGTTTTTGTGTGGTTGAATGTTTGTAATAGTAAAAATTCGGGGGTTGACCGAATTTAGGATTTATTATTACGTTCTTTATTTTCCGGAAAATGTATAGGGTCGATTTCATGTATAGAATCGATACCGGAATTGTAATTTAGATTATTGTAATTTATTTTACGTTGGTTCGATGATGAGACGATCGCCGGAAGACGAAGACGTGTGACGAAGACGAAAGGGACGAAAAACCGGGGAGTCGATCAACCCCATGATCGACCCCATGACCGAAGCCATGGGGAGGGGTCGATCGCCCCTCGGCTGGGGCTGCCGCCGGCGGTGGTGGCCGGCCAGCTGAGGTGGCGGCGGCGGTTCCCTCCTCCGTGGTGGTGGCGGTCGATGGTGGTATGGGGATCTCCCAACCCATGCCACTTCTACCGATATTCACTTTCCAAAAATTAATTCGGTTTTTCTATTTGAGTACTTTCCTTTTAGGAAACTCTCATGGAATAGGAAAAGAATTAATTGGAATTAATTTTATTCCTATTGATTTATTTCCTTCTTGGAATTATTCAAAGATTAGGAATTTAATTAATTTAGTACTAAATTTATTTTTCCTATTTGATTATTCCTACTCATGGGAATATTCATGGATTAGGAATAAAAATAAATTTGGAAAGTAGTAAGTCCTAATTTATTTTATTTCCTTGTTCTATTATAGATATCTTCTAGAATATTCCAAGTTTTACTTGGATAGATTATTCTAGAGATTTAATATAATTAGATAGGAAAATAAATAAATAAAAATATTAATAATATTTAATTTTATTTTTGATATATTCAATTGACTTAATTTTCGAATTAAGTAACTTTTGAATTAATTGAAAATAAATAGATTTAAATATTGGAGATTAATATTCCCGTCACATGAAGCATTCAAGAAACGAAGACTGAAGACTAGAAGATGCATATGAAGATAAAGCCATGATAGTCGGGGAAAATAATTTCTCTAGCATTATTTTGGCTATGTGATCTATGTGCTTTATTGCTTATATGCATGCTATAAGTGTTTATTTTATGCACTAGATAGCGTATCACTTTATCGTAAAAAGCTAAGTGGGAGAGGGGATGGAAACATTCCCATGGTCTCCATCACTGTTCTCTTGGTGACTTTTATGGACTTTTGAAGTTCATATAGACAAGTCATTGGAGGAGAATTCTTGTAATTCCTCTTACAAGAAACATTGATCAAGTTTATCAAACAATGCCTAATTTGTCCTTCTGAAACTGACTTCAAGTCGACTCATTCTCACCCCGGGGAGTGGAATGGAGCCAGAGCCACTTGGTCATGTGGATGACACAAATTAGAGACCTTCGTACCATTCTTTGATAGGTGGGTCGATTGTCTGCTCGGCTCCCTCATTTATGAGAGATAGGGTCGCTCGCATGGTGAATCACTGGTTAGAAACTTCGAGTTTCACTTATGATTCTCCAAGTCTTGATTTACGAAATCGAATGGATCTTGTAATTGGGAGTCAATTATAAAAATCTCTTGGTGTAGTAAACGTCCACACCACGTGGCTTGCTATGCTAACGGATTTTGGATTAATTGATGTAGACAGTTATAAGTGATTGTGAAGAGTTGTGAAATTGTCGTAAACGTCCACACCACGTGGCTTGCGGTGACGTAACAATTCCAAGCGATGTACTTTAGTGCTGAGTGATGGTTTACACTTAGATACGCGTTATAGTATTCTTCCCCACGAAGTTACGCTATGATTGATGTATGACCAAAGAAAATCTAATTGCTAAATCATTTGGGTGGGTAAACGTCCACACCACGTGGCTTGCTTTACCTGATGGGATTTTAGACGCAATTAGTAATTTAATGATATTATTTGAGGGAGATAATATCGGACATTAAATTGATTGTTTGTTTACATGTGCTTATAGGTTTAGAGAATAGCTATGAATCCACTTTCTGTGATACTCAAGGAACATAAACTCACTGGTCCCAATTACATTGATTGGAAGAGAAATTTGGACATTGTCCTGACTGCTGAAGAGTACAAGTTTGTACTCTCTGATAAATGCCCTGCTGAGCCCACGGCTGCCTCAACTGATGAGGAAAAGGCAACATATCGGAAGTGGAAAAAGGCTGATGAAATGGCTAGGTGCTATATTTTGGCTTCCATGTCAAATGTACTCCAAACCCAACATGAGCCGATGGACACTGCCCGGGATATGATGTCTAACCTCAAGGAGATGTTTGGGGAGCAGGATCGTGCGGCAAGGCAAGAAGCCATGAGAGTCCTCATGTCGACTACTCAGTCTGAAGGAACGCCCGTTGGGGAGCACGTTCTCAAGATGATGAGTTTGTTGAATGAACTTGAGGTCCTAGGAGCTTCCATTGATGATGAGACGCAAGTCGACATCATACTCCAGTCTCTGACCCCTAAGTTTGAGCAGTTTCGTATGAGCTATAATATGGGTAAACTGTCTTATAGCCTTGCGCAACTCCTGACTGAACTGAAGGCGGCAGAGGGGATCTACAAGAATGGCAAGTCTCAAGCGCTTGTGGCTACCAAGTCCAAAAGCTTGAAAGCTATTGGAGGTAGGGCAAGAAAAGGAAGCAAGCCATGAAACCCAGTGGTGCCAAGAGGAATGGACCACGAGTGGGGGCCAGTAAGCCAAAGGGCAAGTGCTTCCGATGCAACAAGTCTGGACACTGGAAGTCTGAATGTCCTCTCAGAGGTACGAATTTTTCTTTAGTCGTAAAAACATAGTCAGCGGTATTATCTACCAGAATTCTGGTGCGTAGATATGGAACCACTGACGGTATGTGCATTTCTTTAAATGCAGGGGTTCCAGAAAACCCGGCGACTTAGAGAAGAAGAGTTCGAGTCTACATGGGCGAAGCTGTTGGGGTAGCAGCGGTTGCAGTGGAAGACATTTATCTGTTTTAGGATTTCATTTCAGTTATTGCTTTATGTACCCCTTTATTTTGAAAAAGAACTTTTGTTCTAGTTTTCTTTATTATTAATGGATATTTTATTTTTTTAATCATTTGATGATTTGGATAAGAAATAATGGTGATATCTATTCTGGTACATTAGATAGCAATATGTGAATGATGAATCCTTAGTCTACCACGATGCAACAAACCGTTATGTATAACTTGTTTTACTTATTGAATGTATTTCTTTATCAATCGTTATACTTGTGAATTCTTGAACTTGGTAGTATCTATTCAAAAGGGATTCAAAAGGTCGAAATTGATTTGATCAATTATAGTTGGAGGAATGGACCTCCCGACCTAAGAATCGATCTTGAAAGATGATACGACTAAGTTAACCTTTCTGGATAAAGGATGGAATTCGGACAAGTATAGAAAATGATTGATGATTAGTGTCGTATGTGTAATTAGAGAAGGTACGAGTTGTTCTTTCAAGAATACTCGAAGATGGATTAGAATACTTGATGTGCCATAAAGGCGGAGTGTTTTCAACACAAAGCTATTATGGGGATCCTTCAAAGTATATCCATTGGGAGCCTGCGACTTGTTCGCGGAGGCTATCACCTATCTAAATAACACAGAGCATAAATCAAAGGTTGAGATTAAATCTCAAAAGACTACACCATACACTGATGTGTAGACATGGTGTGTCAGGAATAAGAAATGGAATTCTAATAGTAAAAGGACAAGTTTGTTCGGAACTACCTATGTTCTATGGATATTTCTGGATACAACGGCACATTCTATGTGGTTGTAGAATGTCCTAGAAGAACAATTAATTGTATGTTCAATAGTACTACGAACCAGAGGGGTGTCCTCGCCCGGTTCTTAGAGGAAGACTATTAGATGAACTACAATGCCCTAATTGACAAAGTGCTTTAAAAAGAGGAAAGGGAAAGACTGAGAACCAACCTGACCGAGTAGTAGTACACCACTAACTGCACCTAATGTTATTATTGTTATACACCGGAACGCCATTGCAGTGGGAGGTTGTTAAGCAACCAGAGATGTTCATAAGACTGGAGGAGTTTTGAACTCTGGATCCAGTATACATGAAATCGATCCCTAGGTCTGCATAGGAATTTGCCAGAAAGGTGTGTTAGAGACGTAATGGAAACAAAGGTGGTGTTTCTCGGAATTTTGTGTAGATAACACTTCATCATTGGCAACAATGTAAAAGTGTTGTCAAACATAAAATAGAGGTTGTCTAAATAAATCGAGATATGAGATTAAGATGAAGTTGGATCATGTTCTTAGAAATCTTTCGATCTCTGGATAAGAACATTTGTACTTCTCTTAAGATATCTTATACGATTATGGTTTGTTTTTTTTAAACATGCACAATTCTGAGAAAGGTTATTGCCTTTCTAGAACAGAATACATCTAAAGGTATGTGTTTCGAACACATGAAGGAGATGGATATGGACAAAGCAGTTACCTACACTTCGAGTGTAGAGAGCTTTGTAGATGCAATGTTGAAAAACAAGAACCTGATATCAACTATGCGGTTAGCGTAGTGGGAGGATATCAAAGTAATCTGGACAAGAAATATTCGAATGCTGTAAAGTACTTGGAAGTACTGGATTACTAGCAATACGAAATCTTCTTAGATTACAGTTTCTCAGATCCAAAATCAGAGAAAGACCAGTGTAAGTCGATATCAGGCTATGTGTTCACTTTTAGAAGAGGTGGAACCTAAGGATGAAAGAGTGATAAGCGTGATGCTTCTCGGACTCTATCATAAACCGAATAGCAGCCTCAGAGGCAGCGGAAGTTTTGGTTAGGTTCCGGAATGACCTCTGAACTTGGATATGACTCTTGGTTCACCAAAGGCTATGTACATAGCGGTGCATGGAGAACTGGAAGAAGTCATAAGTTCAAAAAGGTGATGATAACACATAGAGCCAGTACCACCTGATACGAGTCATCGTCAGTGAGACGACGCAGTAGTCACCAAGATAACTTCAGAGCGGCAACCTAGATTGCTCATTCACATAATACTTCTGGGAAGTATAACTTAAGCACGTGATGAGTATGGGAGTCGGGAGTTTGGAGGAAATGACTAGACCTTAGTACAAGTGGGAGATTGTTGGAGTTGTGTACTTAATGTCTAGATTTAAGTATCGGTAAACTCCCGGTCATAGCATTTAACATATTTAATTAATAAACAATTATTTGCATTTAATTATTATTAATTAATTATGCAAAAATATAGTCCTGGATTTTATACGTTGTAGTTAGTATGGTGTGCATGGGCGCACAGAAGATCATACTATCGGTTACTCGTATTTAATCGAACGGTTGCTCACGACCTAGATGGACACGGACCAATCCATCGGTATAGTCGTTGTGTGTGAGAGAAAATAATTTATCTTAATTATTTTATCACACTTGTACACTTGGTGTATTGAGCGGATCGTTGAGATTCATCGATTAGGATTGCCGGCGATAATCGATTCGAGTCTCAGAGTATTTTATTCTTAATCCCCGATATTATTGCGGGTGTGTATATTTAATATAAGTGACTTTGATTTACCAAAGGAATTAACCGATTTAATTATTGGGTTAATTACCGGTTAAGTTGGGTCACTATATTTTATATATGGCATGCCGTGAATACTTGACGGGACAGTGTATCCCGGAAGGGTTGATAATATCCCCGAGATGAGTTCATAAGGAATTATTGTGTAAACCTCATGAGTGGATTCGTTCCGCACAATAATAAAGGTTGAACGGTACTAGTCTCGGATATAAGATATGAATATTATTTATTGAGCAATAAATAAATTTATTCATGGATATTTAAATCTTAAATACACGGAATAAATAATACTAATCGGAGAAATATTATTTGATATAATATGGATTAATATTGGGAGTGCAATTTTATTTATATAGTGGAAAATAAATAAAATTTAATATTGATAAGGATTAATGGATTTGGGTTGGACCCAATTTAATCTTCAATATTTAGAAGCCCAATATTTATTCTCCTTATGATCCCCTACGTAGCCTATATAAGCACTACATGGTCTTCACTTTTCACAACAACAAAAAAAAAAAAGTTACGCCAATCATAAAGTCTTGAGAGTGAGGAAGATCCATAGGAGTCCGATAGATCGTCGCCCACACGACGTTCGGACGAAGTGCGAGAAATACGTAGGAAGATCGCAAGGTCGTCAATTGGATTCGTTTCTCTGTACAACGAATCGAGGTAATAATCGAGAAACCCCTTCTATGATTATTTGTGTTGATTAATTGTAATATATACATGAACGCACGATCCGGGAACATCGAGACCGGGATACGGGGATCTCGCGATCCCCGTCGGGATCGAACAAGGGGCGGCCGAACCCTAGGGTTCGACCGCCGGCGCGCGGGCGTGAGGGAAGCCCCGGCTGGACGCCGGGGCGAGCGATCGACGTGAAGTCGATCGCTGGGGGTTCGGCCGTGGGCTGGTGCCACGGCGGGTCGAACCCCCCGGCCTTCCTCCGCCGGTGGTGCGCGCAAGGAGAGAGGGCCGCGGCTGGACGCCGCGGCTGGGGTGATCGAGCCCTAGCTCGATCGCCGGGGACCGTCGCGGCTTCGCGCCGCGACTGTTGGTCCCCCCTCCTGTCGGTGATGGCGGTGAGTCGCCGTACTCACCGCCCGGGGCTGCCGGAGCAGCCCTGCGATCGCCATGCACGGCGATCGCGAACCCCAGCCGCGATGGGGTTCAGCTAGGGTTTAGCCGCGGGTTCATCCCGCGGCGATGCTCTTGTCGAGCCCGGTTCTTCGCGTGTGGTTCGCGTTCGTAGTTTCCGACTCGCGGGGGATTTCGACTGGGGGCGGGCTGCGTGTCTTCGGGCGCGTAGTCTCCAAAGGTCGGACTCCTGCGGATGAGTCGGTGTTCGTGCGAACTCCGGCGACGGGTTTTCGGTCGGGTTATCGGTTCCGCAATTTTTTTTGATAGCCCGGGACATCGAATCCCAACACTGGTTATAGTAGCTTAATTGATAGTGATTACACTTGCAATGATGATGATAGTGAAGCTGATTTGGAATGTGAGAATAATGTTGATGAAGCTGGTGACACAGAAGATGGGGTCTGTGATGATGACACTGAGGAGGATGTGGTTTGTGATGATGATGATTTTGATGAGAAGAGAGACTCTGATGAAGAGTCCAGTCCATGTCAGTTTCCTAGATTTAATAGTGAAACCATATTCAATCCTGAGTTTGAGCTTGGAATGGAGTTTAAGAATAGGGACCTGTTCAAGAAGGCTATTACTTCACATGCCATAAACACCAAGAGAAATCTGTATCTCAAAAAAAATGACAAGATCAGAGTGCATGCTAGATGTAGAGGGGATGGCTGTGATTGGGCAATCAATCTCTTGAAAAAAGCTGATGAAGACACCTTCCAAATCAGATTATATACTTCAGAACATCAGTGTCCTCCAACATTTCATGTTACCAACTTATCCAGCAAATGGTTAGGGCAGAAGCACCTTTCTGAATTCCAGTGTGACCCTAAAAGAAACATCAAAGGTTGGAGAAAAGAGGTAATGAGGAAGATGAACATAAATGTTTCCCACCAACAAGCTTATAGAGCAAGAGCCACAACCCTCAATATCATAGAGGGGGTTCCTGTGATGGTTTTCGACGCCGATCCAATCGCTCGATTACCTTGTTCGTGTGTGCGGAAGCGTGTAAAACAATAGAACACGAACAATAAGAAGATCTAGGCACACATTATATGTATAAACACGTTTATATATATACATCCAATATATATATATAGAGAGAGATTAACGAGATCACTTACAACCGGTGTAGCGTGCCTCGTTGATGTTGATGAAGGTGGTGTTGAGTCGATTGAACCACCTTCATAGATCAGTCACTAGATGCTCTCCTTGTGAATGACCTCGTCAAGCCTTTGGATCGTCCGGATATTTAAGCCGCACAAATGGCCCGGCCTCTACGTGTTGCACACGAACCCGGATGATGAATACCTTGCTTGCTTGAAGTGGTTCTCCAAGAACACTCTCTATTCTCACCTTTTGGTGTGAATTTCGTGGCTGATGATGATGGTGTTAGAATGAGACATGAAAATCTGATTTTCATGCTCATTATACCTCTTTTACTTCACATGTAACCCCCACCATAATGTGTGTGTCATAACCACACATAATGGGGTGTTATGGTGAAGTTCAAAGGTCACCTCCACATAATCATGCCAAATCATGATATGTGGTCCCATTGGTTTGTGTGGCATGCCATGTCACACTATGTGACATGCATTCCATGCAAGCCATGCATCCCATGCATGTGAAAATCCACGTAAATATTGATTCTAAATCAATATTATTATCAAGCAACGTATATCAATATCGAGTCCGTGTGTGACCCTGTAGGTTTGATTATCGATCAATATTATATTGTTCCCAACAATTAATATTATCGACTAATCATTTAACATCCATAGACGACCTTATGACTTTATCGATTGCACACGTAGGATCGAAGGACATATCCCAACAATCTCCCACTTGGCCTTCAGAGCCAGTGTGCTGCCAATTTCCTGTTGTCACTTTATGTCTAAGTTTGAACTTGAGGCAAGACTTGAGTCATCCTCAATCGGTTCAAACCTTTCTTGGACTATGAGTCAGACTGTAAAACCAGATTTATCACTATGATACGAATCTGGACGTGGCCACGTATTTTCCACAGTCTCGACTCTCCAAGTGGCCGGTAAGAAATGTATCCCATTATAAAATGGAGGACAATCCCATCTTGTCAATCCAAGCTCTCCCACTTGCTTCCTGATATACCTAATAACAAGTTTTATAACCTCCTTTTACGAAAGGCGTTTACTTGTATCAAAGTACACCATTTCACAATGGAATCACTCTGGACTACTCAGGTCAGAGGAAATTGCTCGACAGTCAATGAAATAGTATTATGACTCGAAATCTCAAATACTATTTCAGTCGGGTCTGTTCGATCATTAGCTCCCAACTAATATCTATGCAACTGTACTTGACGTCCCACGTCACTAGCCCATGAAGTGGCGCTATAGTACACATTGCAATCTAGTTCATTGTATTATCGGTTTGTCCGTACTCGATGATACGAACCAGGAACAATCATATGATTCAAGTATATCAGTTCAACTATTGGGACTTCATTATGCGGTAAGTCGACCTCATAACCCAATTGATATCACTTAATCATTTGGACAATTCATATAAATTAAACCATATTTATATGAAGAAATATGTATTTTACATATGAGTGAATGTTTACCAAATCTCCAAAAGTATCTAATACAGTAATAGAAATCACAACCCATCTCTAAGATGTCTGATCTCTATTGCAGTCGTGAAAGCCTCAAGCTTAAACTGCTAGAGAGGTTTAGTAAACGGGTTTGCAACCTTACCAAAAGTTGCAACTTTATTATCTTGATGTCTCCACAAAACTATCTCCCAGATAATGTGGAACTTCCTGAGCACCAGTTTTAGACTTGTGGTGCTTCCTAGCTCATTGGCTTGCGCGACAACTCTACTATAAATAGAGAACTATCGGATGGGCTGAGCTAGTTACGCCACCTAGTTCATTCAAGAACTTTCAAATCTTAACTGCCAACATTATTGCATCCAATGCAATACTGTGCTCAGCTTCTGTAGTTTAATCAGCTATATTGCATTGCATGGAACTATTCCAGAAAATTTCACCTCTAACCAGACAAAAGATATAACCAGATTAAAATCGGAAATTATCTTAGTCTGTTTTGAAGTTAGCATTCAAACAGCTTGTTAATATCAACTCTTTTTGTCTTCCAAAGACAACAAAATATTCTTTAGTCCATCTAAGGTACATAAGAATATTATTGGCCGCAGTCTAATGCGCCTCACCTGGATTTCCTTGAAACTGACTCGTCATGCTCAAAGCATACGATACGTCCGGTCGTGTACATATCATGGCGTACATTATAGACCCTATTGCCGAAGCATAAGGAATGTTTTCCATCCTCTTTTGCTCATCAAGTCCCGTAGGGCCTTGCATCTTGCTAAGAGATGTGCCATGACTCATTGGAATGAGACCCTATTGGCGTCTTTCATTCTGAACTTATCAAGTACCTTATCAATATAGGTCATTTGACTAAGTCCAAACATCATTTTCGATCTGTTCCGACAGATCTTGATGCCCAATATGTACTGTGCATCTCCAAGATCCTTTATTGAAAACAATTTACAAGCCATTCTTTAATAGAATTAAGCATAGAAACATTGTTTCCAATAAGGAGTATGTCATCGACATACAACACAATGTATACAACGTAACTCCCACTGTTCTTCTTGTAAAACAAGATTCTTACGAGTTCCTCTGAAATCCAAAACCCAGTATGGATTCATTGAACTGAAGACTGCTACTCCGATATGCTTTGCTTTTAACCATAAATGGAATTATAAGATTGCATAATTTCTCAGCCTTATTAGGATCGATAAAACTCTTTGGTTGTGTCAAAACACATTCTCTTCTAGAATCCAATTCAAGAAGTTAGTTTTAGCATCCAATATTACCATAACTCATTATCAAGATGAGTAGCAATGGCTAAGATAATCTGAATGATTTAATCAAAGCAACTGGTGAAAGTTTTTCCATAATCCACCTCGTGAATAAAACTTTTACCATCAACCTTGCTTTGAAAACCCTAGGTTTTCCATCTGTCTGTTTAGATCTTAAAGATCTATTAGCATTCATTGGGTCTAACCCCGTGATGCAAATATATCAAGTTCAAAACTTGATTATCAGATATTGATATCATCTCAGATTTCATGGCACCATGCCAATTTTAAGTAGCTGGACTCGTCATAGCTTGAATATAGGTTGAAGGTTCATCGCTTTCCAAAAGCATGGATTCATATCTCTCATTGGTCACAATATCAAAGTATTTGAATAATAGAGATAGATCTATGCCTTCCGGACCTACGAGGGTTGGTATGGCTTCCAAAACCATAAGAATACTCTCAACCCAGTATTGAGTATTCATCATTGGTTGTTTCACTTGAACCTCGTTCAAGACAACCGAGCTCCCACTGAATTTCTAGGAAAGATAACTCTTTTCAAGAAAATCACTATCTCGAGCAACAAAATATTGTTCTCAAATAGATCGTAGAAGTTGTACCCTCGAGTTTCTTATGGACATACCATAAGGAAACTTTTATCCCATTTGAGTTCAAGCTCTATAGAGATAAATCTCGTCAGAGAAGCTTTTATAACCTCAAATCTTGATGAAAACAATTTAGGGACTCTCCCTTTCCATACCTAGTATGGTGTCTTATCAACAGCTTTTGACAGCGTCCTATTCAGTGTATAAGTTGAAGTCTAGAATTGTGTGTTCCCAAAAGAGACCAGTAGTTCATTTAGACCTCTCATCGAATGGTCGAACTATATCTAATATAGTTTGTTTTCTCTTTTCCGAAACATAACCTTCATGTGCTTGTGAACTAATAGGTTCCACATACATCAGTATGGATCATCCCTAATTACTCACATGTTCTCCTTTCTCCAAGAAAGATGACATTGTTATCTTTTCAATCACACATCATTCACATGTATCAAATGACTCCAAGTCAAATGATTCTAAAATTCCTTCTAAAAGAAGCTTCGTTACATGTTTAGATTTTGATTTGATCTAATCAACAATGTTTCAGTTATGTCTCATCGATACTTATTCGATTTGGCCTTTGGTCTTAATGATATATATGATTTGTCAAGTTAAAAGTATACATAAACAATATAATAATCGTACCAAAACAAAGAATAATTCACAATTAAAATAGTTACCAAACTATTTAATAGTGAAAAAACTAATCCATCAGTATCTAATACTGAACCAATATTCATTGTTTATTGAAGGTACGAAATTATATAGTTATAATACTAAAACAAGGCCCTAAGGAAAAACAACATCATATGATCATACGGCTAATGCAGCGACTTTCGCTCCATTTCTTGCTCGTAGATCGACATCTCTATTCACCAAACTTATACTTCTATGTAGTTCCTCCACATAAAAATGTGAGAACCACATTTGGCATCCAATACCCAAGAAGTAGAATTTGTGAAGTTTAATGTCTATATCATTAATACTTGAAGATGAAGCAACCCCGTTCTTCACATCTTCTTTGAACTTTGGGCAAATTCAATTATTCCCAATAATTGAGTCTCATTCAAATTTCCCATTCAAAATTAATACAATGTCAAAACGTGATAAATCGTAAGTGAAAAATCTAAGTTTTCTAACCAGCGATATTATCATGCAATTGAAGCCCTATCTCTCATAAAATATGAGGGAGCCAACCAGACAATCGTTTCACGCCATCCAATGGCTCGAAAGTCTCTAATTTGTGTCATTGATGAACTTAAGTGTTTTGGATTATATCACTCCCCGAGGTGTAAATAATCCTAACCTTATAATCCATCAAATGAAAGACAAATTAGGCATTTGTTTTGAAATTGAATAAAATATGAATTTTTATATGTTTGCAAGTAGTGTCCAACACTTTTGCAGTAGACGCATTGAGATTCCCTAGGAACCCTAGTAGCCTTCTTGCCCATGCTCTTTTGAATACCCTATCCCATATTATAAGAATTTCCCTCTTAGGGTCCTTATCTATCGCCGGCTCAGCAGCCTTGAGCATCCCGTGGAGCTCACGAAGCGATTTCTTCAAACCATTCATGTGGAAATTTTAGCCTAAAGGCATTATAACCATCATGAGATTGAAGTATGAAATCGGTTGCCAAATAATCATCATAGGAAAAATCTAGGCGGTCACTTGAAGCAAATAATCCAATCATTTGTTACACATGTGATTCCATAGATTTCCATTTTTCCAGCCTAGCTAAAGCGATGACCCTGGTCATACCGAACCGCTCAATCTTAGCATATTCCCCGAACATGCTATTGAGTTGTTCAATGATATCTTAGGATGTGGTTATTTAACACATTTTCATTGTCTTCGTATTTGAGGACCATCCTCAAATTACGTTGTGAATCAAGAAAATTTATGTTGTTCAATTTTTCATAATCAAGAATTGAACCAAACTTGAATCGAGTTGAAATTAACATGATAAACTACAAAAGAAAGATAAATAAAGTATGTAAACATTCACAAAGCGGTAAACAAATAAGGTTGTCTAACAATTGTACTTATTTATTTCATTTTGTTCAATTGATATCCAATATCATTGTCCCTTAGAACAAAACGATCCCGAGATCCTCATCTTGCAAATCTTTAAGCCGACTGAGTCCGCACTTAAGTATTTCAAGATAGGTAGACATACCCATGTCAATGATATCTAATATCACTCTCGGTCGATGAGAATCTCATTCTCATCTCATGTCTCGATAGCCACGCCTGCAGTGGATCTATCGATGAGAAAACCAAATTCACGTGTAAGGGTCCAACCCTTACTCCCACTATCCCAAGATAACAAGTGATACCCCGCTGAGGCGAACCTATGAACTTATGATCGAGGGCTTTCATGAGTGTGATGTTTTGGACAAGACATTTTACTCATTATTTTCGGGACATGCATGTTAAGGTTTGTATGTATGTTGGTTGAACATTTATAACATAATAAACCTAGAACTAGCAAAGCACGTAAATACGTATTCGAAAGGCCCCTATAACCTCACAACACTCAAACGAAATGAATTAAAGCAACTTAAAACGCTTTGAACATCTTCTGGACTGGTCCGCGCCCGCCATTTCAGTTCCGCGCCCGCCGATTCTGGTCAAATCTATTCCGTACCCAAAAAACCACGAACGGCGCACGCCGTGTCACAAACGGCGGTCGCCGAACACCACCGGCGGTCGCCGTTTCCAAAACGGCGCCCGCCGAAAGGGTTTGGAAAAAATCTGACCCAAAATCAGCATTTCGACGGTCGTCGTTTCCAAAACGACGGTCGTCAAATCAAAACGACGGTCGTCGTTTTTATCTGACAGCCCCGGTTTCGCCCGTTTTGCTTCGTTTTGCTTCGTTTCTTCTCGTTTTCGCCGGAGAGCCGAGATCCTCCATCGAACCATGGACCAAGTCCATCGCTTACAAGTAGTACAATACAAATATAATAGAAAAACCTATCTATTACAAATAATTCCAAGGGACGCAGCCCTCAAATACTACGGCCAATCGAAACGTAAAAAACGACGAAATCATTCACCCGACCACTAACGGTGGCCGGCCTTATATCTAATCACATAATAACATAATCACAATTAAGCCATTTATGTTGATTTAAACATATTGTGTCCAACACAAAAGTGTGCACGAGCCCTAGGCTCTGATACCAATTGATGGTTTTCGACGCCGATCCAATCGCTCGATTACCTTGTTCGTGTGTGCGGAAGCGTGTAAAACAATAGAACACGAACAATAAGAAGATCTAGGCACACATTATATGTATAAACACGTTTATATATATACATCCAATATATATATATATATATAGAGATTAACGAGATCACTTACAACCGGTGTAGCGTGCCTCGTTGATGTTGATGAAGGTGGTGTTGAGTCGATTGAACCACCTTCATAGATCAGTCACTAGATGCTCTCCTTGTGAATGACCTCGTCAAGCCTTTGGATCGTCCGGATATTTAAGCCGCACAAATGGCCCGGCCTCTACGTGTTGCACACGAACCCGGATGATGAATACCTTGCTTGCTTGAAGTGGTTCTCCAAGAACACTCTCTATTCTCACCTTTTGGTGTGAATTTCGTGGCTGATGATGATGGTGTTAGAATGAGACATGAAAATCTGATTTTCATGCTCATTATACCTCTTTTACTTCACATGTAACCCCCACCATAATGTGTGTGTCATAACCACACATAATGGGGTGTTATGGTGAAGTTCAAAGGTCACCTCCACATAATCATGCCAAATCATGATATGTGGTCCCATTGGTTTGTGTGGCATGCCATGTCACACTATGTGACATGCATTCCATGCAAGCCATGCATCCCATGCATGTGAAAATCCACGTAAATATTGATTCTAAATCAATATTATTATCAAGCAACGTATATCAATATCGAGTCCGTGTGTGACCCTGTAGGTTTGATTATCGATCAATATTATATTGTTCCCAACAATTAATATTATCGACTAATCATTTAACATCCATAGACGACCTTATGACTTTATCGATTGCACACGTAGGATCGAAGGACATATCCCAACATCCTGACCTCCAGTACACAAAACTATGGGATTATGCTCAAGAGATCAGAACTTCAAACCCTGGTTCAACATGTGTGCTTGACATTGACAATGAAGGTAAGTTCTGTAAAATGTACATATGCTTTGAGGCTGTGAAAAGGGGATTTAAAAGTGGGTGTAGGCCATTCATTGGGGTGGATGGTTGTTGGTTAAAGGGTCAAAGGGGTGGAATTCTTTTATCTGCTGTGGGTGTTGACCCTTCAAATGCCATTTTCCCCATAGCATATGCTGTTGTGTCTGTAGAAAATAGGGAGACTTGGGATTGGTTTTTGTGTATGCTGAAGGTTGACTTGCACATAGGTAATGGTCAAGGTTACACTTTCATGTCAGATAAACAAAAGGGCTTGATATTGGCAATGAGGGATGTGTTTCCTAATGCAGAATCTAGGTTTTGTGTTAGACATCTTCACAATAATATGGTTACTGCTGGATTTAGGGGTCTTTCTTATAAGGATGCCTTGTGGAAGGCTGCTAGAGCTAGCACTATGGGAGTGTTCAATGGGAGAATGATGGAAATGAGGGATTTGAATGAAGCTGCTGTGGAATGGCTTGCTGAGAAGGACCCTAGCCAATGGTCTAAATCACACTTCACTGGAAATTCAAAGTGTGATATGTTGTTAAACAATGTTTGTGAAAGTTTTAATTCATGTATCTTGGATGCCAGGGATAAACCTATCCTAACAATGTTTGAGTGGTTGAGGCAATGGGTAATGGAAAGGTTTCAAAAGAATAGGGATAAAGCTAGAAGTTGGAAGGGCAGACTGCCACCTAAAATTTCCAAGATTTTGAGGAAGAATATGGACAGGATGAATGACTGCATCCCCATGAAGTCCAATAACAGGCATTATCAGATTCAATGCTCAGATGCTTCTTTGTTTGCTGTGGACCTAGAGTTGTGGTCTTGCTCTTGCAGGTTGTGGGAGTTGAGTGGAATCCCATGTAATCATGCCATGTCTGCCATAACACACCAACATTTGGATCCTGAGTTGTTTGTACACCAATGCTACACAGTGGATACATACAAAAAAGTCTATGAACCAGCTGTGGTACAATTGTTTGGTGAAGTTGATTGGGCCTCAACAATGTATATTCCTCCAATGCCACCAAGTTTTGGAAGAAAAAGAGGAAGACCAACCAAAACAAGGAGAACTGGGGCTGGTGAGGAGCCTAAGAAGAGAGTTAAGAAGATGAAAAGACAATCAAGGTGTAAAAAATGTGGTAAGGTTGGGCACACCATGAAAAAATGTAAGTCAGTGCAACCTGAAGTTCCAGTTCAACAATCTGAAACTCCTGTGCAACCTGAAATTCCAGTGCAACAATCACAAACTCCAGTGCAACCTGAAAGGGTAATTTTTAACTGTTAGTATTCTTGATTTTTTTTAATACTAATGGGCTGTATGCATGCTCTTGCAGGTGAATCAAGTTCCAGTTCAACAAACTCCAGTGCAACATGAAAGGGTAATTTTTTCAATGTTAGTATTCTTGATTTTTTGTTAATACTAGTGGACTGTATGCGTGGTCTTGCAGGTGAATCAAGTTCCAGTGCAAACCCCTATACAACAACCTGAAGTTGCTATTTTTGATGACCTTTTTGATTTGGATCCAACAACAAATGCATTGTTTCAAGAAGATGCTCATGTGGTGAAAAAACTTCAGGTACATTATATTGTATATCTAGGGCTTTTTTATGATTTTTGTAGTATTTTTTTGTGTATGGTTGGTGTGTTACGAAATGAAAAGAAATAATCGAAATGAAAAAACGAATAATCGAATAATCGAGGCTCGAATAAACGAATAATCGAAATGAAAAAACGAATAATCGAATAATCGAATAATCGAATAATCGAAATATTGTAAAGAAATGAAAAAATGAATAATCGAATAATCGAGGCTCGTGTTCTACGAGACGCTCATTTTCCAACAATTTTAATTAATTTTTATGGTTAATTGACATAGGTTAAAAGGAGCAATTTACCTTCAAAGACTGTGACTACAAGGAGTACTGTGACAACCAAAACAAAGAGAATTCCTGGGAGTAAGAAAGGAAGATGTGTGAGGGAGAAGATAAGAGGTCCACCTAAGACAAACTCTTTTTCTGTGACTGGAAGTACTGCAAATGTTACAATAAGAGGCCTGCTTGATGAAGATGATACTGAGTTTGAGGCTCTTTTAAGCCAAGCTAATAGTGGTCTTCTTGTTTCACCTTTCAAAGTTGGACCTACTCCATGGGACCAGCTGCATATCTCATCAACATCAGCACCAAAACCAACAAAGTTTGTGTCAGCATCAAATGGAGCAACAATGTTCACTACAAGCACTCTGCAAGAAGCTGCTGCTAAGAGGATATTTGTTGGTGGATATGGGAAGGGGAAGCAGCCTGCCAAGTCTCTTAATTGAACCCTCTTTGTTATGAAAAATATTTTTGGGGAAACAACTTGTCAAGTCTCTGTTTTGGTGAATTTGTATGAATTATTATGATGTTTTGGTGAAGTATTATGATGTTTTGGGATATGTAATGTTGTTTTGGTGAAGCATTAATGTTGTTTTGGTGAAGTATTACTGATGTTTTTGGTTGAGGAAAAATGATGAAGTTAGATTAATAACAAGAATATTGATTCTTAAACCAGCAGACAACTAAAACAGAGATGCATAAAAGCATTCTTACATCAACATCTTTCTTACAACAAGTAATCCCAATAAAACAGCTGCTGCATACTTTAGTTCATATATTATCATTTAAACAATATCACAACTAGGAGCACCAACACAAAGACAATCAAAATCAAAAGAGCTCTAAGCAACTTTGCCGAATTTTGAGCATATGAACACAGCATCTTCAATTTTTTCTCCAACTTCAATTCTTTTTTCTCCAACTTCAATTCTTTTGCGGTATTGCTATCCCAGTCTTCACAATCAGTCTCTCTCTGCCCATTCGTCGGGTTGCACCATGAATTGAAGGTATGTTGAACACAATAATACATCAACTTCTTGTGATTGATCGAGTTTGCCGAGCATACTCGAATTTGAAGTTTTCGGTGACATATGCCGCAACTTTTATCTTCATAGTTGAGCAAGCTAGGTTGGCCATAACTCCTATTTGTTGAACTCCGATTTGTTGAACTCGAAGACATTAAATCAACTGAAATAAAAAAGAATTGAAAAAAAAAACAGATTCACAATTTAAGAGCCCTAATTTGAATTTTTTGAAATTCGATAACCCTAGTTGTTCTCTTACCTTTGCTTCGGAAGTAAGAAAAATCCCGTTCTTCAAATGTGACGAGTGTGTTTTCTAAGAATCGCACCTTCTTTATATGGATTTTGAGATTTGAGAAAAAGGGTGCTGATAAAATGAAATGGGATATAGGGTTTTATTTTGTCCCAATTCGATTTCCCTCCCAAAAGATTGTGATTTTCCCTCCCATTCCACGCAAGCAATTTTTTACGACGTGTCAACTGCTGCGGGGTCATGTGCAAAAAACGTGACTGCCACATCAGCTTTTTTGAGCTAAAGGACTAAATGTGATTCCGAATAATTAAAAAGGACTACTAATGGGATTGGGTTTCTGGGGAGGACGATTTGTGATTTTTTCTCCATTTCATCGTTAAATTTTGTCAAAAAGGTTGCTATAAATATTTTTAATTTCCAATTGTTCTTGTGTGAGAATATGGGTCTAGTTGTATGATGATATAGGCCCAATATAATTACTCTTACAATATACTGTAGCTGTTTAGTCCAATTTTAGAGGGCTTTTCAACATGAATTTGGGGATTTGCTCAGAGCTGCTTAGGGCTGGGAAATATATCGAAAATGTCGAAATATCGATTTTATCGTACCGAAAAATCTCGAAAAATATTGAATTTTCGGTATGTCGATATTTTCGGTACGGTATGATACCGTATTGACAGTTTTCGGTACGGTATCGACATGACAGATTTTGAAAATCGACATTTCGGTATATATCGATATATTGATCGGTATGTCGACATTTCGATATATATCGATATATTGATCGGTATCTCGATATTTCGGTATATATCGATATATAATGAATATATTGTACATTTCAACATTCGGTATTACGGTATGATTACAAAATATTGAATTATATATAATAATAATAATAATAATAATAATAATAATAATAATAATAATAATAATAATAATAATAATAATAATAATAATAATAATAATAATAATAATAATAATAAAAATAAAAATAGTTATTTAGTGGGATAGTATTACTGTATTAGATATTTTAGATCAATATCAGATTCACAAAATCGAATTCCAAATCCAAATCCGAACTACGAACCCTAAATCTCAATATCTCACCTTCACGGCGCCACAACGCTCACAGCTCACCACAACCACGCTCGCGGCTCACCACCTCCACACTCAACGCCATTTACAGATCTAACATCCTTATTTTCCAGATCTAACACACCTCGCACCGTGAAAGTCGTCATACAACCTCTTCTCAGTACTCCGCGTCTCTGTATATTCGTCACCAGGAAAGGGATAGTATACAAGTTGCTTCACTTTTCCACCTTGATTCACATAGATTACATAACTTTCGGTAAGTTAAAATTGACTACTCACTTGCCAACTAACAACCTACAATTATGTTCAAGGGAGTTTTTTTTTGTTGGTGGAATGATCTAATTAATTAAAAAATTTACATTTTAGATATTTTATTTATTTATTTATTTAAGCTTCTCATCTCCTCGGTTATTTGTTCCAAGGTTTTTACTGTTTCAGCTCCCCACACAGAGTGATACAACACACACATATGTTCACAGCTCATTGAATCATTTGTTTGTTGTTAACTTATTACTTGCTGGAATATGGATTACATAATAAATGAAGTTGATTACATAGTATAATTAAGAGAGTGAATCGTATTGATTTGAATCATTTTTAGCTTCCTTTTAAATTCATATTTTTTTTCTATTTGTAGGCTCATTTGTTAAATGGAATCTGAAGCTTCTCATTCAATGCAAATTCAGTCTGAAACACCGCTTCATACTACTACAGAATCAGAACCACGTAACGAATGCACTAGCAAAAAACGACAGAGACCAAGTGTGAAGAAACCACCTACTCCTACATGTTCAAGTCAGAGAAGTATCTATTGGGATTATTGTGAAAAAGGGGAAAGAAAATTAGACAACGAGACAATACAAAGAATAGGAATATGCAAAACATGCAAGACTGTAATCCCTGTGACTTCTGGAAGTACTAGCGGGCTGAAAAACCATCTGCTCTACAGGTGCAAGGATAGTCCTTTATATCAAGGCAACCGTTCTGAGGCCACTCAAACCGTTTTGACGAATGAGACTATGGGCCAAGGAAGTGCTTTAGTTCCTCACGCTTTTAATAAAAAGCGGTGTGAGATGAAAGTTGCAGAGTATGTGATTATCGATGAAGCGTCATTTCGGGTGTCGAAGGGAAAGGATTTGTAAGTCTTCTCCATGAATTGCAACCAAGATTCAGAATTCCCGATCGAAAGAAAGTAGCAGGTATGGTTTATGAATTGTTCTTAAATGAGAAGGCCAAAATAAAAACTGTGATGTGTAACCAAAGGGTGAGTATTACAACAGATACTTGGACATCTGTTCAAAACATAAATTACATGTTTGTCACAACGCACTTTTTGGATAGTGAATGGAATTTGCATAAAAGAATCATCAGCTTTGCAAAAATTACTAGTCATGTAGGTGAAGAAATTGGAAAGATGGTAGAGGTTTGCTTGAGAGATTGGGGGATAGAAAAAGTATTTTCAATAGTTGTAGATAATGCTTCTTCTAATGATACTGCTATTGAGTACTTGAAGAAAAGAATGAAAAGTGAAAACACATTGTTGTTTGAAGGAAAATATTTGCATTTAAGGTGTGCATGCCATATCCTAAACTTAATTGTTAAGGACGGTTTGAAGGAACTTAATCACTCCATTAAATCTATAAGGAATTCCGTACTATTTATTCATTCTTCACCTTCGAGATTGAATAAATTTCGAGAGTTCGCTGTGCTAGCCAAGTTTGCGAGTTCATCGACCGTACCTATGGATGTGAAAACTAGGTGGAATGCGACTTATAAAATGCTTGAAGTTGCACTGAAATATAGAAGGGTGTTTGAAAGGATGAGCGAAGAATGGGTACCTTTTATGACATACTTCACTGAAAATGATGAAAAGGGTAAAAGAAGGGTAGGGCCACCTACTGATGATGATTGGGAGAATGCAAAAGCATTTGTACATTTTTTGAAAAAGTTTCATGATGCTACTTTAGAGCTTAGTGCAACAAAAACTCCCACCTCTCAATTAATCTATCAATCAATGGTTGCTCTACAAATTGAGATTGAAAAGCGAAGTCACGATGAATCCGATGTAGTTCTTAAAAAGGTTGCAAGTGCAATGAAGATAAAATTTGACAAGTATTGGGGGAATTGGGATACTATGAACCCTTTGATTTTTGTTAGCAATGTTCTAGATCCGAGAAACAAGCTTCAAATGATCAAGGTGAGTATCAAGAAATTGAGAGGTAGTTATACAAAGATGCAAGAGTTCATTGAAAAAGTTAAAAAGGATATGGTAACTTTGTGGATGGAGTACAAAGGAATAAATGAATCATCGGATATTGAGAGAGAAAGTATGCAAATTGAGTATAATAATGGAGATGGTACTAGCCGTGGGGGTGGTGGCCTTTGGGATGAATTGTTTAATGATGTCGAAGCACAAAATGAAGAGGAACAACTTCAAGAAATATCTAATGAAGTGGATAAGTACTTGGCCGATGAAATTGAAAAGCGTTCTAATCAAACATTCAATGTATTGGAGTGGTGGAAAGGAAGTGAAACAAGGTACCCAATTCTTTCAACTATTGCTAAAGATATTTTAGCAATTCCTAGCTCAACCGTGGCTAGTGAGTCCGCTTTTAGTTTGGGCAAACGAGTTGTCGATCCTTTTAGAAGTAGTTTGAGTCCTAAAATGGTCGAGGCATTGGTATGCTCTAATGATTGGCTAAGGGCACAGGAGTTCAGCATTTATAAAGATCCAACAGAAGATGAACTTGCTTTATACAAGGAAATTGAAGAAATTGAAAAAGGTAAGAAAATAATTTATTTTTTATTTTTTTGAGAAGTTGTCTTCTTTCCTCTGACTCTCTGTTAACACAATAACAAAGTTATGCCCTCTGTTAACAATAACAATGATTTCTTTACTTTATATTTATTATTATTATTATAGTTATGCCCTTTGAGAATATATTAAATAGTTTTTCTTTATTTTGTAGTTTTATTAATAATTAACAAGAGTAATGTTTTTGCAGGTGCAAGTGCAAGTGCAAATGTCACTTAACAAGAGTAATAAAGACGACTCGGAAATGTTATCATTAGAAGGTACTCTAAAAAGTAAATTTAATAGTTATGTTTGTGTTTTTAATAAATTTTACCATTCTAATGACCTTATCTTTAATTTTTGTAGGTTTTTCAAGTTGTGCGATTGGTCGATGTCGATGTGTGTTTTAAACTTTGTTTGATTGTTGAACTCTAGAACTTGCTTAGATTTTAGACTGTCCTAAAGCCTGAGATTTGAGCATAATTTGCTTTGAAGATTTGTTGTGTTTTTAATGTTTGAAAATTGGATGTTTTGTTATTTTTTCGGTATAATTCGACATATTGTTAATTTCGGTATAATTCGACATACCGATAATTTCGGTATGATTCGACATACCGATAGTTTCGGTATATTGTCGGTATGACAAAACTTCGATATAGTTCGGTACGGTATCGGTATGAACTTATTTGATATCGAAATTTCGGTATATCGATAATCGGTATACCGAATTGTTCGGTACGGTATCGGTATGAAAATTTTCAATATCGAATTTTTCGACACGGTATCGGTATACTCAATTCGATACGGTACGGTACGGTATGCCAGCCCTAGAGCTGCTAATGAGCTCATGAGGGTCCGCTCGCATCGAGCTTCGAGGCTTAATTCGAGTTCGAGTAACTCGTTATATTAAGATAGTCGAGCATGAGCATCATTTTTGATTCTTCAAGCATGCTAACAAGCGGCTCGAGCCGCTCAAAAAATTATTATATATTTATATTTATATTTTAATCTTTAATTTAACTAGTACTCAATGTTTAATTAATTTAAAAAAATATTTAATACTAAAAAATACTATAATTATTGAATTGCTTGTGAGCAGATCTATATACTGCTTAAGATCAATCAACTTTTTAACGAGCCGAGCTCGAGCTTGAAATTGATCGGCTCGTCGAGCTCGAGATCGTTTTAATTTTTGTCGAGCATGCTCGACTTGATTCTTCTGCGACTTGATTCTTCTGCAACTCTAGTCTCATGTACCAAATAAATAAATAAATGTTTTATTTTTGTTTCAATGTTCTTGTGCACCATTACATTTGAATGGTTTGGTCGAAAACCGTCTTAGTATTACATTTGTTTTTGTTGCACAGTTTCGAAAAAAATCCGGTTAATGCATATTTATTTAAAGTCGTTTACTCGTTTATAATCTAAGTTGGTCTTATGGCAACTCTTGTGTGTGTGTGCGCCTATTTATGCAAGAGTAAAGCTCTAAAATCGAGCAAATCAATTCCGTATTTCAGATGAGTTGTGTAACAACTAACAAGTAACTGGTGACTTCCATAGAGGTAGTTGCAGATTTCGGGAAGATGACAATTTTGATAAGGGGTATTATGGTCATTTGGTTTCACGGTTATGAAGCTCTTATGCTTATTCATTTTCAGGTTAAATAGTTTGCAAATTCTGGTTTCTACAGAAGAATGATCCTCACGAAGCATTACCGTTGCCTCCACTCCTCGAGCTGCATCTGTACCAAAGGCCACCTAACTGAAGAAATCTTATTCTTAGTCTTCAACCACCTGAACTGGAACCCACAGCTGATTGCTTCCCTCTCGTGCACCTGCAAGTGGTTCGACGACCTCTCCAAACGCGTCCTCTGGAAAGAGTTCTGCAAATCTCGAGCCCCTAAGATGATGCTCGACTTACAGTCCAGTGGATCCCACAGCGTCGACGGGAACTGGCGGGCCCTGGGCAAGCTCCTCATTTTCTGCGCGGGCTCCAAGAAAAACGGGCTTTTCAGCACGGGCCATATCCCGGGCCACTTCGTGCATCGGGCCCGTTTTTCAAGAACTTCCGGGAAGAGCTTCTTGCTGCCTCAGTGCAAGGCGGATGTTCTGTACGTGTCTGATCCGTGCGAGCATTCGGACCAGGGAGATGTTGGGTTTTTCCGGGGGGTATTTAAGTCATTTTCTCATTCTAAGGTGTAGATGTTAGTTTTGTCGACAACATGTGTTTGTTGTTTGTCCTTGATTTCAGGTGTTAAGGTGAATGGATGCAAGACTTACGACTTTATGATATGATACAACGAAGTCAAGACTTTCAAGGTTCAACACAACACTCTAGCTCACTGCACCTGAGCCAACAATGCTAAGGTCCAACACTCTAGCTCACTGCACCTGAGCCAACAATGCTAAGGTCCAACACTCTAGCTCACTGCACCTGAGCCAACAATGTCAAGGTCCAACACCTTTGCACTCTCTCGCTAGCGACGCCACACCAAGGTCCCGGACCTGAGCATCCTGTCGCTAGCGATACAATGCTTAAGTCTGGCATACTCTCATCAACTCTCGCTAGCGACGCCCTACCATAGTCCGGACCTGATCATCTTGTCGCTAGCGACACATTGCCATGACCCTCGATGTGCAGTCCGTCGGTTTTGGCCATATCTCCTTCATACGAGCTCTGATTGTGTTGATTCAAAATGCTATGGAATCCACACTTCAAGAGCTACAAGAAACCCTCATCACCTTCGCTAGCGAAACTTTTCTAAGGTCCTGCATCCCTGCTTTCTGTCGCTAGCGAAACTTTTCCAAGGTCCAGAATTCTTGGATGTGCAGTCCGTCGATTTTGGCCATATCTCCTTCATACGAGCTCTGATTGTGTTGATTCAAAATGCTATGGAATCCACACTTCAAGAGCTACAAGAAACCATCATCACCTGTCGCTAGCGAAACTTTTCCAAGGTCCTGCATCCCTGCTTTCTGTCGCTAGCGAAACTTTTCCAAGGTCCAGAATTCTTGGATGTGCAGTCCGTCGATTTTGGTCATATATCCTTCATACGAGCTCTGATTGTGTTGATTCAAAATGCTATGGAATCCACACTTCAAGAGCTACAAGGAACACTCATCACCTGTCGCTAGCGAAACTTTTCCAAGGTCCTGCATCCCTGCTTTCTGTCGCTAGCGACAATCACACAGGGTCCGGCATTCTTGCCTCCTGTCGCTAGCGACAACTTACCATTGTCCGGGACCTGATCATCCTGTCGCTAGCGCCACTCTTCCATGGTGCTGCACTCTTGCATGTCAACATCATGTCATGCCGTGATACCTTCTCTCAGTGATCATCTCCTGATGCTGAGAGTGTAACGTCCTATCATCAACGTCAAGTGCAAGTGATACCTATCCACCTTCAAGTATTGATGATGAGTGATTGTTGTTTACCACTTCAACGATATCGACGACCGTGAAGACGATAAAGTACTGAAGCCTCAACGACGAGTGTTCGTCACGATGAAGTTGAAGATGAAGTATTGAGATCGACGGAGTCAAGATAGTGTTGAAGTCTGAAGTTGAAGAATCGAAGATTCAAGATTCGAAGATTCAAGAATCGAACATTCAAGATTCCAAGATTCAAGAATCGAAGATTCCAAAAGTGATGTCATCCATGGAATTGTGATGTAGGCCAAGCATGTGGCCAATCAGATTGCTCTATTTCAAGGCCTCACATGTGCGAGACTACTATATATACCCATGGGGTTGGATGATATCCTTTGACGATTTTGAGAGAACGAAATCCGATATCCGAGTATCAACGTTCGTTGTTTACGGCTTATAGCTTAAGAGTTTTGGTAGTTGTTTTGTGCTGTGCACCGATAGTAGAGTTATGCGATTTAGCTCTAGGTGATATAGTACTAGATCATTAGTTCGTTGGAGTGCTGCGTCACTTGGGATACGACTCTTGATCATTCCGTCTACCTTTCTCCACAAGTGTAATAGTTAGTTTTGTTTATCAATGAAATGAAACTATTATACAACCTTGTCTTCACTACTTAACTACTTTGAGTTCGATCATATACACATTACTTCGAGTGTGTGTTAACGGAGTGTGGTTGAGCGAACGAAGACTATTTTAAGACCGACTTCACGAAAAGTTGGTATCCTACGTCGAAGACGTAATTTCAATTGGTATCAGAGCGGGACGTCATACGTATAAGACGTGATCCGAATCTTGACTTCATATTTTCCGCTACAATGGAGTCTCCTATGTTCGCACATCAACCGATCATGCTTACTCATCAGAACTATTCGAATTGGAAATCCAAAGTATCAGTTAGAATTAAAGGACATGACTCTCGTGCATGGAGATCAGTGTTAGAAGGATGGGAACGCCCATTTACTATTGATGCTAAAGGCAACAAAGTTCTCAAACTTGAACGACATTGGTCTAGTGAAGAGCGTGAAGCTTCTACTGCCAACAACAAAGCCTTACGTTTCATCTGTGAATGGCTGGAGCTCAACATGTATCGACTTGTCAAAGATTGCACCTCAGCCAAAGAAGCTTGGGAAACTCTCCAGAGAACTTGTGGAGGACACAAACAAGTCAACCAATCTAAGAGTTGCTCTCTCACTACTCTAGTTCATAAGCTTCAGATGAAAGAGCATGAAGTTGGCAAAAAGAGTGAAACATATTCTGATGGAATTTCTTCAGATCGTGAATCTGAGTATGAATCGGAATCGACAGAGTCTACTCCTATAACGTCTCATGCTAAATTCGACTCAAAAGAAATTGAGAATCTAAAGGAAGATTTTTCAAAGCTTCAACATCTTTACAATGATGGAACTACTTCAAACACCGACTCTGAGTGTGAATCAGAATTAACAGAGAATACTTCTAAAACACCTCAAACTGAAGTTGAGTCTACAAAAATGTTGGACTTGAAAGATAGAATCACAACACTCCAAAGGGAGTTTGAAACAGCTATTACTGAAGAAGGAGCACTTGATGTGTATCATCACATATTGAAAGGATCATCAGTTGATGATCACAAAATTGATGAACTTCTGAAGGACACGCCGTCTGTCAACAATAGTTTCTACATGGCCTCCAAAAACGGAGAATGTTGTGATGAAGGAACTTTCTCAGCTTGTGAATCCGAGTATGAATCTGAAATGGAAAAAGCAACATCACTTGTGTCTCAGAATGAAGTTGTGTCTGATGAATTGCTTGCACTGAAGGTGAATCTCTTAGAACTACAAAAACTTTATGAAGCAGCAATCACTGAGAAAGAAACACTCGAAGTGTCTCTAAAATGTTTGAAAGAGTGCGTTGATGACTTCTCTAAAGAAAAACGAAAACTCTCTGAAGAAGCTGTTGAGTTGAGAAACTTGGTTGAAAAGTCTAACTCTGAAAATTTAAAGTTGAAAGCTTCTCGTAAAAATCTGGAACAAAAGTTTGATGATCTCTTTGAAGAGAAGCACAAATTCTTCAAGGAAGCAGTTGAGTTGAGATCCTCATTCGAAAAGTCTAATGCTGAAAATTCTAAGTTGAAAACATCCTTGAAAAAGGAGATTGCCGAAGTCAAAATGCTTCGTAATTTGTTCAAACACTCTGACGCTGAGAATGATGAATTAAAATCGACCTTGACACAGACTCAAACGGATCTTGCTATGAGTGTCAAAGATTGTTTCAATCTGAAAGCAAAATTGCACATGACAGATGAGCTTTTGAAGAAGATGAACACAAATTCTTCAGTTTTTGATAATGCTACCTCCTTGGTGAATCCAAACAGATATGGATTAGGATTCCAAAAAGTTTTCAACTCTATATACTCAACTCCTGAGAATAAGCAAACAAAGTTTGTCAAGGCTTCCTCTTCTGATGAAAATTCTAAAGCTGAGACTGATGAGAAAACCGAAAATGAAACATCTAAGCGAAAGGAGATTGCAGAGGGAAAGAAAATTATGACTTCTGAGTCTAATGATGAGGTCCCTGAAGCTAGCTCATCCAAATGTTTCAATGTCAAGCTATATCAGGCTCAAAAGACTATCATCAAGAAACCTAGAAACACTCTATCGTATGAGGATGCCTTCATGAATAAACTAAAGAAATTGGCTCCAAATATTTCTTTGAAAGAAAGGCCCACTTCTTCTTCTACTAAGATTGAAAAGCCAAAGCTAAAGGAAACTAAGCTCAAGAAGAAGTATGTTTGTCACTACTGTAACAAACCCGGACACATCAAACCTTATTGCTACAAGTTGAGAGATGATGTGAACCAAGGGATAGTGACTGAGCAAAGGAACGTATATTCCAAGAGAGTCCGACGCCAAACTCCGTTTCATAAAGATGCTTCGATGAAAAATTTGACAGAGTCTTCATCTATAAGGTCGAAACCCAGAATGCTTGCTCCTCTCTTTACTAATGTTGAAAACATCAAACGAGAGGAAGTAAAGCACAAGAAAAAGAATGTTTGCCACTATTGCAACAAGCTTGGACATATTAGGCCGTATTGTTACAAAATGAAGGATGATGTGAATCGTGGCTTGGTGGCTGTGAAAAAGAAGAATGGCTCTGCGAAGCAAGTGAAGAAGAAATGGGTGCCAAAAGAGAAAAATCGAAAAATTTGGAAACCAAAAATTAAGAGCACTACTCAATGGGTGCCTAAACCTCAAGAGAGTAAAGTTGAACTTAACTCTACCTCCAAACATGTTTGGCAACCCAGAGAAATTATTTTCTGCAATGTTGCACTCAATGCCTCTGAGACCGGCTCCAAAGGAATTTGGTATTTTGACAGTGGTTGCTCGCGTCATATGACTGGGACTAAGAAATTTTTGAAAAATTACGAACCGATGACTGGTGCTCCCGTGGTGTTCGGAGGAGGAGCTAAAGGCATTGTCATGGGGAAAGGAACACTTCACATTAAAGGATTGCCACCAATCCAAAATGTTGTTCATGTGAAGGGTCTAGTAGCCAATCTTATTAGCATCAGCCAACTGTGTGATGAAGGGCTGAATGTTAACTTTGATAGAGACTCTTGTAAAGTTTTTGATGTTGAAGGAAAGTGCATCATGGAAGGTCCACGTGCCAAGAATAACTGCTATACTACTGAGTATAGTTGCTTCTCAGTGACCGTTCCTGATGAGGTTGATTTATGGCATCAACGCCTTGGACACACTAGCACTCGAAACTTGAGTAAACTGGTTAAGGGGGAGATAGTTCGAGGAATCCCTAAACTTCTCAAAATCGAGAAAAGAGTGTGTGGTGACTGTCAGAAGGGTAAGCTGACGAGATCATCTCATCCTGCACTAACAACACTAATGAGCACTTCATCTCCTTTCGAACTACTTCCCAAGGATCTCATGGGTCAAATAGAAGTGAAGAGTATTGCGAAGAAAGAATACGTGTTGGTGGTTGTTGATGATTTCTCTCGTTACACATGGACGAGATTTCTTGCTACGAATGTTTACAAGCCAAATCATGTTTATAAGCTTCACAAAGCTTTATATGGGTTGAAGCAAGCCCCTCGCGCTTGGTATGGGTGTCTGACAGACTACCTACTGAAATTTGGCTTTGAACGTGGCTCAGTGGATAAGACTCTCTTCATCAAGCGTGATGGCAAACATATGATAGTTGCCCAGATTTACGTCGATGACATTGTATTTGGTGTTACTTGCTCTAAGCTCGTGAAAGTATTCACGGACTCTATGTCTTCAACATTTCAGATGAGTCTTGAAGGAGAGCTACACCAATTTTTGGGTCTTCAAATATCTCAACGACCGAATGGAATCTTCGTATCTCGAAGCAAATATGCGAAAAATATGGTCGAAAAATTCGAGATGTATCATGCTAAGCCTGCTAACACTCCCATGGCCACTACTGAACGGTTATCTAAATCGACTAATAGTCGAAGTGTTGATCAAACTCTCTATCGTTCAATGTTTGGTAGTTTATTGTATCTAACCGCTACTCGCCCTGACATAATGTTTAGTGCTTGTATTTGTGCTAGGTACCAAGCTGATCCACAAGAAGACCATCTACGAGCTGTCAAAAGGTTACTCCGCTACATCTCCGAGACTTCTGGGTTAGGCCTTTGGTATGCATGCGACACTTCATCGAATCGTGTCGGTTACTCCGATGCGGATTGGGCAAGCGATACAAATGAAATAAAGAGCACTTCGGGATGTTGTTGCTTCCTTGGCAATAACATAGTGTCATGGCATAGTCGGAAGCAAAATTGCATTTCGCTCTCTACAGCCGAGTCTGAGTATGTTGCAGCCGGGAGTTGCTACACTCAATTGCTTTGGCTTAAGCAAATGTTGGATGACTATCTTATCGAGAGTGCTCCCTTGGTGCTGTACTGTGATAACCAAAGTGCTATCAAAATCAGCGAAAATCCTGTCCAGCATTCTCGCACTAAACACATCGACATTCGACATCATTTCATTAGAGATTTGGTTGATCGTGATATAGTCAGTCTACAGCATATTTCAACAGAAAAACAACTCGCTGACATCTTCACCAAACCTCTTGACTTTAAGAGATTTAAAAACTTAAGAAATTCTCTCTGCATGTGTTCTCTATAAGAGTTCACGAAAATTTTGAAGTCTGAAAGATTGTTTTCTTTACTTCTGAATATGCACTATAAATCGTCGTGGACTAGTCTAATCAGACGAACATGGATTCGAGGCCGCTTTAGTCTTCCGACCCAAGTGTATTTATTCCTCTGAGTGCAAACATGTGAACTTGGCATATAACTCCCATCGCTATCATTTGCATAGATTCATAATACCGAGTAACGGAGGATGCCGGATCACATTGTCCGCCGGCTCCCCTCTTCGAAAGGTAGCACATGAACGCTATAATCTAAGATGCTCAACCATCACACTTCGGAGATGCAGGATGATCCTTGCTCCCCTCTGACTGTTGTAATGAGCATCTGCTGCATATCATTTAAAGCTAAAACTCGTCTAGAGGACGCCGGATCACATTTTCCGCCGGCTCCCCTCTGACGAGTAACGCTAGTCCCAAGTGGAGTGCCTTAAGAGTTCACCTTGCACTCATGAATTATAATCTCTTGTGCGGTGTAAACTCACCATATATGTTCCGATGAAACACGATTGCATTCTTGTGATTGCGACGAAGGACAAGTTAAACTTATTTCAATATACTTCGGTCCGTTTCACCGGTTTTTACTTCGAGAGTTATTTCATTATACCTCAAAGTTATATTCACCTTGTGTGAAATTTTTTGTTTTGGAGATTGATGATACGTGACATTTTTTTTTGGGAAAATATTTGCTCTTCACTGCCTCGTATTACCGCTTGAATCTCTCTTAAAATGTATTTGAATGTTTGCTGTGTGTTGAACGCTTGAATACTAACTCAGGATGTGTTGTATTGATATGTACTCTTGTAGTTCATGTTCAGCATCTCGTGGAGTTCTTACGTAAAGGCATAAGATGAGTGTAGCAGCACCTGGTGGACTTCATACCTCACGACGTGCGCCATTAAGAGAAGGTCACGGCATGCGCATACTGGCGCATGCGCCATGGTTACTAGGTCGTGACTCCCCGCTGCCATCACTCAACTGCAACACTCCACTCTCTAATATCAACACCTCAACACATCAACACCTGTTATCAACAACACTCAACACCATGTCATGCTGTCAACACAACATGGTATCAACAACACTCAACATTTGGACAACCGATCTCAAGCTGAACAGATGGATGCTTTCGACTACCTTCACCAGATGACCCATCAAGGGGGAGGGTTAGGTGGTGCTGGCCCATCTAGTAAAAGTTTGCATCTCTGTGATGCTGGTTTTTATGTTTTGATAACTTTTAAACAATTCTGCTCTGCATGCATAAGACTTGACATTTATCATCATGCATGTTTTTCATATTTGATGAACACCTTTGTTGTTTTGATGTTGTAAGTGTTTTGGTTTTCATCTCTTCAATGCTAGTCTTTCATTGTTGAATGTTGATTGTTTTTTTTTACTTAGTCTTATTTTGATATGCTTCTCTTGAGGGGGAGATATTGTGTATCTCCGTTTGCTAACCTTTGGTCACATGAGTTGTGCCAAAAAGGGGAAGATTGTAGATGTTGGTTTTGGCAACAACATATGTGTTTGTTGTTTGTTTTGTTTTCAGGTGATGTATCTCTTGAGGGGGAGATAGTGTGTATCTCCGTTTGCTAACCTTTGGTCACATGAGTTGTGCTAAAAAGGGGGAGATTGAAGATGTTGGTTTTTTGGCAACAACATATGTTTTTGGTTGCTTGGTTTTTGAGATTCTTTGTATCTCCTTATGCTAACACTTGTTCACATGGTTGTGACAAAAAGGGGGAGATTGTAGATGTTAGTTTTGTCGACAACATGTGTTTGTTGTTTGTCCTTGATTTCAGGTGTTAAGGTGAATGGATGCAAGACTTACGACTTTATGATATGATACAACGAAGTCAAGACTTTCAAGGTTCAACACAACACTCTAGCTCACTGCACCTGAGCCAACAATGCTAAGGTCCAACACTCTAGCTCACTGCACCTGAGCCAACAATGCTAAGGTCCAACACTCTAGCTCACTGCACCTGAGCCAACAATGTCAAGGTCCAACACCTTTGCACTCTCTCGCTAGCGACGCCACACCAAGGTCCCGGACCTGAGCATCCTGTCGCTAGCGATACAATGCTTAAGTCTGGCATACTCTCATCAACTCTCGCTAGCGACGCCCTACCATAGTCCGGACCTGATCATCTTGTCGCTAGCGACACATTGCCATGACCCTCGATGTGCAGTCCGTCGGTTTTGGCCATATCTCCTTCATACTAGCTCTGATTGTGTTGATTCAAAATGCTATGGAATCCACACTTCAAGAGCTACAAGAAACCCTCATCACCTTCGCTAGCGAAACTTTTCTAAGGTCCTGCATCCCTGCTTTCTGTCGCTAGCGAAACTTTTCCAAGGTCCAGAATTCTTGGATGTGCAGTCCGTCGATTTTGGCCATATCTCCTTCATACGAGCTCTGATTGTGTTGATTCAAAATGCTATGGAATCCACACTTCAAGAGCTACAAGAAACCATCATCACCTGTCGCTAGCGAAACTTTTCCAAGGTCCTGCATCCCTGCTTTCTGTCGCTAGCGAAACTTTTCCAAGGTCCAGAATTCTTGGATGTGCAGTCCGTCGATTTTGGTCATATCTCCTTCATACGAGCTCTGATTGTGTTGATTCAAAATGCTATGGAATCCACACTTCAAGAGCTACAAGGAACACTCATCACCTGTCGCTAGCGAAACTTTTCCAAGGTCCTGCATCCCTGCTTTCTGTCGCTAGCGACAATCACACAGGGTCCGGCATTCTTGCCTCCTGTCGCTAGCGACAACTTACCATTGTCCGGGACCTGATCATCCTGTCGCTAGCGCCACTCTTCCATGGTGCTGCACTCTTGCATGTCAACATCATGTCATGCCGTGATACCTTCTCTCAGTGATCATCTCCTGATGCTGAGAGTGTAACGTCCTATCATCAACGTCAAGTGCAAGTGATACCTATCCACCTTCAAGTATTGATGATGAGTGATTGTTGTTTACCACTTCAACGATATCGACGACCGTGAAGACGATAAAGTACTGAAGCCTCAACGACGAGTGTTCGTCACGATGAAGTTGAAGATGAAGTATTGAGATCGACGGAGTCAAGATAGTGTTGAAGTCTGAAGTTGAAGAATCGAAGATTCAAGATTCGAAGATTCAAGAATCGAACATTCAAGATTCCAAGATTCAAGAATCGAAGATTCCAAAAGTGATGTCATCCATGGAATTGTGATGTAGGCCAAGCATGTGGCCAATCAGATTGCTCTATTTCAAGGCCTCACATGTGCGAGACTACTATATATACCCATGGGGTTGGATGATATCCTTTGACGATTTTGAGAGAACGAAATCCGATATCCGAGTATCAACGTTCGTTGTTTACGGCTTATAGCTTAAGAGTTTTGGTAGTTGTTTTGTGCTGTGCACCGATAGTAGAGTTATGCGATTTAGCTCTAGGTGATATAGTACTAGATCATTAGTTCGTTGGAGTGCTGCGTCACTTGGGATACGACTCTTGATCATTCCGTCTACCTTTCTCCACAAGTGTAATAGTTAGTTTTGTTTATCAATGAAATGAAACTATTATACAACCTTGTCTTCACTACTTAACTACTTTGAGTTCGATCATATACACATTACTTCGAGTGTGTGTTAACGGAGTGTGGTTGAGCGAACGAAGACTATTTTAAGACCGACTTCACGAAAAGTTGGTATCCTACGTCGAAGACGTAATTTCATAAGGTGAGGAGTTTGTTGATAAAGAGATGTGCGCCTTTGCACCCATCTGAGGTTTGCTCGTATTGTAAGGCGAGGCTGTGGAATATGGCTGCAGCGGATATGGTGCCGTCGAGCGCCATCTCTTGGCTGGGTGCTTTTGATGATTGTGTCGAGTACTATGTGTGCTTGAACGGGCATTTGCTCGGGATTTGTACGCTTTTGCCCTTGTCGGATTCGGATGAGGGGTGATGGGTTTTCATGTATTGAAGATGATGTGTTCTGATTGATTAACCTTTTTTTGTTTTTGTTACATTCACTGACTGTATTGTTCTATTTGAGGTCGATTTCTTCAGGTGGAATGATTTTCTTTCTTCTAAGAAACTGTTTTCTTTGGGTGAACATATTCTATGATCATAAAAAATACAAAAATAATAACTTGCAGGAAAAAACACAGGATATGTAGATATGATATTCAATGTTATATTATTATACGTAAACAAACACAGTACTAAATCCCTGAATATAGCAATCCCAGAAGGAAAAAGTAAGAGATATGTTAACTGCTATATGGACACATGACTCTGGACCAAAGTATAAATCCTGAAAATCTACACATCTGATCAACACTTAGCGTTTTGCGCAAACAGATAGATTTCGCGGTTTTCGGGCCTGCACCAAACCCAAGCATGTTCATCTGCAAAGGATATCACAATACTCGAACCAAGTCAGTTTTAGAATTTACACTAAGGGATTGGTTTCTTATTGACGAAGAAAAATCACAATCACGAGTCGGTAAGAAAATTATTTCCCTTTGTTGGTGCAGTACTTTATTTGTTTATAAAACTCAGATATGCATAATGCATCAACTTTCATAATTTCAATATCAGACCACAAGTATCATCGACTCATTTTCACATTTAGAAAACACATCATTATTCTCTAGTCAAACAAATATTTCAAAATATAATCGACTCAAGTGCCTTATAAGTAGTAGTGCTAACCTGCCAACAATGGATGTGCCATGTCCAGAGCTGGAGCTCGTCTCATAATATCACACAGCCACAATTATTCTGCTTAGGATCACTAAGCAATTTTTTCTCTGCTCCACACCAAAACGTTGCCCCACTTAAGTGAAATGCTATTCATGAAAGGTAAAAAGAAAAACAGGTTTAAATGGAACCTTTTTCCGTCGGTGGTGGTTGAACAACTGTTGGTTAGTTTTTGTACAAAATGTCTAAATCCGAAACATAAAATAAAATAAAATCTGGACTAGAACAGTACTACTGATCTTTACAATTCCAGAATTTAATTAAATAAAATAAGTAAATAAATTAACCTTTATCGGGCTTCGATCAGAAACTTGTTGCGGGTAGTCGAGGCGCTTTCGCTATCCGCAAGACTAAAACGCCCCGTGTATGCTACGGTTTTACGACGTTAGTCCCCAAAGATACAACGACTTTCAATCATCTTCTAGTCTGAGGCACACCAGCTAGAAGCTCCGTCGAACGAGAAAGAGAGAGAACCGAGCATATGCAAATGTAAGGAACTAATATTGCCTACACAATATTTCTAACTGTTGGAGTTGTGTACTTAATGTCTAGATTTAAGTAACAGTAAACTCCCGATCATAGCATTTAATCTATTAATTAATAAACAATTGTTTGCGTTTAATTATTGTTAATTAAATATATGCAAATTATAGTCCTGGATTTTATACGTTGTAGTTAGTATGGTGCAAGCATGGGCGCACAGAAGATCATACTATCGGTTACTCGTATTTAATCAAACAGTAGCTCACGACCTAGATGGACACGGACCAATCCATCGGTATAGTCGTTGTGTGAGAGAGAAAATAATTTGTCTTGATTATTTTATCACACTTGTACACTTGGTGTATTGAGCGGATCGTTGAGATTCATCGATTAGGATTGCCGGCGATAATCGATTCGAGTCTCAGTGTATTTTATTCTTAATCCCCGATATTATTGCGGGTGTGTATATTTAATATATGTGACTTTGATTTAGCAAAGGAATTAACCGATTTAATTATTAGGTTGATTACCGGTTAAGTTGGGTCACTATATTTTATATATGGCATGCCGTGAATAATTGACCGGACAGTGTATCCCGTAAGGGTTGATAATATCCCCGAGATGAGTTCATAAGGAATTATTGTGTAAACCTCATGAGTGGATTCGTTCCGCACAATAATTAAGGATGAATGGTACTAGTCTCGGATTCAAGAGATGAATAAATTAATTAGCAATAAATTAATTTTATTCATGGATATTTAAATCTTAAATACACGAAATAAATAATACTACCGGAGAAATATTATTTGATATAATATGGTTTAATATTGGGAGTGCAATTAATTTATATAGTGGAAAATAAATTAATTAATATTGATAAGGATTAATGGACTTGAGCATTGAGCTCAATTTAATCTTCAATATTGGAAGCCCAATATTCCACCTCCTTTAGATCCCCTACGTAGCCTATAAAAGCACTACATGGCCTTCATAATTCAAAACTTGAATAAGACAAGATTATCATACTTGATATTCTAGAGAGTTGAAGGAGATCCATAGGAGTTCGATAGATCGTCGCCCACCCGACGTTCGAACGGAGTGCAAGGAATACGTAGGAAGATTCAAAGGTCTTCAATTGATTTCGTTTTTCCGCACAACGAATCAAATGTATGATCATAAAACTCCTTGTGTGATTTATGTTCAATTGAATTGTGATACATACATGAACGCACGATCCGGGAAAACGTCGAGACCGGGATACGGGGATTCGAGATCCCCGTCGGGATCGAAGGGTGGCGGCCGAACCCTAGGGTTCGGACCGCCGCGGCGCGCGGACAAGGGGCAAGCGATCGACGTGAAGTCGATCGCTGGGGGTTCAGCCGTGGGCTGGTGCCACGGCGGGACGAACCCCCCGGCCACCCTTGACCGGCGGCGTGCGCACGGGAGGAGCCCCGGCTTCGGTCGGGGCGAGCGATCGCGGCTGGCGCGCGATCGCAAGGGATCGCGGCTGGGCCGCGGCTGGTCAGCCGGGAGCTGACCGCCCTCCTCCGGCGGTGGTGGTGAGTCGCCGGACTCACCACCGGGGGCTGTTGGACAGCCCCGGCGATCGCAAGGTGCGATCGCGAGCCCCCTTGCGGCGGGGGGCTCGGCTAGGGTTTTCTAGCCGCGGGCTTTCATCCCGTGGCGGTGATGCTCGAGTCGAGCTCCGTCGACGTGAAGTGGTTCGCGTGTTTCCGGCGATGGGATTTCGGTCGGGGTTATCGGTTCCGCAATTTTTGATACCCCGGGATATCGATTTCCAGCACTAACTATATGAGAATGCACTATAAGTTTTTTAGAGATAATTAGATTGAAAAAGTTGTTTTTTTCTCAACTACAAAAGCTCCTATTTATACTCATTAGGGGAGTCTCAAAAGACATAAAGGCATGCCAAATGCCATATGTTGTGCAGATAAAATTCGACGATCATCCGAGCATGAGAGACCCCTCTTTTGGGCAAGCAACCAGAAAGACAGCGCCCAGTTCGCCCGAGGAGAATATCCGAGCAGGACGGACACAGAAAAACCCTTAGAAATGATACAGGGCGACATATCGCCCGAGCGTAAACCGGGGAGAAGCCCCATTCCTCCCATGGTCGGACCACCGGGGGTCGAACTCCTCGTGCTTGGGCCAGGAGAGAGGGGATGGGCTTCATGGTGGAGTTATTTGATGGGCTTGGCCCATTAGCCAACTTAGGAAACCCTAATTTGTATTTTCTATAAATAGATGATGTAATTTTCCATTTAGGGATATCTACACATTCCCCCAAAAATTCTTGGAGAGCTAAATTACCTTGTTCACCACTCAATCCCCAAATCTTCATATTTTAGTTGATTATTGGAGAGCACGACTTTTCAGCTATCAACAATTGGCGCTAGAAGGAGGGGGAATCCTCGGGCGTTGAGTGAATTAGAACGAACTTAGGCATGAATTATTCGAACACCACCACAGGTCTTCTGACCACGACCGGGGTCTCGGGCTTGACCTCGGCAGAGAAAGGAAAGGGTCCCGAGGAGCCAAATGACGTCCGGACTGGAGGGGCAGAGATATCCCAGATTGAGAGAGAGCAGCTCGACCACATCGAAATGTTGAGAGCTGAGCAGCGAGAAATCAGGGAAGAGCAGAGGGTCCTTCATGAGAAGAAGAGGGAAGCCCTCAGAAGCAGGCGAGCTGTTGAGAGCCTACCCGACCTGAACCTCGAATGCCTCCAAACCCCGGAGGACATCAAGAGAACCATACGGCTGCTGCAGGAGAAGTCAGCTCGCATGGAAAGGGCGAACAAGAATCCGGCCCAAGGACCCGTAGTGAGGAACCTAGATGGAGACTTTCAAGAAGAAGAATTCGAGGAGGAGTTGGGAGCTCGGGCAATCTCCCCCGTACGCCCTCGCAAGAAAGGTCGCGGGTTGGGATTGATTCGACAAGAAGAGTATGATGGCGATTCCAGCGAATCGCAGGAATCAGATGAGGTTTATGAAGAGTGGGATGACCAGAGGGACGTCAGGACTCCACCTCGGGCCGTTAGACGAGGCCGGAAGGCGAGGAGGCAACCCCGCGGTCGCCCCGACGAGGATGTGATTAGAAGGTTGGAAGAGATGGAGAGGCAGATCGCTTTGCAGAAAGGCGAGGGGCCTCGGAGGACGATCTTGAATGATCCACTGTCCCGCCGGCTCGCGAGTGCGAGAACCCAGGTGGACATCGCGCCGATGATGAATATGATCTATGATGGAAAGGCGGATCCGGAGGTCCATTTGAGCAAATATAACATATACATGATCGGGCGGGGAGCTAGCGATGCAACCAAATGCCGACTCTTCCCGCTCACTTTGGGAGATACGGCACATAAATGGTATACTAGCCTCCCCAGCCGATCTGTAAACAGCTTCGAGGAGTTGGGAGATTTATTCGTTACCTATTTCGCCGCAAAGATTCATCGCCCGGAAAGCAGGCAGAGGCTTATGGGGATCAAGCAAGGAAACGAAGAGACGGATGAGCAGTATCTGGATCGAGTAGAGAAAATAGTGTCTCAGGGAGAACCTATCAGCGATGATGTGCTCGTGCACGCCGTGGTCGGGGGCCTGAAGCCCAGATCAGAGCTGTTCAAACCTATGATGCGGGAGTATCCCGAGACTTATGCCGAATTTCGCCGGCGCGCGGGCGAGGAGGTCATGCAGCAGCGCATCTACGAGCAGAGGTTAAAAGAAGTCGGTGGTCAAGTCAAGAAGGAAAAGCCCAATTTCGAGAAAAAGGATTGGGTCAAGAAGAACTCGGGCCCCAGGAATTTCAATGGACCGAGGAGGGATCAACCAGTCGAGCAAGGTGAGAACGGGGTGTTCCATGGAAGAACGGCGGGAAAGATTCTGGAGATCTTCCGGGATAACAATGTGTTCGCCCTGATGCCGCCACCACCACTAGTCGGACCACCCGAGAGGAGGAACCCTAATAAGTGGTGTGAATTCCATGAAGACATCGGGCATCCGACTGACGAGTGCAGGCAGCTGCTCGACCAATTGAGACAACTGTTCAGAGAAGGGAGGCTCGAACAGCTACTAAGGAGGCCGGGGAGGGGAAGGGGTCGAAGGAGGGATGGCCATCATAACCGCCCATACGTTCTGAACAATCAGAGATTGCAGGAACCGCAGAGGTTGCAGATCGAACAGCCCCCACCCCCTCCGCCGGTCGAAGTGAGAGGAAACAGGGATGTGCCCCCGATGAGAGAAGGGGGGAGGATTAACATGATTGGAGGTGTAACCCCCGGGACCCAGAAATCGAAGAGGCAGAGGAAGGCCGAGCTGCGAGCATGGGAGAGCATCAACGCTGTAGTTCCTTTGAAGGAGCCAAGCATCGCAAAGGGCGTCGTCATACAATTCACCGACCAGGACCGGGTCGGGGTCAGGTACCCGAAGGTCGAATCGCTGGTCATCTTGGCTAGAATCCAGGGGGTCGAGGTAGCCCGCATCTTGATCGACAATGGAGCCCACTGCAACATTCTGTTCAAAAGGACTTTTGATCAGTTGGGAGATATGTCGGGATACCTTAAGTCTTATGAAGGATCGCTGAGGGGTTTCGGCGACGTGGAGGTGAAGCCCTATGGGAAGATCAATGATACGTACCTCGTCGGATGGAGAGAATAGAAACAGAATGAAGAAGAAATTAAGAAAAGATACCGGCGGAAGTCCCAAAACCTCTGAACCTGAAGTCGTGAAATCAATTAAGGACGGAACCCTAACCCCCAACACGAAATCGATGCAGCAACTCGGGGATGATGAGGACACACAAACGAGATTTGACTGGCTCGTTGATTCGTCGGTTGAACTCTTTTGGATAATCGGGATAGAATTCGAACCCGAGAGAGATTTAGTAAAACTCACAAAACATACTCTTTTATTTATCAATTCATGGTTTGTTTAAAACAAAGCGTTGGGGAGCTTTATATAAGCAATGCCCTAATTATTAAATAAAAAGAATTAAAACAATTAAAATCAAAACAATTAAAAAACTGACGCAAATAAAACAATTAAAATCAAAACAATTTAAATACTAACGCAAATGAAACAATTAAAATTAAAATAATTAAAACTGACGCTGAAACCTAAAAATCGCCGCTGCGCTGAAATTTCTTAAAGCTGTCGGCCGACAGTATATGGTGTCGGCCGACACCCAACCCAAAGTTCAGGTTTCACCTCGCGCTCAGCCTCGGGATCGGCAGAATATGAATTTTGACCTCTCTGTCGGCCGACAGGCCTTGGTGTCGGCCGACACCAAGCCAAAAGCTCGACCGAACATCGCGGCACCTTCTCGGCACACTCCCGACTCTCGTTCTGATGCCTTCTTCGTCGTCCCGGGTCTTGGATTGCATCATTCCCCTTCTCTTCAAGAGGATTTGTCCTCAATTCCACGTCGATGCCAGGGTCGAACACCACTCTCACGAACAAGCTCGGAACGACATAATTCTGCAGCTCACACCCTTGATGTAGCGGGAAACTAGGAGATTTATCTTCAGGGAAGACATCATGAAATTCCTGCAAAATAGAAAGAATAGAAGGGCGTAGAAATGATAGATCGTCAGTGATAAACGGACCCTCCTTGCACATCATCACCAACATCGGCTGCCCCTCATTCACTGCTTGTTTCTCCTCAATGGTTAGAGTATCATCCTCCCCAGACTCCACCGAAATCTCCTCCTCGGACTCCATCGAAGCCTCCTTCACGGCCTCTACCGAAACCTCCTCCTCAGACTCCATCGAAGCCTCTCCCTCGGACTCTACCGAAACCTCCTCCTCGGACTCCGTCGAAGTAGAATCTTCCTCGGAATTCACCAAAACCGGCTCGTCTTCGGACTCCACCACGGCCTTCGGTTCTGGCTTCTCGCCTTCGTCATCAGTCGCTACTTTCCCAGGCTTCAT
>CATPAB010000093.1:0-2500 GCA_954870475.1 Euphrasia confusa
CGGGACGTTTTTATTTCACGGATTTCGATCAATTTCGAGTTATGTGTACATCCATCTCGAAAACAACAACAAATGACAAGCAAATCGATTGACGCATGATGGTTGTTATGTCATTCGGGACGTTTTATTTCACGGATTTCGATCAATTTCGAGTTCTCGGGATTTTCGGTATTTGTTTTGATTTTTTAGATTTTTTGTGATTTTTTATGATTATTTTAAGTACTCGGGATTTTATGTCCCAAGAGTTGAAATGTGCAGCATCAATGTGTACATCCATCTCGAAAAACATCAACAAATCGATTGACGCTTGATGGTTATTATGTCATTCGGGACGTTTTATTTCACGGATTTCGATCAATTTCGAGTTCTCGGGATTTTTTCGGTTATTTGTTTTGATTTTTCTAGATATTTTGTAATTTTTTATGATTTTTTTTGGATTATTTTAATTATTTATTAAATATTTTAATTATTTATTAATTATTTTTTAATTATTTTAATTTTTTTAATTTTTTTAATTTTTTATTATTTTTTTTATTATTTATTATTATTTGTTAATTATTTTTTTATTGTTATTTATTATTTATTAAATATTTATTAATTATTTATTAATTATTAATTGTCATTTATTATTTATTTATTATTTTTTATATTCCGGAGTCGATAACTCGAGGCGCTGCGGGAGCGCTAAGGGAACGCTACTAGAACTCTCGCATCGCCTCGTACTTGGGGGGGTGTGTAAAAACTAGGGGGGCTGATGTCTACTGCCGTCACTACCAATATATTTGTAGGGTCTATTATAGGGGGAAGGTGTTCAGCGTGAGTCGCTGCGAGAGTGCTACGGAGTGCTACGGGAAAACCCGTAGCATCCCGCAACACCCTCGTAGCAACTCGTAGCGTTGGACTGGAATGCCAAGGAATCGATGGATACGGATGAGTAGACCCCCCTCTACTCATAATCTCGCACTATGTGTGGGATTGTACGGGAGCGATGCGAGAAAACTCGCAACGCCTCGCAGCGATTGGCAACCGCTGTGGGGAAATTCCCGTAGCGATGCGAGATTTCTCACATCGCCTCGCAGGCGATTGGCAACCGTTGCGGGAAATTACAGTAGCGATACAAGAAATGATGAAATTCCTCGTAGCGACTAGCGTCGCTGCGGGAACTACGGGACCGATACGAAAGATTTTGAAATTTCTCGTAGCGCCTCGCATCATTTCTCACATTTTCTCGCATAAGGGGGGGTGTGTAAAAATTTGGGGGCTGATGTCTACTGCCGTCACTACCGAAATATTTGTAGTATCTATTATAGGGGAGGACCCCTTCAGAGAAGCTTAATGAGTAACGTGGCACCGTAGTCCTCTTAGTCCCGCTGGTCGCTGTAGGCACAATTGAAGGGATACTCAGTAGCGTAGCACAAGAGATGGATAATCAGTAGCGTGGCACGTTAGTTCGCCTAATAGGCAACGGAGCGGTAAGCCCACACAATTGGCACGGTAGTTCGCCTAATACCTCTAGGTAACCCGGTAAGTCCAGTGTAGGTTCTTTGCGTTGGCTCCCAATCATGCAAGGAACTGAATCATCCCGTAGGGAGGGGATTGGGAGATTTCAGTAGCAAACGATGGAAATGTAACAATTTCTTGATGCTACTGGAATGGGATTTCGCAACTACTAGACAAGGTAGCTGCGAGATTCCTTGCATTGGCCCGCTCAACAATGCAGGGATTACGGGACCCTCCTAAGGGAGGTATTGAGGGCCGCCAGTAAAAGACGCTACTGGTGGTACGAGCGCACGGTAGTAGCAGACGATGGTATCCTAACAACTTTGTGATAAATTCTAGTTCGAAGGTATTGGACAAACAATGACCCTATCATATATGACTAACTGCACCACGATTTCTGACCGGCGAGCTCCAATAGCGATCCCATTTGATTGGAAGCTACTACATGGAACAACTCGCGAGGCACTTCGTTTAAGGTGTGGGGATGTCGTTGACTCGAGTAATATTGTAGTCCTAATTCTAGACAATTATGAGTTTGTTTGATATTGTTGGGACTCTTGATGCTACTACTGTCAGGGATGCGATAGATCGTGGGATAAATTCGTGTTCGATGGTATTAGAAAGGCAATGACCCTATAATATGTGGTGATTCGCGCCGATGAACTGACCAATGAGTGAAATCTAGTAGCGCATTAGTTTGTATGGAATTACACCTTTGTTGCGTGTGCACGTTTTATCTAGTAGCTCTACCAAAAAAAGAAGTGGGCGACTGATGTTAGTGTTACGGTTTAATTCGACTAGACTAGTGAAATGATGGACAGGTGCGTGATGTTTGCTTATAATTTGTGCAAACCTGCTGCGTGCTACTGGGGATGTATGGATTTGTGCTTTGTTGCATGATCACGTTTAATCTAGTAGCTCTTTTGGTCAAAAGAATTGTCCGGTGATGTTAATGGCCCGCGTACGATTCGACCGAACTAGTGAAATTTTTGACGGGTGC
>CATPAB010000095.1:45000-46910 GCA_954870475.1 Euphrasia confusa
ACGACATCCCCACACCTTAAACGAAGTGCCTCGCGAGTTGTTCCATGTAGTAGCTTCCAATCAAATGGGATCGCTATTGGAGCTCGCCGGTCAGAAATCGTGGTGCAGTTAGTCATATATGATAGGGTCATTGTTTGTCCAATACCTTCGAACTAGAATTTATCACAAAGTTGTTAGGATACCATCGTCTGCTACTACCGTGCGCTCGTACCACCAGTAGCGTCTTTTACTGGCGGCCCTCAATACCTCCCTTAGGAGGGTCCCGTAATCCCTGCATTGTTGAGCGGGCCAATGCAAGGAATCTCGCAGCTACCTTGTCTAGTAGTTGCGAAATCCCATTCCAGTAGCATCAAGAAATTGTTACATTTCCATCGTTTGCTACTGAAATCTCCCAATCCCTCCCTACGGGATGATTCAGTTCCTTGCATGATTGGGAGCCAACGCAAAGAACCTACACTGGACTTACCGGGTTACCTAGAGGTATTAGGCGAACTACCGTGCCAATTGTGTGGGCTTACCGCTCCGTTGCCTATTAGGCGAACTAACGTGCCACGCTACTGATTATCCATCTCTTGTGCTACGCTACTGAGTATCCTTCAATTGTGCCTACAGCGACCAGCGGGACTAAGAGGACTACGGTGCCACGTTACTCATTAAGCTTCTCTGAAGGGGTCCTCCCCTATAATAGATACTACAAATATTTCGGTAGTGACGGCAGTAGACATCAGCCCCCCAAATTTTTACACACCCCCCCTTATGCGAGAAAATGTGAGAAATGATGCGAGGCGCTACGAGAAATTTCAAAATCTTTCGTATCGGTCCCGTAGTTCCCCGCAGCGACGCTAGTCGCTACGAGGAATTTCATCATTTCTTGTATCGCTACTGTAATTTCCCGCAACGGTTGCCAATCGCTGCGAGGCGATGTGAGAAATCTCGCATCGCTACGGGAATTTCCCACAGCGGTTGCCAATCGCTGCGAGGCGTTGCGAGTTTTCTCGCATCGCTCCCGTACAATCCCACACATAGTGCGAGATTATGAGTAGAGGGGGGTCTACTCATCCGTATCCATCGATTCCTTGGCATTCCAGTCCAACGCTACGAGTTGCTACGAGGGTGTTGCGGGATGCTACGGGTTTTCCCGTAGCACTCCCGTAGCACTCTCGCAGCGACTCACGCTGAACACCTTCCCCCCTATAATAGACCCTACAAATATATTGGTAGTGACGGCAGTAGACATCAGCCCCCCTAGTTTTTACACACCCCCCCAAGTACGAGGCGATGCGAGAGTTCTAGTAGCGTTCCCTTAGCGCTCCCGCAGCGCCTCGAGTTATCGACTCCGGAATATAAAAAATAATAAATAAATAATAAATGACAATTAATAATTAATAAATAATTAATAAATATTTAATAAATAATAAATAACAATAAAAAAATAATAAAAAAATAATAAAAAAATAATAAAAAAATAATAAAAAAATAAAAAAATTAAAAATAATTAAAATAATTAAAAAATAATTAATAAATAATTAAAATATTTAATAAATAATTAAAATAATCCAAAAAAATCATAAAAAATCACAAAAAATTTAGAAAAATCAAAACAAATACCGAAAAATCCCGAGAACTCGAAATTGATCGAAATCACGTGAAATAAAACGTCCCGAATGACATAATAACCATCAAGCGTCAATCGATTTGTTGATGTTTTTCGAGATGGATGTACACATTGATGCTGCACATTTCAACTCTTGGGACATAAAATCCCGAGTACTTAAAATAATCATAAAAAATCACAAAAAATCTAAAAAAATCAAAACAAATACCGAAAAATCCCGAGAACTCGAAATTGATCGAAATCCGTGAAATAAAACGTCCCGAATGACATAACAACCATCATGCGTCAATCGATT